>CAKLNU010000749.1:0-515490 GCA_922788865.1 Poeciliopsis turneri
CATCAGTGTTTTTCTCCAGACTGATCTGTTCTAACTAAACCACAGGTGTCAAACTCCAGTCCTCAAGGTGACCTGCAGTGTTTAGATGAGCCACAGGTACAAAACACTGGAATGAAATCACCCTAATTACCTCCTCCTTGTGTGGATCAGATCTGCAGAGCCTTAATGACCTAATTACTCTATTCAGGTGGTGCAGCAGAGGCTCAGCTAAAGGTTGCAGGGCATCAGCTCTCCAGGACTGGAGTTTAAAAGAAATGACTCAGCAGAAAATTTAAAGCTGAACTAATATTCACTTCCAGTTTCTTCAGCACAGCAACAGTGAAACACGCAGAAGATTAAAACAGAACAAATGTCTGGCTTTACTTTTCCTCTTGAAGACCATTTTGCGGTTTAGTTAAATGTTTCTGTGTTTTCAGTGAAAATGTCTTCAGTTCAGCCTCAGAGAGTTTATCAACCAGCAGGAAACTCCTGCTGAAGAAACATTCACAGAGTGGAAAGAAATCAACGTTAAGATGGAGGAAGAGATGGACGATCAGCGCAGACTGATGGATTTTACCCGGATACCGAAGATCATCTTACACCGGATAGGTACGAAACAGCTGCAGTAGCTGTCATTATTTTACATGATCGTATATACTGATATTTATTTAATTCGTGAATAAATGAAAGCAGAGCACACAGAGCATGCTCATTGATCTGTGATAGTTCTGCGCTGCCTGGCTTCATGCAGCAGGAGAAAAAGTGAGAACCGTCACGGTGTTTGGTTATTTCTGCTTGTTGCTCCTTGGTCTGTGTTCATAATGGAGCGTTGTTTACCACTAGTGCATTGCCTTAATTGCTATGTTTAATAGTGCAGACACTGGTGGTTTCTGACATGAGCAATATGGGCAACCGCCCAGGGCGTTATCTTTTAGGGATGGCATGACACTTCCATGGATTGCAGCACAGAGCAAAGTAGAACAAAGAGTTTGGATTGATAATATGTTAAATTGATTTAGTTTTATGGGAATGTGAATCTTTCAGACCAATTTGATCAGCACTTTTGCTAATATTTCACATTTTATTGTCATGTGGTCTTGGTCTCGACTTGGTCTCTGCTTCGGTGGTCTTGACTACAACACTATGTAAAGCTATTTAAAGGGCAGTTTCACTAAACTAAAAAGTAATGTCATAATACTAATGATCAGATATTTACTTAGCAAGCAGAGTTAGTAGAGACGTTTAAATATTTAGTATTTTACTGTAAGTTACAGTGTGGGCACATTATTTGATAAGTACCATCATATTCTGTGTCCATTAGAATAGCAAAGTATGATGTAAACCTGCAACAGCGCCTCCTACAGTCACAATGTGCAGTGGTCACAGAATATGGGGTAACGTCCCTGTTGGCGAGAAGCGAATCTTGAAGGAGAGTTAACGTCAGCTAGCCAGACAGCATATTTCCATATGTTGGCAGATTTGACGGCACTAAAGTTTAATTGCTGGTAAAATTATTAACCACATGCAGACATTAATTCTAAATAAGGTAAATAACAATCGCTCTGAAAAACGATGGCAGAGAATTCATTTTGTAATGTTTGGCTGAAGTATATATATATTTTTCCCTCCAGGGGGTTTTTGTGGGCTCTAGTGTCCCTCATATGAAAAAAGGCTGACAGGAATGTGGTAAAGAAAGACATGCGGCAAATATCATCGGGTCTGGGAATCGAACCTGTGACGGCCGGGTGGAGGATTGAAGGCCTCCAAACGTGGGTGGCAATACCACAGCACACCCCCTGATGAAGAATATTTTTATTTTAGTTTTTGTTAATTATAGAGAAAGGTTCATTGTGTGACCTCACATTTTGACTTTTTGTCCAGATCTCCCACAATGCAGTGTGTGCAAAGAGGAGGAGGGTCTCAATGAGCTCAGCAACCCGGAGAAAAACTCCACTTTTGATCAAGAGGATCCAGAACCTCTGCAGATAAAACAGGAACAAGAGGATCCAGAACCTCAGCAGATCAAACAGGAACAAGAGGATCCAGAACCTCTGCAGATGAAACGGGAACAAGAGGATCCAGAACCTCTGCAGATAAAACAGGAACAAGAGGATCCAGAACCTCTGCAGATAAAACTGGAACAAGAGGATCCAGAACCTCTGCAGATCAAACAGGAACAAGAGGATCCAGAACCTCTGCAGATAAAACTGGAACAAGAGGATCCAGAACCTCTGCAGATAAAACGGGAACAAGAGGATCCAGAACATCAGCAGATCAAACAGGAACAAGAGGATCCAGAACCTCTGCAGATAAAACAGGACAGAACCAGAACCTCAACAGAGACTTCAGAACAAGAAACGCACATGAAAGCTCAATCAAACCAACATCTATATTCTTGTAAAATTTGTGATGAAACCTTTTCTCGAAAAATTTCCTTGATTAATCACATGAGATCTCACAAGGCCAAGAAATCTTTCAAATGTTCCACCTGTGGAAAACATTACCTAAACAAGAGTCGTTTAATTGGTCACATGAGAATTCATACAGGTGAAAAACCGTTCACATGTGCAGCTTGTGGAAAAAGTTTCCATCTAAACGACTATTTAACCAGACACAAGAAAATTCACTCGGGTGAGAAATACTTTGCTGAAAGTTTTCAACTTCGGAGGAAACCTCATTTAGTTAATCATAATAGAGTTCACACGGGTGAGAAACCTTTCTCATGTGAGACCTGTGGAAAATATTTCGCTTATAAAAGAAGTTTATCACATGAGATCTCACACAGGTGAGAAGCCTTTCTCATGTGGGACTTGTGGAAAAAGTTTCACTTATAAAAAAGTTTAAAACGTCACAGGAGAACTCAACAGGTGAGAAGCCTTTCTCATGTGGGATCTGTGGAAAAAGTTTCACTGAAAAACACAACTTAACTTCTCACAACAAAATTCACACATGTGAGAAATAGCTTGCAGTAATTTATCAGCTGGCTGATTAATATGTTGATTTCCTTAATTTTGGGACATTGGTGATCAGCAGATGCATGCGTCTGAAGCTGATCTGATTTTCCAATGTTATTGACCTCAGCCGCTGTTCTGTTCTCCGTTGAGAGGTTTGACTATTAGACCAGCTCACCATGTCATGTCTGCACATTTGCAATCTGTGCACCCTTAGTGAAAAGCGAGGAAAATGTTTTGTGCATAGATCCAGTTAAAGTCATCACATGAAGATTCACATGGGTTGGAAGCTTTTATTTTGTAGATTCAGTAGAAAAAGGTTCACTCAAAACAAATGTCATGAGAACTCACAGGTTTGATGGCACAATGTGAACCTCAAGATTCTCAGTAATTTGCTGTTTGGAAGTGGAGTAATTGCAACAGACTTGGATTTTATTCTTGCATTTTTATATTTCTATTTTATTTAATGAGAGATTGTCTCTAAAGAAACGATGACTTTGAATGCTTTGAGATTTAGACTTCAAAAATGTTGGAAAGTTTTTCGATCCTTTTTACTTATTTATTTTATTTCAATGATTTGGAGAAATAGATGCATTTCTTTGACATGGTTTTAATATTTTTCCTGCTTAGAAAATGTATTGATATGAATTGAATTTCAGATTGAAACTATTTATATAATTTTAGAAAATAAACGATTATAATGATGACCTTTTTCTCTTTTTTGTTTAATAGAAGATGGTGTGAAAGACTAGATTTACATAATTATAGAGGCTGGAATAAAACCTGTTTAAAACAAATAGTAACTCAGGAAAACCTTCATATCCATAAACAGCAGCAGTCCACAGAGATCATCTCTTCCTCCTTCACATTGCATACATTCTAATAAAGTCAATATTCTTTTTTCATTCAACACTTAACACACTGAGTTCTATATTTATACAAATAAAAGAGAAAACAAAACAAACCATAATTTAACAAAGAATGAACTTAAATCAAAAATTTAAGATTCAAAGCAAGTACAATTAATTATTTTAAACAACCTTCAGGACTTATCTTTATAAAAATAGACAATATATATGTGATTTTCACTCAATCAGCACTTTATTAGTTATTACAAGAACAACAAAACATCGTCAGTGTTTTTTCCAGACTGATCTGTTCTAAAGGTTCAACAGTTCAAAGAGGAAGAGGAGCAACTCTGCATCAGTCAGGATGAAGATCATCTTGTGCTGAAACAGGAAACTGATGACATTTTGAACGAAGAGCAGAAAGACTCAACAGAGACTTCAGAACAAGAAACGCACATGAAAGCTCAACCAAACCAAAATCTATATTCTTGTAAAATTTGTGATGAAACCTTTTCTCGAAATAATTCCTTGAAAAGCCACATGAAAACTCACATGGCTAAGAAACTTTTCACATGTTCCACTTGTGGAAAACATTACCCTAACAAGAGTCGTTTAATTGATCACATGAGAATTCATACAGATGAAAAACCGTTCACATGTGCAGCTTGTGGAAAAAGTTTCCTTCTAAACGGCCCTTTAAACAGACACATGAGAAACCTTACATATGCACAACCTGTGGAAAAAGTTTTGTGTTTAAATGTTATTTACTTAATCACATCAGAGTTCACATGGGTGAGAAGCCTTTCTTATGTGGGACTTGTGGAAAAAGCTTCACTTGAAAAGAAAGTTTAACTGTTCACATGAGACTTCACACAGGTGAGAGGCCTTTCTTGTGTGGGACCTGTGGAAAAATGTTTATTCATAAGGATACCTTAACTGTTCACTTGAGAATTCATACAGGTAAGAAGCCGTTCTTATGTGGAACCTGTGGAAAAAGTTTCGTTCATAAACAGAGTTTAAATGCTCACATGAGATCACACACAGGTGAGAAACCATTCTCATGCGAGATCTGTGGAAAATGTTTTGTGCGTAGAGCCAGTTTACGTAATCACATGAAGATTCACTCGGGTTAGAAGCCTTTCGTTTGTAGATTCAATAGAAATGTAACTGTTCACATGAGAACTCACAGGTTTGATGCCACAATGTGAACCTCAAGTAAGACTCTCAGCAACTTGCTGTTTGGAAGTGGATTAATTGCAACCGACTAAAATTTTTAAGTGTTGCAGGTTTTCCTTATAAGGCATTTTAAGCTGGATATTTAGATATTCTTTAAAATTCACTTTATTCTAGCAGTTTTATATTTCCATTTTATTTAATGAGACTGAGGGAGAGATTGTCTCCAAAGAAACGATGACTTTGAATGCTTTGAGATTTAGACTTTTAAAATGTTGGAAACTTTATTGTGTTTTTATCCTTTGTACTTATTTATTTTATTTCAATAATTTGGAGAAATGGATGCATTTCTTTGACATGGTATTACAACCCCTCCCTCTCTGAATTCTGCTTCAGATGTTCATGGAAACTGTAAATGATTTGGCTGGAATTAGAGCCTGGAATAAAACCTTCTGTTTGAAACAAATAGTCCATCTCTTCCTCCTTCACATTGCATACAGTTTAAAAAGTCAATATTCTTTCTGCTGAACACTTAACAGACTGAGTTCTATATTGATACAAATAAAAGAGAAAACAAAATATTAGCCATAATTTAACAAAGAACAAACCTAAATAATCATAAATTTAAGATCAAACACAAAACTTAAGTACAACTAATCCAGAGGTTCCCAAAGATGTTTTGGGCTCCCTATGGATGAGAATAAAATCCCTTCCAAAACAGAATCAACTGGGCACAGACATCGTTCAACCAGACATAAACCTATTCACATATTTTGTTTTCAAACTCCTCTGAGGTTTATTTTCACACTTCTTTACAGTAAAATACTTGTGTAACTTTTTTTTCCATTCATTTATTAAACATCCATCCATCCATTTTCTTACACCCCTCCCTCCCTAATGGGGTCGGGAGGAGTGCCAGCCTCCAGTGAGACATTTCGGGCAAGAGGCGGGTTTCACCCTGGATAGACTGCCAGTCTGTTGCAGTTTAAACATTTTTTAATATTAAAAAAAACCTTTAATAAATAAAGCTTTCATTCAAAACAACTAAGAAAAAGAATAAAAGGTCATAATCAACTAAAAAAGCTTGAAAACATTAGTCTGTGTGTAATCATTTTCTATACACTGAGGTACTGAAACAAAAAAGAAATAAATGAAAAGGAGTTTACTCTGATGAACTATTACCCTTAGGTACCTTGCAGACATAAATGATTTTCACTCAAGCAGCATTTTATTAATTATTGCAAATATATATGGTCAGTGTTTTCAATCTAGTCTGTTCTTACTACACTCTCGATACTTATTGTTGGTCTCAAGTTGACACAAAGTTATCACAAACCAACATTTCTGGCTTACAAAGATCATCCATCCATCCATCCATCCATCCATCCATCCGTCCATCCATCCATCCATCCATCCATCCATCCATCCATCCATCCATCCATCCATCCATTTTCCGTCACCCTTCTCCCTAACGGGGTCGGGAGTTGCTGGTGCCTATCTCCAGCAGCGTTCCGGGCGAGAGGCGGGGTCACCCTGGACAGGTCGCCAGTCTGTCGCAGTACAAAGATCATCAAAACCTTAAATTATAGAATTGTCCATTCTGATCTAAACCCCGACTAATTTCCGATAGGATGAACGTCACTTTGCTGTGGAAGCAGGGCCGTATTTCCACACAAAACTATACAAACCATTAAAATAAACTATTTTCTAAAATTACGCTAACAATTGACCTCTCAAGAACACTCATTTATCTAATAAAACAGTATATTAAAAGAGGAGGCTCAAAGCGGAACTAAAAGTCGTTTAGTGTTTCTTCAGTACAGCCAGAGTGACACACACGAAAGACAAAAACAGAGCATACGGGATAGCATTAGCTTTTCTTTTGTCAGACTGTTGTCTGAAGACTAGTTTGGCGTTTTAGCTAAATATTTTAGGGGTTTTCAGTGAAAATGTCTTCAGTTCAGCCTCAGAGAGAGTTTATCAACCAGCAGGAAACTCCTGCTGAAGAAACATTCACAGAGTGGAAAGAAATCAACGTTAAGATGGAGGAAGAGATGGACGATCAGCGCAGACTGATGGATTTTACCCGGATACCGAAGATCATCTTGCAGCGGATAGGTACGAAACAGCTTCACGGTTTACTGATTAATCGGGTTAAATAAAACTCTTTGTGGCTGCGCTGAACTCGTAAAGCTATTTAAAGGAGTATTACACCAAATCCGCTCCGTCTGAAAACATTCAGCTAAAATGATCAACCTGGACCTGGATTATGACTTCTTCTTTTTTAAAATAACTAGGCACACTAGATATAGAAAAACATTCTTGTTTATAACATCATTTTATAAGACGTTACTACTTATAAAAGTTGTAACATCATTAGCCAGAGGGCTATTGCAGCATCATGTACATGAATGGAGGTTAGGCAACACACTGAGTGCATTAGATACATTTTATTACAGACTCAAAGTCCAACTTACATAAAAAAGAAAACAAACAAAAAATAGAATGAAAGTACATAAGAAACGGCTACTAACCATTCAGGAGACAATCACACCAGTGTCTCCAGAGTACAGATGAGTATTTTACTATTTAACATTCGTCAACAATACAATAGTTGTATTATTGTATTGATTGCCTTACCGTGCTTTTGAATGAAAGAGTAGCTGAAAGTAGTTAAATAGGTCAATTTTAAAAGTCTCTAAACAAGGCATGTTTCTATTGAATTTACATTTGTGAATAAAACACCTTTGCTAAAAGTGCAACTAAATTCATTAAAAACTAATTATTTTCTTCTTTTCTTGAATAATTGTGAAAACCAACAACGACATTGTTTTATTATTCCTCCAAATAATAAAAAGTAACGTCATAATACTCAGTAACTTAGGAAGGAGAGAGTTAGCAGAAATGGTTTGGTTAAAATTTTATTTTAGAGTGGTCCCATTACATGATAAGTGGGTTATTAAATCTGCAACAGCGCCCCCTACAGTCACAATGTGCAAAGGTCACAGAATATGACCTTTGCACCAGGCAAGTCTTTAAGAGGAGTTACAGAGTCTCTGTCCAGCTGTCCGAACCGCATATTTCCAAATGTTGGCACAGTTGAAGGCACCCCAGTCTTATTACTGGTAAACCACCGGGGGTGTTAATTTTTTTTAATGGGAGCACACACATTCACTGAAGACTATTTTTATTTTGGTCTTTATTGTCGTACTCAAATTTGTGGAACAGGTAGTCAAACGACTGTTAGATTAAATAATCTGGGGAAAAGCCAGGCCAGATTATTTATTATAGAGGGACGTGAACACACAGGTGGATGCTATTTATCATCAGTCATTTAGGACAACATTGGACCTTTCAGAGATCCTCACTGAACGTCTGCACTGAGTTTGCTGCACTGAAAGTAAAGGGGCAGAATAACATTGGACAGCCCACTTTGCAGTTTTTCATTAATTAAAAAAGTTTAAAATATTCAATAAATTTTGTTCCACTTGGAAGGTTGTTTTCCACTTGTTGATTTTTCACAAAATAATACAAATTTTAGATCTTTATTTCTGAAGCCTGAAAAACGATAAAAGGTTGAAAAGTTCAAGGGGGCCGAATACTTTCACAAGGCACCGTGTCTGCAGGTTTGGAGGAATAAGCTATGGAGTGAGGCAGAAGAGGGAGCTGGTTCTATTGAAGGACAGCAACCATAAAGTTCTACATCGCGGAGAAACGCTTTTAGGTAAATTTGTCTCAGGGCTACTAGAAAAAACTATCATCACCTTGCTTGTTCACCCAGAAGTACATGATATAATATATTGACTCGCATCTAGTTCCATTCTGGTCAGAAGATGTACATTTGTGGAGTTTGTTATTTTAGAAAACCCTTAAAAAGTCTTGTTTGAATGCATCAATAAATAAAAGTGAATGGTTCTTTATTTGACTCACATTTAAAAGCTTTTTTGTTTGTTTGCGTTTTTTTTTGTCTTTTTGTCCAGATCTCCCACAACAGTGGACATGTAAAGAGGAGGAGGTTTTCAATGGGCCCAGCAACCAGGAGGAAAACTCCACTTTAAATCAAGAGGAAGCAGAACCTCTGCAGATAACGGAACAAGAGGACCAGAACCTCTGCAGATAACCAAAAGGAACCAGAACCTCTGCAGATAAACGGGACAAGAGGACCAGACCTCTGCAGATAAACGGAACAAGAGGAACCAGAACCTCTGCAGATGAAACGGGAACAAGAGGAACCAGAACCTCTGCAGATGAAACGGGAACAAGAGGAACCAGAACCTCTGCAGATGAAACGGGAACAAGAGGAACCAGAACCTCTGCAGATAAAACGGGAACAAGAGGAACCAGAACCTCTGCAGATAAAACAGGAACAAGAGGAACCAGAACCTCTGCAGATGAAACGGGAACAAGAGGAACCAGAACCTCTGCAGATAAAAGAGGAACAAGAGGAACCAGAACCTGAACAGTTCAAAGATGAAGAGAAGCAGCTCTGTGTCGTTCAGGATGAAGAGCAGCTTGTGCTGAAACAGGAGACTGAGGCTTCAAAACAGAAAACGCACAAGAAAGCTCAGCCAAACCAAGAACTATATTGTAAAATTTGTGACAAAACCTTTTCTGAAAACAATTCTTTCATGACACACATGACAACTCACAAGGCTAGGAATCCTTTCATATGTTTGACCTGTGGAAAAAGATACCGTTACAAGAGTCGTTTAATTGCACATAAGAGTTTACAGGTGAAAAACCGTTAGAAAAAGTTTCCTCTAAAGGCCTTTAACAGACCATGAATTCTGGTGAGAAACCTTACACATGCACAACCTGTGGAAAACATTTTGCGTGTAAATCTCAATTACTTGGAATTTGTATCACATGACTATTCATACAGGCGAAAAGCCTTTCTCATGTGGGACCTGTGGAAAAAGTTTCCGGAGGAAACCTGATTTGGTTAGTCACATAAGAGTTCACACAGGTGAGAAGCCATTCTCATGTGAGACCTGTGGAAAACATTTCTCTCATAAAAACAGTTTAACTATTCACATGAGAGTTCACACAGGTGAGAAGACTTTCTCTTGTGGCACCTGTGGAAGAAATTGCTTGAATAAATCTGACTTAGTCAATCACATGAGAACTCACACAGGTGAGAAGCCTTTCTCATGCGGGACCTGTGGAAAAAGTTTTGCTGGAAGCACCGTTTAACTTCTCACATGAAGGGAAAAAGTGGAAGAAGTTTCACTCGTAAATTAATTTTAACTGCTCACATGAGAACTCATATGGGTGAGAAGCCTTTTCCATGTGGGATTTGTGGAAAATCCTTTACAGTAATCTGGTTTACGTCAGCACATGACGACTCACGCAAGTGAGAAGCTTTTCTCATGTAGGATCTGTGGAAAAAGTTTCTCTCATAAAAAAAATTTAACTGCTCACATGAAAATTCACACAGGTAAGAAGTAGGGGTGCACTGATTTATCAGCGTCACTTAATTTTTGGAGATCTGTGATCAGCTAATAATTACCTGTGAATCTGATCTTATTCCCCGATTTTATCTACCTCACCAAAGGTCTAAAAATCAGCCACTGTCCTCTTCTGCTGTCCAGTTAGAGGTTTGACTATTTGTCAAAAGTCGTGTCGACACATTTGTTCACAAAAGTCACTCCACTGTTTCCAGCTCAGCAACTTTCTTGCTATATTTAGTGACATTTCAGACTAAAAAATTGGTGTTGCCCAAAATCCAAAATGGCTTCACAGGTCATCGGCGATCGGCCAGAAAACTGCAGATGGTGCACTGCTCAAAAGAAATTTAACTGTTCACATGAGAACTCACACAGCTTTGATGCCATAATGTGAACATCAAGTCCCAAAATTCTTAGTACTTTGCTTTTTGGAAACAGCCATTAAAACTGGATTGCATTTTTAATTGCAGCAGTTTTAATTAAAATGCATTTCAAATTGGAGATTTAGCTAAAACGCTTCAACATTCACTTTATTCTAGCAGTTTTATATTAGCATTATTTTTTTAAGAGAATAAGTGAGATATTTGTAGCTTCTTAAAGGAGCAATGGGTTTAAAGGTTTCATTTAGACTTGTAAAGTTTTGGAGTCTTTATTGTGTTTATCCTTTGTACTTATTTGGTTGGATGAAATAAATGTTAGCTGTTACTGCGTGTGCTTGTAGGGTCACAAATTAATGAGAGCATCAGTGTTTTCTAAACTTGAATCTAAATCTCATCCACCAGGTTTTTTTCTCAGAGGTTCTGATTGAGGAAGGAAATTTTGCTAAATAATGATGAAACCTGAGATTTTTTCCTCTTTTATTTAAAAATCTGCATATTCTTGTTAGTTACTGTAAATTGTTGTTTTTACCAAGTCTTGTTTCGTCAGTTTTTCTTTGACATGGTTTTTATGCTTTGGATAATAGAAAAGTAATTTCATTTATGATAAAGTTTATTTACCACAATAATGGTCTTTTTCTTTTGACTGTTTAGTAGAAGACTGTGTGACAGAATACATTTACATAATTACAACCCCAATCTCTGAATTCTGCTTCAGACGTTCATGGAAACTGTAAATGATTTGGCTGAAATTAGAGACCCAAATGAAACCTGTTAGAAACAAATAGTAAATCTGGAAAAACTTCCTATATATAAACAGAAGCAATCCACAGAGCCCATCTCTTCATTCCTAACATTGCATGAATTTTAATAAAGTTAATATTCATTTTTCAATAAACCATCTGCAGCTGCAGCTTCATGCCTCTGATTGGCCTTGGACTGATGATGGATTTAACAAAAAGTCAAAGCACGGTTACAAAAAACACTTTTCAGGATTAATTATGATTTAGTAAAACTTATGTCTGCATTGTTGCCATCATATAATTAGCAATATTTATTTTTGTCCTGATTCAAATCAGATTTTATTTGTATGGCACATTCCAGCAGCAATGCATTTCAAAGTGCTTCACACCATAACACAAAAACAGAAAGTCAAGCGACACAGAATCAACAATCAAAACATGACATTAAGTCAAATTTCATCATTAAATTTGTAATTGATTACGTTCTAAATACAACTCTGAAAAGGTGGGTTTTTAAGTCAATATTTAAAGGAAGTCAGTTGATAGGTATTTTTCTCAACCTACATAAAAAGAGAACCACAGACAACATTTATGAGTTTTCAGGATTAATTATGACTTAGTAAGTCTTTTTCAAAAGGAGAAGACAAAGCAAACCACTTCAAGGTGTCTGCCAGGCGTTCTGACTTTCTGCATCAGAACTGGTCTTTTATTACAAAGCATAGCAGGAAAGGAATGTGGAGGGAGGACAAAGGAAGATCTACACACAGGCCGTTTAAGGAGTATCCCAAGATAAGAAGCAGCTGCAGCTCCAAGGTCTTCTCTCAGGGATCCCATCCATCCATCCATTCTCTAACCACCCTTCTCCCTAACGGGGTCGGGAGTTGCTGCTGCCTCTCCAGCTGCGTTCCAGGTGAGAGGCGGGGTTCACCCTGCACAGGCCGCCAGTCTGTCGCAGGGCAACACAGAGACAAACAGGACAAACAACCACACACACCTAAGGAGAATTTGGAAAGACCAATTAACCTAACAGTCATATTTTTGGTCTGTGGGAGGAAGCCGGAGCAGCAGATCTTTAATGTATTGTGATGCTAAGTTTTTTGTGTTTGTTATGACGTAAAGCACTTTGAAATGTCTTGCTACTGAAATGTGCTATACAAATAAAATTTGATTGATACGTTGTTCAGTGATTTTTAAACTAACAGTATTTTAAAGTCTATTCTTTGAGCTACAAAGACAACATAATAAAAAATAAAAAAAACGACATTCAGATTCAAGTTTAGACAAGTATTTTTCCACTGGGCAATCCGTTGCGCATACATTGCATTCAGTAACAGCTAACGTATCCACTAACCAAACTCATTGAAGTAAAACAAAGTACAAGTGCAACAAATGTACAATGACTCTAAAAGCATTCAAATTCCTTTATTAATTAAGAAACAAGTAATATGGAAAAAAATTTCACTTAAAAACATTTAAATAGAAGAGTAAAACTACCAGTGTTAAGATGATTTCTTGAAAGTATCTCAGCTAAATCCATTAGAAATGTTTTTTTTAACAAAGCTGCTACATTTACAAAATGTCATCCAGCTATAGTCACTGCACTTTAACATAGCAAGCTACTGAGAATGTTGATACTTCAGGTTCAAATTATGCCTTAATGTGCTTTGTCCTGTCTCATATGAACAGTGAAGTTGCTTAACCCAGTGAAACTTTTTCCACATGTCACACAAGAGAAAGGCTTCTCACATGCGTGAGTTCTCATATATCAAGGTTTAGACTTGGAAGGTTTTTCACAAATCACTCAAGGAAAAGTCTTAGCTGTGAGTTTGAGTGTGTTGAGAAAGATGTGATTTTTGACAGAAACGTTTTCCACAGATCTCACATAAAAAAGGTTTCTCCCCCGTGTGAATCCTCATGTGAATATTTACATAATATTTGGAACCAAAATGTTTTCCACAGATATCGCATAAAAAAGGTTTCTCACCTGTGTGAGACCTCATGTGAACAGTTAAACCTTCTTTCCTGGTGAACCTTCGTTCACAGACCAAACATAACGCTTCCATGTGTATTTTCGATCGTTAAATGTCCTTTTTCTGTGTGTCTTTTTCCACAGGTTGAACATGTGAAAGGTTTTACTCCTGTGTGACTTTTCATGTGTCTTCTCAAGTTATTTGTAGAACAGGTTTTAGCACATATTTTACAAAAATAAAACTTTCTTGCTTTCTTGTCCTTTTTTTGTTTTTCATTGTCAGTTCTGCCCTCCTGCTGTTTGGTTTTCTCATATTTCTCCTTTTGTTTCTGTTCTTCCTTTCTGTTTTTTCCTGGATCTTCAGAATTGCTTCCTTCCTGATCCTGGTTCTCATCCTCAGCAGAGCCATGAGAGATGAGTTGGTTCCTCTGTGGTTCTGTTTCATTGTGGATTCTTTGCACATTAAGAGGATTCACCAAAATGTCATCAGTCTCCTGTTTCAGCACAAGATGCTCTTCATCCTGACTGATGCTAAGTTGCTTCTCTTCCTCTTTCAACTCTTGATGTTCTGGTTCCTCTTGCTCCTGTTTCATCTGCAGATGTTTCTCTTGGTCTAAAGTGGAGTTTTCCTCCTGGTTGCTGGGCTCATTGAGAATCTCCTCCTCTTTACACAGATCTGGACAAAAGAAAGAAACAAAAGCTTTGAAATGTCAACCACAGATCAAAACATGCATTTTTATCCATTGATGTATCAAAACATGATTTTCTTGGTATACTCTGAAATTAAAAACATTTAAGTTTGAAAAATTAACTAATCTAGATAAAAGTTGAGTTAGTTTTTCTGGATGAGCAAACAAGATGATGACAGGTTAACCTAATGTCTCCCAAATGAATATTCCAAAAATGTCTTTCCTCTGTGTAGATTCAGAATATGCATCACATGAAATACTCAGAGAAAATTCCTGAAGTGCTTTTTAACCTCAGCTATTGAAATGTGCAGACAAACAAATGTTAAGAGATGACATGGCAATAGGAAGAGTTGATGCTGGTTTGGAAAACAGTAACAGTACTCGGCTAATCTCAGGACAAAGTTTTGCAGATCAGCAAGTTGGTGTTGGAATCTGACTCTTTTTCTCTTTTTAGTTCATGGAGGTCCATCGTCTTCAGTTCATTCCCAGTCAGATGTAAATCAACAACTTGCTCATCGCCCACCTGGTTCCTTCGGTTCTTTGGTTTGGAGTGGAATGGTGGGAATGTTCATCTCATGTCTTTTTAATTAGGTTCAAAACTTTTTTGTAGACGCTCAGAAGCTGAAACTGTAAGCTTCACCCTCGGTTCAGTTGTTCTTTTTCTGTTCTTGGCGATGATTGAGTCTTTCACTCTTCCTTCAAACCATTTATTTTCCCTACCCAGAAGCCGAGAACCATTGGTCTCATTGTCTCTGGCATTACTTTTGAGTGTATAGTTTTAAAGCAACTTACTTGTTAAAACTACATCTTACTTACTTATTAAAATTATGTGAGTTTTAATTAACTTAATATTCACTTTTCTATCAACACTTAACAGACTTAGTTCTACATTTATACAAATAAGAGCCATAATTTAACATAAAATATACTATTCATTATTATCGACTATTGTCGAGGTCAGAGTTCTTCATTGTAAGTATTTATTAAATTTTTATTTATTTATTTCCGGCGGAAACTGATTTGATATTTCAGAGTCTTTTAGTTTGAGTTCAGGGTCGGTGTTACAAATTAACTGGTGGCGGCAGCTGGCAAAGACAGATGTTTTGTGGCCGTGACTTTTTAGGACCCCTTTACACAACCAGGGACACCATAGCAACACCATCAGGTATGTGATTTAAATTTTATTAAATATGATGACACCAACCTCACTGTTTAGCAACACTTCCTATGGGTAGTGTTGCTAAGAAAAAGAAGAAATCCAGAAACAGTGCGGTTGCATTGCAGGATCTGAGCCAAAAACACAAACTGGGGTAGAAATATTAAGCAACTCACATTAAAGGTACTTGAGAGTCAATTAGGAGCCGAGTTGCTCAACTCGAACATAACTGTATACAACTCCTAAAAGCTTGCAGAATGATTTTAGGATTGAAAATAACATCAATGTAGTGGAGCTTCGCATGAACTTGTTAGATCCTCTGTCCATTGTTGTAGCTGATATTTGGTGAAATGATGCAATAATCGACTCAGAAATACTCTGCAGACATAGAGACAAAACGCCTACAGGCTTTGTTTGTGAGACTTGTGGCACGTAGGATTTTCTAGGTCAGTTGTGGGCGGAGCTTGGTAAGGTCCATTGTGGTGTAACGCATTAATCTGGTTCTGCTCCCATGCAGAAAAATTTGTTTCAAACTTGAAGCAAATTTGAAGCAAACATTAAACATTTTTGCTTCAAATGCGATCTATAATAATGTTTTGCAAACGGTTTTGTCACACAAGTAGCATTTTTCAACAGGCATCAACACAGCCACCTACAATTCAGAAACACCTGCGGTGCGCAAAGGTTTCAACCAGTTAATCTAAAACATCGGCACGGAAAGTTTCCGACATTGTCTCGAGTTGTCTTTAACCTGCTTTTAATTCTCCTGAGTAAAATTTAAAGCTGTTTCGTACCTATCCGCTGCAAGACGATCTTCGGTATCCGGGTAAAATCCATCAGTCTGCGCTGATCGTCCATCTCTTCCTCCATCTTAACGTTCATTTCTTTCCACTAGTGATGTTACGTGACGTGCCGAGGCTTCGGAGCGCGTGTCGAGTAATGGAGGGAACGTTTCCGTAAAGCGCGTATCGAAGCTTCATTTAGGGGAGGAGCCGAAAACGATGACGTCCGAAGCCTCGCTACCTGGCTGTACCACGTGACCGCTTCAGGAAGTGATTCAGATTTTGGCGCGGGGTTTGACAGCTTTATAAACCCCACAGGCTCCATTCAAAATGTGGGTTGTTGTAGGCGAGTTGCGGTCAGTTGAGAGAGCGGATCGAGGTTTGATGGTTTGGATAGCAGAGTTTGGATAGTGGTTATTTAGTTTTATCAATCAATCAAATTTTATTTGTATAGAACATTTCAGCTAAGGCATTTCAAAGTGCTTTACATCATAAACACAAAATACAAAGTCATGCAACATAGAATAAAATAAAATAAAATACCAAGTGTTTTTTGTTTTTTTTTTTTCCTTCCTCCCTTTTCTTTTTGACAGGGAATTTAAGCGCCTGTTACCGCCAGACTCCACTGTCCGTTTAACCACGGGTATTCGCCGGGCCCCGTTGCCCACAACAGAAAAAGGTCTCAACCTACAACTTACATCCATATCCACAAATACAAATGTATACATATTACATTTCAAATACAGTTCTAATCAGGTGTGTTTTTAGTTGAGATTTAAAGGAAGTCAGGGTTTCCGCTGTTTTACAGTTTTCTGGAAGTTTGTTCCAAATTTTTTGTCCATAGATGCTGAAAGCTGCTTCTCCTCTTTTGGTTCTGGTTCTGGGGATGCAGAGTAGAACCAGAACCAGAAGACCTGAGAGGTCGGGAAGGTTGATATAGCAACAGCAGATCTTTAATGTATTGTGGTGCTAAACCGTTCAGTGATTTGTAAACTAACAACAGTATTTTAAAATCTATTCTTTGAGCTACAGGGAGCCAGTTAGTTTAGATAGTTAGTTTGGTGTTTGGATAGATAGATAGATAGATAGATAGATAGATAGATAGATAGATAGATAGATAGATAGATAGATAGATAGATAGATAGATAGATAGATAGATAGATAGATAGATAGATAGATAGAGGAGGATTTCCCCCTATGTGGGAACATTTTGATTTCATAAGCCCTAACAAGGAAAGGTGAACTGAACATTTGCAGATGCATTAGGTTTTCTTATGAGGAACTGTATTCTTCATTGTTTCTTATTTTATTTAAAGGTGAGGTGTTTATTGTGCTCCAAGGAGTTGGGGTACAATGATAACACAAGCATTAACCTATTCACTACCCCCTCCCTTGTTCCACAAGCACTTTCACTGTCCTCTGCCTGATTGAGCCCAGGACATTTTTCTAGAGTCACAGAAAAACATTATTACACAACCTGCCATATCACATGACACGACTATTTTGGGAAAATTACACACAGAGAATACATTCAAACAATATTTTAATGTACACATATGTATATACATAATTTATGTAGACAAATGATTTTGTCCTACACCTTTTGTGAAGTCATTCCCAAGAGCCATAATAGACAAAAAATTCAATGCATCACTTGTTAAGATACAGCTGGCTGTGATTATACACCTGGCCAGTAGGTGGTTTTGTGAGCACATGAAGCTTCAAGAAATGAACCCTTTCTCGAACCATTTGGCTCAAGTGGTTCAATGCCTCATGAGGCTTCATCTCACCATCACTACTTTCCACTCTGTGAATGTTTCTTCAGTAGTTGTTTCCTGCTGGTTGATGAACTCTCTCTGAGTTTATGAGTTCTGAGGATGAACTGAAGACATTTTCACTGAAAACACGTTAATACACTGCCTGGCCAAAATAAAAGTCGCCTCCTGGATTTAACTAAGCAAATAGGTACCAGCCTCCTATTGGATAATTACTGCATAGGCGATTATCTTTCAGCTGGCAACAAGTTATTTAACCCCAGCTGATGCAATGAGTAACTCCTCATTTCTTAAACAACCATGGCAAAAGACACATCCTGTGGTCGTGGAAAAGACGTTAGTCTGTTCAAGAAGGGTCAAATCATTGGCATGTTCAGTTTGCTAGGGAGCATAAAGATTGGACTCTGGAGGAATGGAAGAGGGTCATGTGGTCTGATGAGTCCAGATTTACCCTGTTCCAGAGTGATGGGCGCATCAGGGTAAGAAGAGAGGCAGGTGAAGTGATGCATCCATCATGCCTAGTGCCTACTGTACAAGCCTGTGGGGGCAGTATTATGATCTGGGGTTGCTGCAGTTGGTCAGGTCTTGGTTCAGCAACATTGTGTGCCCAAAGAATGAGGTCAGCTGACTACCTGAATATACTGAATGACCAGGTCATTCCATCAATGGATTTTTTCTTCCCAAATGGAACAGGCATATTCCAAGATGGCAATGCCAGGATTCATCGGGCTCAAATTGTGAAAGAGTGGTTCAGGGAGCATGAGACATCTTTTTCACACATGGATTGGCCACCACAGAGTCCAGACCTTAACCCCAGTGAGAATCTTTGGGATGTGCTGCAGAAGGCTTTGCGCAGTGGTCAGACTCTCCCATCATCAATACAAGATCTTGGTGAAAAATTAATGCAACACTGGATGGAAATAAATCTTGTGACACTTCAGAAGCTTATTGAAACAATGCCACATCGAATGCAGATTGTAATCAAAGCTAAAGGCGGTCCAACAAAATATTAGAGAGTGTGACCATTTTTTGGTGGCGACTTTTATTTTGGCCAGGCAGTGTATTTACCGAAAACACCAAACCTGTTTTCAAACCGTCTAACAAAAGAACAGCTCAAGCTCCCTCGTGCGCGCTGAGATTTTTCTTGTGTTTCACTTTGACTGTGCCAAAGAAACTGTAAACGATTTTTAGTTCCGCTTTGAGTTTTCTCTGAATTTACAACTAAATTAAATGTTTTATATTAATGAAAGGTTCATATATATTTCAATGAGTGAAACACAGTTTTAAAGTAATTACACAAACACATGGATGTTTCCAAGCCTTTTTTTTCTGTGAATTCTGTGCATTTTCTGCAGCTATTTGAAGAAGAGCATTTTTAGAATATTACATCATTCTAATAGAAAAAATACTAAGAAATGTGAGCTTCAAGTCAGTTATCAAAAAGTATTCTTACAAAAGAACCATATTGGAACATCTAATTAAATTTTTGGAATATTGATAGGTACTTATGAATCTGCATAAAAGAACAGACAACGTAAGTGAATTTTATAAAAGCTTTTGCAAAAGGAGAAAACCCAGGAACCGCTCCTCCGAGCCGTTCACTGAAAGAGCTTTCTCTTTGATGAACAAGATAAGGGAGGGCAGTATGGGGAGACAGAATTCACAGACGGCCTCCAAAGTAGGGAGTATTCTAGTTGATAACAGAGCATCCAGCAGCTGGAGTCAAGGTCTGGGAAACACACCGTTAACTATTTCACATGAAAACATAGAAAGAAAAGGCCTCAAAGTAAGTTTATACATTTTAGCAGAGGAAGAGAATACTTTAAATTGAAAATCACAATATAACGCTGGGTTAATTATCTAAGTTAATGATCTAACATAATAATATATGTTGAATGTAAAAATGTTAACACAGAAAAATCCTAACAAATATGATCTTTTTAGTTTGTAAAATAATCTAATGTTATACCAGGTTGTAGGTTATGATTCAGTTTTAAAGTTTAACACTGAATGACTGCATATATTTTAGAGCAGGGGTGTCAAACTCCAGTTCTGAAGGGCCACTGTCCTGCAGTTTTTAGAAGTGCCAAATCTGCAAAGCCCTGGAACAAAATGGCTTAATTACCTCCTTCTTATGTAGTTCAGTTTTCCAGAGCCTTAATGACCTAATTATTCTATTCAGGTGTGGTGCAGCAGAGGCACACATAAATGTTTCAGGCCAATGGCCCTCCAGGACTGGAGTTCAACACTTGTGGAATATAGTGAAACGCTGTTTTGACTTGAAAATATTAATTACCGAGTCTTGTGAAAAAAGGTTCATGTTTCCATAAAAAGAAGTGAAAACATAAAAAGTCACTGAAGGGACAAGATGTAAGAAGAAGACAGATAACTTTAATTAGCCACAAAGACCAAGTCATTATTTTGCTTGTATCATCATACATGTACCTGAACAAAGAGATGTTATTATTCACTCACTTAAAAACATACAAAGAAAATATGTTAGAAATATAAAATAACAGAGGAAAACATTGTGATACACCTGTACCATGAAAGGGATTGGATCACCTGAGTCTGAAAATTTCAATGGGTGAGAAAATATTTTGATAATGTAGAGCATGTACAAACACATTTTCACATTTTAACAATGACTTCTGTGAAACAAACATTTTGGAAAATAAAAATCTCTCTGCTGTTAGCTCAAAATCAAATCTGACCAGATCTCAATAATATTTGAGTTTTTTTTACTTTCAAACAAACGTCGCAGACTTCTATTGCTGGGCTTCAGACATGTGACCTGGATGCTGCAAGAAATTCACATGGGAGTCAGGAAAGACTGTAGGGCTGGGTTCTCACTTGCATGAATTTTCATGATTATTTAAATGATCTTTTTGCGAGAAACTTTTTCCACAGGTCCCACAAGAGAAAGGCTTCTCACCTGTGTGAATTCTCATATGCTAGTTAAAGTCCTCTTACACTGTAACTCTTTCCACAGGTCCCACAAGAGAAAGGCTTCTCACCTGTGTGAATTCTCATGTGCTCAGTTAAACCATCCTTTTGTATGTAACTTTTCCCACAGGCTGAACAAGTGAAAGGTTTTACTCCTGTGTGCGTTTTCATGTGTCTCAAAAGGTTACAGTTATAAGAAAAGTTTTTATCACAAATTTTACAGGAATATAATTTGTGCCCTGGCTGAGCATTTTCAGTGTCAGTTCTGTCTTTCTGCTGTTTGGTTTTCTCATATTTCTCCTTTTGTTTCTGTTCTTCCTTTCTCTTTTTTCCTGGGTCTTCAGAATTGCTTCCTTGCTGATCCTGGTTCTCAGTTTCTGCAGAGCCATGAGAGATGAGTTGGTTCCTCTGTGGTTCTGTTTCATTGAGAACCTCCTCCTCTTTACACACACAACATTGTGGGAGATCTTGACAAAAAGACAAAACAAAAGCTTTTAAATGTCAATCAAGCAAGAAATCCTTCACTTTAACCTCACTGTATCAAAACATAATTTTCTTGGGTTATTCTAAAATTACAAACTTACAAGAATGAAAATTATTTCAACCAATGAGGTTCTTTTGACCAGAATGGAACTGGATGTGAGTGAAAATATGACATTAAGGACCTCCAGGGAAGAAAAATAGATGGCAATAGCTTAATCTTTCCAGACCAATGTCAGAAAAAGTTTTCTTCCTCCATGTAGCTACAAGATATATATCACATGAAAGAGTGACATAAAATACCTAAAGCAAATCACTACAGTGTTTTTAATCTCACCCACTGATATCATCAGACATTGCTCCACTCACACACTCAACACAAACTTTCAAAAGCACAAATAAATCTGAGACTTTACTTTCCTGTGATTCGCAGCAAAACTGGTAACAGTGGGTGATTATTGTTAACTGCGCACATGCAGAAAATAATGGCAAAATGATCCTATTGAAAATATTTGACATGAATATTGGACAATTTGGAAGATTAAATATGAAAGGTGAAAATGGACAATGATATAAATTAAGTCTTATATTTATTGCAAACTTATGAAATATGCCATTACATTATTCAAATGTAAACTTACCCAATCAAAATAATCAAAAAATAATCATTTTAATTATATGTTCTTCTAATTATTATTATTAGTATTATTTTTTTCCCCTGGTTGCAGTTCCTGCAGTATCACCATGAAATGACCTTTTGATCCTTTAATCATAACTTGCAACTTTGTTCACTGAAGTTGTTCGTCGGGCTGAAACGAATCCTGGAATGGTTATTATTAAAATTCCTCAAGGAAAATGTAGCTGCCTCGAAGCTTCGTTAGTTTATGTTTTATTATTTAGCGCACCGTGTTCCAGCCGGGATATTATTTGCGTTACACGCCTCTGAGTTGTTGACAAAAGCTAAGTGTTAGCAGCATAAACGTCCAATTTTCAAGTTCGGCCCAAGGGGATTTTATTGATTGATGATAACGTTCGAGTTTTCATTGTGTTTGGGGGACCAATAAGGATCCTTAAAATGACTGGCGCGATGCCTGGAGTACGGCAGCCTTTCTCCTCCAGGAGCTGCTGGTTCAGAGCGAACGGTGGGAAGAGCTGCAGGAGAATTTATACAGGTAGAGGATGGACTCTACCTGTATAAAGCTTGACAGGTATGGGGCAAGGTGAGAGTTCATCCATTAAACTCACTGAAGATGAATACATAAACCAAAGGCTGGAGCATAGACATTCTTTATAAGCGTATTTGTGAGCCTTCCTCTTTGTTATTACATTGAATATAATTTCAGATTTTTGTAGAACTTTTCTTCAGGTTAACTTAGAAAGTGAGATTTTATTGTTACAGGTTAGTTTTCGTAACTGTTAGTGTTAGAGATGCTCAAATATGAAACATTGGACTGATATTGATATCTGATAGTAACACTAGTTAAATGCCAGATTTACCAATATTTTATTTGATCTTTTTTTTAACTGATTACTCGATTAATCACAAGAATAATCGATAGATTACTCAATTACTAAAATATTTGTTTATAACAGCCCTAGTTTTTAGTATGCAGTTCAGTAAAGACAAGCAGTGGTTACTGCATTCTAGTGAATTAAAAAAAGACACCTGATCTCAGTCTCCTTGTACCATTTCACCACAGTGACTCTTTTACATGTACATCACTGTTACTAATGTATGAAAAAAATTCTATAATTAATAAACAAATAATGCTCAACCTGCTGGCTTTCCAGACTTGAAGTACACTGGGAAAAACCCTGGGATTCTTAAAAAGGCAGCATAAATCTTTTCATTTTGAATTAAACAACATCTGTGTTTGTCAACTATAAGCAGTATTTTTCTAATCTGTCTCTTAAACTGATTTATTAATTAATCAGTCATTTATTTATTGTCTAATTTGACATAGAAAGCAGCTAAGCAATAGCAAACAGATGGTACACAAAACAATAAAAACTAATTATTTTAAACATAATCTTTAACCAGATAGCGAGTATAAGATCAGACTGTCACGGATCACAAACTGTAACTTAGACATTATATAGATGAATAGTAAACAGTCCAGGTCAAAGGTTGATCATTCTAGTGTTTAGAATGACATGAGATGACGTTTAGGCACTTTTTAAAGTAGGAAATTAAACCTCAATAGCACCAATAAACAACTAATTTCTAGAATAAAAGTTAAATTATAGAAACAATTAAATATAATTGAGACTTTTACTATTTTTATTTTTTAGGATTAGCAGAGAAAGAACCTGCTGGCCCTGACAGCCTCCACTGAGTATTTAATATTTATAATCTGAGCGGATTCTTTAAACAGGGCTTCAGATGCAGCGATGTTTAACCAGTCTATCAGTAAACCGTGAAGCTGTTTCCTAAGTATTCAGTGTCCAGGTTCTTCCTTAAACTGGTCGGTAAACAGAAAGGCGTCACGGAAACTGTACTTGTCCTGTTATATGATGAATGAATCATAATAGAATAATATTATATGGTGAATAATAGATCGCTGTTGATCATTTTTAAGTATTTAATTTTTGCAGCTGCGGCGGATTTATTAGTCTTTTAGTTTGGAGTAAAAGCTTTTTGAGTTCAGCGCTTCTGAACTCTTTAAAACATCTCCAACTTTATTCACCTGACTAATCAGTAAACCGTGAAGCTGTTTCGTAACTATCCGCTGTAAGATGATCTTCGTTATTGTGGTGTTACTCATTAATCTGGTTCTGCTCCCATGCGCTGTTTTCGAAGCGCACTGAACGCTACTTAGTTGAAACTTGGTTTGAAACAATTTTTCCAAATGCAACATTAAACATTTTTGCTTCAAATGCGATTTATAATAATGTTTTGCAAACGGTTTTGTCACACAAGTGGCATTTTTCAACAGGCATCAACACAGCCACCTACAATGCAGAAACATCTGCGGTGCGCAAAGGTTTCAACCAGTTAATCTAAAACATCGGCCCAGAAAGTTTCCTACATTGTCTCGAGTTGTCTTTAACCTGCTTTTAATTCTCCTGAGTAAAATTTAAAGCTGTTTCGTACCTATCCGGTGCAAGATGATCTTCGGTATCCGGGTAAAATCCATCAGTCTGCGCTGATCGTCCATCTCTTCCTCCATCTTAACGTTCATTTCTTTCCACTCTGTGAATGTTTCTTCAGCAGGAGTTTCCTGCTGGTTGATAAACTCTCTCTGAGGCTGAACTGAAGACATTTTCACTGAAAACACGGAAATATTTACCGAAAACACCAAACCCGTCTTAAATTACCGTCTAACAAAAGAACAGCTAATGCTCCCTCGTGCGCGCTGAGATTTTTCTTGTGTTTCACTTTGACTGTGCCGAAGAAACTGTAAACGATTTTTAGTTCCACTTTGAGTTTCCTCTCAACTGTTATATTAAATATTTTACAACATGAACAAAAGGTCCATATGTTTCAGTGAGTGAATAACAGTGTTAAAGAAATTACACACAAACGGGAGTTTTACAAGCCTTTTATCTCTGTTTATTTTGAGAATTTTCCTCAGCTAATGGAAACACAGCATTTATGATTAAAATAAAAAAAAAATCCTAAAAATCTGGGCTTGGAGCCAATTATCACAAGATACTTTTGATCTTACAAACGGACCATATTTGAAGGCATTTTCTTATTTCTTGTGTGTGATTTTTAGCTTGTCAAACTGTCTAATGTTACATTCTGTATCGCTTCCCCTGCAACACGGGAACCAAAAGAACCACAACCAAGCTTTTGCAAAAGGGAAGACACAGCAAACTGCTTCTCCAAGCCGCTCACAGTGTGTACTGACACTCTGCTTCAGAGATTGTCTTTTTTTCAGCTTAACAGAAGGGGCTATTATGAAGGGGCACACAGAAACTAAATTCTATACACAGGCAGTTTTACGACTGTGAACGTTCTCCTAAAGGTGATAAGACCACCTGCAAAAACATGCTCGAGGGTAAAGAAAGGTTAGTTATGTCTTACACACACTTTAACAAATTCCTCCTCTCTGGTGTGAAAACACTAAACTGACCTTTAAATTTAAATAATACAAACTACTAATGTAAGAGTGATAACAAAACATAATACTTGTAACAGTCGCCAAATGAAATGGTTAAAAATCATTTAACATATGAACTGATGTGGAAAATCTGTGTGGAACAGATCAGGCTTGAGACTCTGGCAAATAGCAAAGAGCAAAATTATTTTATTTCTGTTGTTTGCAAATGGAGAACACACAGCAACCACAGCACTGCAGCTGTACCTGCAATGAGCTCTGACTTGGAGCTGCAAGCTCTCATAATATGTAGGATTCTTTACACAATGTGGTCACTGCCTTGGCTCAGAGTCAATTCCAGTTGAACAGGTTTACTGCAGTCATGTAGCCACAGGGTGGACAGGATGCAACCTCTTCCTTACTGAAAGATGTTTCATTAATAAACATCTTCTTGTTCAAAATATGGGAGTTTCCAAAAATCAGGATGCTAATGGAACAATTTTGCAAAACAAAAACATTGTCAGACCTTGGACGTACTCTCAGCTTCTGACATTCAATGGAGAAATTTGTTAGACCTTAGGGCTCATCCATCTTACTATATTTACCTAAACTATCTGTTGTTATCTGTTAAACTCTGGTATTTACGGTGAGACATTTAGTCCACTTATCAGTCTGCTGCAACTGCTGTAGAGAGGTCAGCAGGAAACCCATCTGACTGGTTCTTGGCCTACATACTTTATCAGACTGAACAATACTATTGTTAAATAACTAAAATAATTAAATAAAATTGTTAAAAGAAATAACACAATTTTCACTTTACACTGATTTTCCATAATTTAGCTTATTTATTTAGCTTGCTATTTTCATTCTGTGCTCTGTACTATAAAGTATTTACTTATCTTAACCAATTTTGCTTTTATATTTCCTCAAATTCACTGATTTATTGGAGTTTTCCAATTCTTGGAAGCGAAGCTGGTGAGGCAGCAGTGAGTTGAGCCTCACCTGGGATAGATCAGCCTCTGCCTGCCTGCACTGGCTGCCATTCAACGAGAGCATGCTCCTCCTGTCTCTACGTCGCCAATGAAACGGTTAAAATAAGACATTTAATATATGAACCAAGTTTCCATAATTTAGCTTAGGTATATAATGTTCAGTGTTTTTTGTCACCAACTGTGTGTAACACGCTTCATGTGCTGAGGAGCGATCATAAACGTGAGGCAGGCAGTTCTCTTGCCTCATGGCAGGGGGCGCTCAAGATTCCAGACATTGTGACTCCACAACTCCCGAGTGACAGCAAGCTACCAACACCGGACCTGAAAGGTTTGCTTCGAGACAGTCTGAGGATTCTCAAACAGAATAATATACATGACATTCAGAGCATAGACTTGGTTTTGGATGAACTGACATTTTTGTGCAGAATTGGTGGTGCATGGCTTTCATTTATGAGTAAAGGTTAAGACGGCAGTAATATGTTTTTGTTTAGTTTTTTAATAAAATGTGCATTTTATGGGGCTCCAGACATACAGACTGTGGGCTCCAGTCTGTATGTCTCAATAATTCAGTAAAGTAGAAACAGTAGCTAATCTACCACAGAAATCATTATTTAATAAAACACTAAGACTAAAACAAACGACTGCAACAAACTGAATGTTCTGTTCTGTGAGCAAAATTCTTGGATATTTTATTTTTAGTGTTAAATCCTAAAACATGAAGTGGCATTGTCAGTTGCTATGGCGACGAGTCTGCGTGCAGCTTGGCTGATACACAGCAAAGGGTTTAGGTTTCTCCCTTTGCTGTGGATCATCCCACAAAATTAATACCTACATTTCTAAGATTCACCTAGTTAATTCAGGTCTGGATGACATGTAAAATAACAGTCTCTCTGCCCTCCAGCGTTGTATGCTTGCGCAAAATTTCTGTATGTAAACAATAACATGCATGGTGTCTGTATTTATACATCAGTTATGAACCTCACCGCACATCACTGTTTGGCACCCATATGAATCTTTATGTGTTTAAGTAAATGTTTTTTCATCCAAAACTTTACCACAGGCCCCACAGAGAAAGGCTTCTCACTTGTGATTCTCATCTCTTTCCACAGGTCCCACAAGAAAAAGGCTTCTCACCTGTGTGAATTATCATGTGAGAAATTAAACCATTCTTTTTTCTGTAACTTTTCCCACAGGTTGAACAAGTGAAAAGTTTCACTCCTGTGTGAGTTTTCATGTGTTTCGTCAAGTAACTGTTTTGAGAAAAGGTTTTATCACAAATTTTACAAGAATATAATTTTTGACCAAAGTGAGCTTTCTTGTCCTTATTTTGTTTCTTTTTCTTTTTTCCTGGGTCTTCAGAATTGCTTCCTTCCTGATCCTTGTTCTCAGTTTCTGCAGAGACATGAGAGATGAGTTGGTTCCTCTGTGGTTCTGTTTCACTGAGAATCTCCTCCTCTTTACACACACAACATTGTGGGAGATCTGGAAAAAAAGACAAAACAAAAGCTTTTAAATGTCAATCAAACAAGAAATTCTTCACTTTAACCTCACTGTATCAAAACAGGATTTTCTTGCGTTATTCTAATATTACAATCTTACAAGAATGAAAATTAACTCAACCAATGAGGTTCTTCTGACCAGACTGGAACTAGATGTGAGTCAAATATGATAATATTAAAAGTGACATAAAATGCCTGATGCGAAACACTAGATGGGTTTTTAATCTCAACCACTGATATCGTCAGACATTGCAATACTTGTTTTCTGCAAGTGAGCCTATTGAAAATATTTGACATGAATATTGAACAATTTGGAAGATTAAATATGAATGGTGTAAATGGACAATGATATAATTAGAGTTTATTTAATAATTATTAAATATGTCATTACATTATTAAAATGGAAACTTAGCAGCCAGTCAAGACAAGTAAAGAAGCATTTGATTATTGTGATACTTATTATCATCGCCTGGTTCCAGTTCCTGCAGTGTCACCATAAAATAATTCCCCAATCAAAGTGGAGGGCGGGGCTGAGGGCGGGGCTAACACTGACCTTCTGTAACTTAAATTTGGGCCGTTATTCTGTCAGAATAGCTGACATGCATTGAGTACACATGAGCATTAAGAGGCGCTGTCAGTTCAGCAGATGTGAGAAGATACAAGTCAATAAATAATTTTTATTGATGAATGGATGGATATAAATGCATTGCCATGGCTCCACAGTGTAACTGACTGCAGTCCATTATGAAACCTGCCTCCTGTTCCTTGATGATGGTCTGACTGGTTAACTGCTAAGTCAGGACGTCATACAGCTGTTGACTAATTTTGTGACTATATATCCATGTTGTCATGATGTTATGTTGCTGATTTAATACAAGCAGGTTTTCACCAGAGAAATCCTTTTCACCTGTGTGAATCTTCATGTGATAAATCAAACTATTCTTTTGACTGAAACTTTTTCCACAGGTTGATAATGTGAAAGACTTCTTGTGTGGTCAAGCAACCAATTAGAGAGAAGGTTTAATCATAAACTTTACAAGAATATAACTTTTGGACTCTGTGAGGTTTTAAGTGCCTTTTTTGGTTTGAACAATCAGTTTTACCTTTCTGCCATCTTTTGTTGTGTTTCTGTTTTTCATCTCTCTGTTTTCCTGGGTCTTCTGAATTGCTTCTTTCCTGATCCTGGTTCTCATCCTCAGCAGAGCCATGAGAGATGAGTTGGTTCCTCTGTGGTTCTGTTTCATTGTGGATTATTTGCACGTTTAGAGGATTCACCAAAATGTCATCAGTCTCCTGTTTCAGCACAAGATGCTCTTCATCCTGACTGATGCAGAGTTGCTTCTCTTCCTCTTTCAACTCTTGATGTTCTGGTTCCTCTTGCTTCTGTTTCATCTGCAGAGGTTCTGGTTCTTTGAACTCTTGATGTTCTGGTTCTTCTTTATCTGAAGTGAACTTCCTCTCCTGGATGCTGAATTTATTTACATCCTCCTCCTCTTTACACACCCAGCACTGTGGCAGATCTGGACAAAAACACAAAACAAAAGCTTTTAAATGCAAGTAAAAAAAGGAAGTCTTCATTTTAATCACTTAAAGCCTTTTCAAGAGATCCAAACATAAAATTACAAATTTATAAATTAACTTAAACTTTAGTCTTTCTGACTGGAAGGGATCAACAAATCAGTCAAAACATACTATGGATCTCCAGGCGAGAAAACAAGATGGCGATAATTAAACCTCGTGGCTCCATGACGCACCGAACATGTTTGCGCGAAAGTCTTCTGTTGCTATTCAATGATACAAAAATATTTTTCAGATGCAGGGTGGAAAAGCCTAGAAATACATAATCAAATCGAATATTTTAAAACAAACTCTTACTATTACTTTCTTAACCTGGTAGATTAGAGATTAATGTGCCATGGATCAGAAACTATAATCCATTTCTGTGATGAAGAGCAGATTATCCAAATTACAGCTGATTATAATAGACTTATAGTTTCATGTAAAAGCCGTTTAAATAGACTGACATGGCACCAAACGTTTTCCTTAACCTGTTTCCAACTCATTTAACCTTGATCATCAGTAAACCGTGAAGCTGTTTCGTACCTATCCGCTGTAAGATGATCTTTGGTATCCGGGTAAAATCCATCAGTCTGCGCTGATCGTCCATTTCTTCCTCCATCTTAACGTTGATTTCTTTCCACTCTGTGAATGTTTCTTCAGCAGGAGTTTCCTGATGGTTGATAAACTCTCTCCGAGGCTGAACTGAAGACATTTTCACTGAAAACACGGAAACATTTACCTAAAACTGTTTTCGTACTACCAAACAAAAGAAAAGCTAATGGTAGCCCCTGTGCTCTGTTTTCATCTTCCCCGTGTTTCACTGTGGCTGTCCTACAGAAACTGTGAACTATTTATAAGATCCGCTGTTAGTCACCTCTAAATATACATTTCTAGTTGGTAAATTAATATATTATTCAAATATTAATTTATTTTTGTAACTTAATTTCAGAATAGTGTACTTTATTTAATATAACTTACCACAAAAAGAGGAGGCTCAACGAAAATTGAAAGCGGAACAAAAGAATTGTTTACAGTTTCTTCGGCACAGCCAAAGTGAAACACACGGAATAACACGACGCACACGGTAGCTTAGCGTTCCATTGTTAGAAGGTAATTTGAAGACAGGTTTGGTATTTTCGGTAAACATTTCCATGTTTTCAGTGAAAATGTCTTCAGTTCAGCCTCAGAGAGAGTTTATCAACCAGCAGGAAACTCCTGCTGAAGAAACATTCACAGAGTGGAAAGAAATGAACGTTAAGATGGAGGAAGAAATGGACGATCAGCGCAGACTGATGGATTTTACCCGGATACCGAAGATCATCTTACACCGGATAGGTACGAAACAGCTTCACGTTTACTCATTAATCAGGACAAATGTTTGGGGCGACGCTGAACTCAAACCTAACAGTTTTGGGATTAACCATTCCGCTCCACCTGGAAATTAATTAAATACTTAAAATGATCAACTGCGACCTGTTTACTGTTCATTATATAATATCTAAATCACAGTTTGTCATTTTTGTCCATCATTTTAAAAAATCCTGGTTCAAGTTGGTTTGATTAGGTTTTTCTAGGTTGCATTTTCTTTTCCATCATGTAACTATAGCGCTAAGTCTATTATTTGTTGATAGATTAATATTGAGCTAAAACTCAGATGATTTTTAAATTTAAACAAGTCGTTTAAAAACAAATTTAACCTTCATTGAATAATTTAGTTGTGCAACCTCAGTAAACCAGGTTGATCCTGCATGAGCATGTATTGTTAGAAACCTTCTTATTTTGCTTTGCACAATAAAGAAAAATAAGGAGAAAATATTTTTTGCTTTGCTTTGTGTTGGAATAGCTCATGCCAATTGAGCCACACATGGTCAAAGTTAATTTCTACTGCTTATTTCATCAACAAAGCAGATCAAACTCCTTCCCTGGCAAACATAGATCAAGTCTCCCTCAACTTGATCTACAAAGGACTTTTGATTGTCAGCCCATGTTTTATAAGTGTTGATTACAGATTGCAAGTCTTTGAGTCACCGTATCATTGGAAATTTCTTCTGCAGAGTTGCAGATGTGTGTCATCCTCATAAGATTCCCTGAAATTCACCAAGTATAGAGTTAAGAACTTTCTTTTCTTTTCTCTGAAAACCCTCCTTCCTCCAGTGTTGTCATGTTACTGTTTCAGCACTATCAGGGAATATGATTTCTTTGTCTGGCAGTATAAAGAATAAAAATGGAAAAGCCGTTTTGAGGGTTTTTTTAGGCATTTCATCAAAAAGCTCAATTTAATGCATATTCTGTTTGTACATAGAGGAATGAGACTTTTTAGTTAAGGTGACACAAGCTTAATTGATTGCTATCTTGCTTGCTCACCCAGAAGTCCATAATGACTAGATGAACGTCTAGTTTTCTTTCATTTGTTTAGTTTGTAATATTAGAATAATCTAAGAGCAGGTAAGAGTTTGTTGTTTGACTCAGATTTAAAAGCTTTTGTTTTGTCTTTTTGCCCAGATCTCTCACAGTGCTGTAAAGAGGAAGAGATTCTGAATGAGCCCAGCAACCGGGAAAAAAACTCCACTTTTGATGACGAGGAACCAGAACCTCTGCAGATGAAACGGGAGCAAGAGGAACCAGAACCTCTGCAGATGAAACGGAGCAAGAGGAACCAGAACCTCTGCAGATGAAACGGGAGCAAGAGGAACCAGAACCTCTGCAGATGAAACGGGAGCAAGAGGAACCAGAACCTCTGCAGATGAAACGGGAGCAAGAGGAACCAGAACCTCTGCAGATGAAAGAGGAAGAGAAGCAACTCTGCATCAGTCAGGATGAAGAGCAGCTTTTGCTGAAACAGAAAACTGATGATATGTTGGTGAACAAACAGCAGAAAGACTCAACGGAGACTTCAAAACAGAAAACACTCAAGAAATCTCAACCAAAGCAAAAACTATATTCTTGTAAATTTTGTGATAAAACCTTTTCTCAAAATATTTCCTTGACGTCACACATGAGAAATCACAAGAAACCTTTCACATGTTCAACCTGTGGAAAAAGTTTCTATCACAAAGACACTTTAAAAGTTCACATGAGACTTCACTTAGGTGAGAAGCCTCACACATGCACAACCTGTGGAAAAGGTTTTCTGTGTAAATCTCTGTTACTTGAGCATGTGTTGAGTCACATAGCTGAGAAGCCTTTCTCTTGTGGAACGTGTGGAAAAGGTTTCAATCATAAAAGAAATTTAACTGTTCACATGAGATTTCATACGGGTGAGAAGATTTTCTCATGTGGGACCTGTGGAAGAAATTTTGTGTCTAAATCTCACTTAGCTAATCACATGGGAGTTCACACAAATGAGAACCTTTAGACCTGTCAAAAAGGCTTCCGAAGGAAACTCGACTTAGACAATCACGTAAGAATTCACACAGGTGAGAAGCCTTTCTCATGTGGGACATGCGAAAAACAGTTTGCTCGAAAAAACTCTTTAAAGTCTCACATGAAAACTCATACGAGTGAGAATTCTTTCTCATGTGCGACCTGTAGAAAAAGTTTCACTGACAAAGAAAAGTTGACTGATCACATGAGATTTACCGGGAACCTTTTTGGGCCATTCACACAGGTGAGAAGCCTTTGTCCTGTGGAGACCTGTGGAAAAAGTTTCGCTCATAAAATAAATTTAACTGCCCACATGAGAGTTCACACAGGTGAGAAGCCTTTCTCTTGTGGAACCTGTGGCAAATGTTCTGTGTGTAAATCTAGTTTACTTCATCACATCAATCAATCAATCAGTCAGTCAATGTTATTCATAAAGGACCCTTCATATTAAAAGCAGTCAGAGTGCTGTGCAGATGAATAAAAACAAACTCATAAAAGACAATTATCCACCCTCCACAGAAATGATCCAAGGAATGGTTAAAAAGTCGGGTGTTGAGTCAGCTCTTTCTTGAAGACGGCAACATTTTCTGTGGCCCTCAGGTTCTCTAGCGGATTGTTCCACAAGCAGGAGCCATAACACTAGAAAGAAACCTCACCATAAGTGTGTTCATTTATAAAAAAATATTTGTGTGAGTGGACATTTAAAAGACCCATATTAAGGGATTCAGATGAACTGTTCACATTAATTGTGGGTGATAGATAATGTTTTTCTCAAAGTCTAAGTTTATTAAAGTTCACTGAATGGGTACTGTTATGTATATTTGTTCCATGTATGTAGTCCGAACTGAAATTAACCAGGCAGTGGGGACATATTGGCCTGGCCCACTGGTATGTGTACAACAGTCAGTAGAAAAACAGAAGCCAGGATCATGAAGATGTCAATCAGTAGCAGACTGGTCACATGTAGTGATAATATGGTTACCAGATATGGTTACCATGGGGATTAACACGGGTTAGAAGCATTTCTCTTGAGTGTACTATAGAAAAAGTTTTGCTCAAATGAAATTTAGTTGTTCACATGAGAACTCATGCAAGTTTTATGACATAATGTGAACTTCAAGTACCAAGATTCTCAGCAACCTGCTGTTTGGAAGTGCTCTATATGAAGCTGGATTGCTTTTTTAAATGTAGCAGCTTTGCTTAAAAGCTTTTCAAATCAGAGATTTAGCTGAAATACTTTAACATTTACTTTGTTCTTGCAACCTTATGTTTACATTTATATTTTCTTATGAGAGTAAGGGATATATTAATAGTCTCTTTAAGGAAAAATGGTTTGAATGCTTTCAGATTTAGACTTGTAAAGTTTTTGAGACTTTATTGTGTGTTTATCCTTTTCCTTTGTACTTATTTCTTTTATTTCAATGGTTCTGGGAAATGGATGCATGTTAGCTGCTACTGCATGTACAGTCAGGGTTGCAAATTAATGGGAGTAATGTTTTCTGAATCTAATCTTTGTTTCTGTTTTCTCAGGTTTTGATTAAGGAAAGAAATGGTGCTAAATAATGGTCTGAAATACTTGCCACTTTTGTTTGACTTTGCATTACTTTTATTCTTCTCTTGTAAAAGTGTAGTTTTTTTTACCCATGTCTTTTTTTTGTCAGTTTTTCTTTGACATGGTCTTTTTCTTTTGGATAGTAGAAAATGTATTGATGACAGAAAAATGACTTTCAAAAGAAAATGTCTGTTTAATTCTTGGATAATAAAGTGTATTTACCATATTGATGGTCTTTTTCTTTATTTCATTTAGTAGATGATTGTGTGTCAAAATCGGTGTACATAATTACACTCCATCGTCTTATTAATTTATTTTATTTAAAGAGAATACTGTTATGTATTACATGTTTTAATATGTAAATTATTCTCTTATTGTCACTTATGGTGACAGTAAACATGTAGTTGCAACATTTTGCCACCAGAGAGCCTAACAATCTTTATAAAAACTAAAGTAAAAATCAATACAAGATGTTTCAGGATCTCATAATTAATGTGATTTTTAAATAGATCCTAAAATATGTTTGTATTTATAAATGCAAGAGTTCTAACCTGTAAACAGAACACCATCATAATTAACGTAAACAAGGCTTGTAAACATTAGTCTGTGTGTAACTATTCTATATATGGTATTGAAATTAAATAGTTTCTACAATATTCTAGTTTATTTAGTCTGACGGTACATTAAAAGAGGAGACTGAACGCCGAAAATCCAAAGCGGAACTAAAAATCGTTTACAGTTTCTTCAGTGCAAAAACAGTGAAACACCCGGAGGAGCGCAGAGAGATTAGCATTAGCTTCTCCTTTGTTAGAAGGTTGTGCGAACACGGATTTGGTGTTTTCGGTAAACATTTCCGTGTTTTCAGTGAAAATGTCTTCAGTTCAGCCTCGGAGAGAGTTTATCAACCATCAGGAAACTCCTGCTGAAGAAACATTCACAGAGTGGAAAGAAATGAACGATAAAATGGAGGAAGAGATGGACGATCAGCGCAGACTGATGGATTTTACCCGGATACCGAAGATCATCTTGCACCGGATAGGTACGAAACAGCTTCACGGTTTACTGATTAATCAGGTTGAATGAGTTGGAAACAGGTTAAGGAAAATGTTTGGTGCGACGTCAGTCTATTTAAACGGCTTTTACATGAAACTATAAGTCTATAATCAGCTGTGATTTGGATAATCTGCTCTTCATCACATAAATAGATTATAGTTTCTGATCCATGGCACATTAATCTCTAATCTACCAGGTTAAGAAAGTAATAGTAAGAGTTTGTTTAAAATTATTCGATGTAATTTTGTATTTCTAGGTGATTCCACCCCGCATCTCAAAAATATTTTTGTATCATTGAGTAGAAACAGGGCATGTCAGTGTTGTAACGCCAGAAGGGTTGCCATGGGGACAATAAATAATAAAAGTAATAATAACATAATGACAATAGTCTTGCAGAGAGGAAACTAAAATGATACACAGTGTCCCATAATTTCCAAGGAACCTCATGTGAGATGAATTTAAAACAGATTGTGTTTTTAGATGATCCCAAACTGGGATTAAACTAGCACAGAAATCCATAAACAATTATTAAATTCCCATCAGTGGCATGAACACAGAGCGTGGACATAAAAACCTTATTACATTTTTACTTTGTTACACATGAAAACAGATTCATCACTAAATGTGAAGCAGCAGAATCTTTTCTGTATATTTTCTGAACGTATGACAGAAATCCATCTAAATCATCAAAGTAGTATTTGTTTAGCAAATTATTTATATAGTTTTTACTCTTCCCAACAATTACTCCACACCTGAACTCCTCTAACTGAAGTACAATTGTTTTTAATATTTGTCTTGACTGTTAGTTTTTAAAATAAATTTCTTTCATTTTGAACTGTATATATCTTGGAAAGAGTTTATTATAGGCTTTGTACTTAGTCAATGTTTTTCTAAACTCCACTAAATAAATACAAACAAAGAAATATGGTTCCTCGTTTATGGTGGGATTTTAACACTATCTGCTTCTTGGTAGCAGGTAGAGACTTGCTATTTCTGCAAGTCTCTGCAGAAATAGCACCAAGGACTTTAGCATATTCTCCAGAAGCAACGGGAATATTACAACTTGGACATAAAACTGTAAGTTTTGATTACAATAAAGATTTGTCTCTACTCTCCCTAAAACGTAGGATGTTCTCTCTATGAGAGTCATTTTCAATATGTGCTCATTTAAATATCTAATGTGCTTATAGCAGTAAAAGTATCTTTTCATGGGTTATCTGCACTAAGGCTGCTCAGATTTAGAATCACTTTATGATCACTGTTCTGTGATACATGTAGCTAAATAAAATAACAATAATAAATAGTAAAATACCACTTTTCTACTGTGGTATTTCATTTAATTTTCTAAATTCAGAAAGGACAGGTTTGGGAGTCTTACACACAGTACATGCTCTGTATGTTTGAATGCATTTTGTGTCACAACAAAAACCTGTGAGAAAATGCTAAAAAAAAATTCCTGCCAAAAAGTGGTTAAGAGTCATTTTCCGTACAATGAATTGTAATTTCTGCCTGAAATGACTTTGTTACATGGATTTAATCCTTATGGATGTCCACAGCATTTCAGTATCAACAAAGAGATCCATCAGATTCTGAGCACCTGATTGTAGTTTATAAGTTATTGACAGGTAGTTATTTTAAATGTCTTGTAAAACCAGTCATGGTTGGACTGGTGGAACAGCTTCCAGCACTTTATTTGAAGGGGTGTGCATAAGACTGACATGAGACTGTCATAAACATGAACAAGTCTTTATGAATGTCTATGACTGTTGTCATGGAGGGTCATTCGATACATAATGACTCTTAATCCAGTTGGCAGTCTTAATGGACTTTCAATGCAACTTTTAAGTCATATTAATTCATAAAGACTCCTAAACCTAAAACTTGACAGGTATGCTTATTTACTCACCTGAAAATCTCACATGTTCCCTTCTGGTCAGAAGAACTATATTTGTTAAAATAACTCAAAAAAATTCCCTTTGGATACACAAAGACATTAAAGTGAAGGAATCTTTCTCTTACTCACATTTAAAAGCTGTTTTTTTTTGTCTTTTTTGTCCAGATCTCCCACAGTGCCGGGTGTGTAAAGAGGAGGAGGTTCTCAATGAGCCTAGCAACCAGGAGGAAAACTCCAATTTAGATGAAGAGGATCCAGAACCACTGCAGATAAAACAAGAACCAGAACCTCTGCTGATAAAACAAGAACCAGAACCTCTGCAGATAAAACAAGAACCAGAACCTATGCAGATGAAACAGGAGCAAGAGGAACCAGAACATCGACAGCTCAAAGAGGAAGAGAATCAACTCTACATCAGTCAGGATGAAGAGCATCTTGTGCTGAAACAGGAGACTGATGACATTTTGGTGATTCCTTTTAAAAGAATCCACAATGAAACGGAACCACAAAGGAACCAACTCATCTCTGCTGAAGTTGAGACCCCAGACCATGAAGGAAACAATTCTGAAAACTCAACAAAGAGAGAAGAACAGGAACAAAATGAGGGATGTCATAAAACCAAACAACAGAAATGTAAAAATGACCATTCAACCCAAAAGAAACACAGGAAATCACACCCAGATCAAAGACTATATTCTTGTAAAATTTGTGATAAAACCTTTTCTCGAACCAGATACTTGACTAAACACATGAGAACTCACACAAACAAGAAATCTTTCACATGTTCAACTTGTGGAAAAAGATACAGTCAAGAGGCTTTTTTAATTAATCACATGAGAATTCACACAGGTGAAAAACCATTCACATGTGTTGCTTGTGGAAAAAGTTTCAGTTACAAAAGCATGTTAAGGATTCACATGAGACTTCACACAGGTGAGAAGCCTTACTCATGTGGGACCTGTGGAAAAGGTTTAAGTCATAAAAAAAGTTTAACTGCTCACATGACAATCCATACAAGTGAGAAGTCTTTCTCATGTGGGACCTGCGGAAAATGTTTCACTCGAAAAGGCAATTTAAAGGATCATATTAAAATTCACACAAGTGGAACTTGTGGAAAAAGTTACAGTGAAAGAAAGAGTTTAACTCATCACATGAGAATTCACACAGGTGAGAAGCTTTTCTCATGTGAGACCTGTGGAAAGAGTTTGACACACAAAAAAAGTTTAACTGCTCACATGAGAATTCACACAAGTTAGAAACCTTTCTCTTGTCAAACCTGTGGAAAATGTTTTATGTTTAGTTCTAGTTTGCTTTATCACATGAAATCCCACTTAATTGAGAAACCTTTCTCCTGTGGAGACTGTGGAAAAAGTTTCAGTCAAAAACAAATTTAACCTTATCACATGAGAATCCATACAGGTGAGAAGCCTTTCTCCTGTGGGACCTGTGGAAAAAGTTTCTCTCGAAAAACAAATTTAACCGTCCACATGAGAACACACACACAAGTTTTATGGAATAATGTGAACTTCATGTACCAAGATTCTCAGTAACTTGCTGTTTAGAAGAAGAGTACCTGCAGCTGGATCACATTATTAAATGTAACAGCTTTGTTTCAAATAGGAGATTTAACTGAAATACTAAACATTCACTTTGTTCTCACAGTTTTATCTTTCCATTTGAAAGGGATATTTTCAGTGAGATATGATTTAAGACTTAAGTCGCACTTTTCAGGACCATCAAAGCTGCTGGGTGGAAAATTAAATTGTGCTTAATAATGATCAGATATGTTTTCCCTTTTAGATTGTTTAAATATCTGCATTGACCTTATTCTTGTTAGTTTCTCTAAACTGTAAAGTTTTTTACCCATGTCTTTTTTTGTCTTTGACATGGTTTTTATGTTTTGGATAGAAACTTTATTGATGATGTGGTTTGAATTACAGACAGAAAAATTACTTGCAAAAAAAACTTTCTTCATAATTCTCAGATAAAGATTATTTGCCATAATTATGGTCTTTTTCTTGTTTCTGTTTAACAGGATATTGTGATTAGCAACATGTAGTGTCAGCAGTTCGCCACCAGAGGACATACTGAACACGAGTAATTCAGCCCTGTAACAACGTTGACCAATTAAAACACTTACTCGCTCTCATGTCTAACAGGTGAATATAAATTAGTGACACATTAGTAAAAATGTGTGTATGCGAGAAGTCTCTGTATCCCTGAGTGTGTAGTGGCTAAATGTTGTTAGTTTCCATCAGATGGGAGCTTATGGTGACCTGATTTACAATCTAATTATGAGCTGTAGGAAAATCTCAAATTCTCCTTTTACAAGAACTTCACACATAAGTTTGAATGACTTAACAAAGGTGTTGCAGGTTTTATTTAGTTCAAAATAGTACAGAAATGTCTGGTAGTGTAATAACAATGAGATCATAAATATTTTATTATAAAAGAGAAACCCCAGAGGACTGCTGGTTCTGGGAACCACTTAGGTGATGTGTAGTTAATATCTGTTCAAGTAAGACAGACTGGCTGAGGTAGAAAAAAAGAGATAAATAAATCCACCCTGTATGTCTTGGTTTTTTTATTCAGTTTTTGATATTTTCTGCTAATTTTATAAATGTTTTTATTATTTCATCAAACTTGGTCTGATTCTTTTGTTTCATTTATCTACCTGGGATTTGATTTTTGTGAAGCCCTTTGATCAGGTGAGGTTGTTGAAAATGTGCCACATAAATGAACTTTGACTTGACACAGCAGGATCATCAGCTCTTAATAAGAATCCCTCTAAATAAGATAAACATTCATAATGAGTCGGAATGAGTTTCCCCGAAACTGTAAATTTTCATTAAAAATGTAATTTATATTTAGCATTTAAATGACAAATAAAATATGACAATTTCTACTGATGTTGGTCACAATTAGTGGTCATTTTGACTGCAGGGATTTTGTGCTGCTCATGTAAAATTTTTCTGGCCTAGCAGAGTAAAAGCAGAAATGTGCAGTGGATGTTGACTCAGCATGATGTCCACTGATAATCCCTCTATTTAAATTATTAAATTATAGTTTAAACATTAGACTCAAACCTGTTTAAACATGTTTCCATAAAGAGGACAGTTAAAGTGATGATGTGATTCTCCTTTGCCTGATAGCTGCTCTGTGTTGTCAGTTCTATCTTTTCCTCTGTCTCTTTCATCCTTTCTTATCTGCTTACATGCACACGCTGCCATTACATAACCATGTTTATATGTGTCTGCTATCAGTCCTACATAAACAGACTGAAACTGGTTAGACTCCTTCAGGGGGGTAACAGACCGCAGAGAAGAATAAAAACTAAACTCGCTACAATATTGGTGTCACCCCTAAGTGTGGCAGAGTTCTGGACGGTGAATGAAACTCTGTATCTGCTCCATTTGTAGGACATGTATGGCTTGTAACATTTGATCATTTTTCAGCATTCAAGCCTGTTTTTATATTTCACCAAATCTCATTATTTCTCAAGGTCATTTACACTCAGGGGTTCTGGTCGGGTACTGAAACTGGTTAACAAACCTGCTGGAGCACAGAGACAAGATGAATGAACTCCAACAGTCACATTCACTACAAATGTTGCTGCTGAAACATGCAGCAAGGCCTACAGTTGTTATGGTAGCTTTGTTAAAATTGATACTGTAGATCAGGGGTGTCGACATCCAGTCCTCGAGGGCCGGTGTCCTGCAACCTTTAGATGTGCCTCTGCTGCACCACACCTGAACAGAATAATTAGGTCATTAGCAAGGCTCTGGAAAACTGATTTACACAAGGAGGAGGTAATTAAGCCATTTCATTTCTGTGTTTTGTACCTGTGGCACATCAAAAAACTGCAGGACAGTGGCCCTTGAGGACTGGAGTTTAACACCCCTGCTGTAGATGAACAAATGCGAAGCAGCACTTTGACCAATAGAGCTACAGGGAATGCTGCTGTTAGTCCTACTAAGATATAGATTGGAATCCGTCCCCAAACCTTTGATTGTGGATTCACAGTCGTTCCCTGAGGTTTGACGTTATGTTTGGTTAACAAAATTGACGAGAGATTTCCCTGTTTCTTTTCCATCCGAGATTGAAGGTGAACTTTGACTTGACATTTTGCAGACCCAACTCCATAATCTGTCATCACGTCACACAGATACAGACCAGAGTCTTCAGTCCTCAGTCTGGACACATGGAGTCTGATTCGTCCTTCTCTGAGGACGTCTTTGTTGCTCTGGACTCGTCCTGAAAACTGTTTATCCTGAAACTCTGACAGCTCAACACCTTTATATACATGATAGAGGGCAAGGACTCCATGATTAGTGATCAGATCGCAGCTTATGAAGAAGGAATCAGTCGATGTGTGAGTCTTGGTGGTGAAGCTCCACTCCAGAGTGATGCTCTGCTTCTCCTCTGCCTGATAGCTGCTCTGTGTCACATTCACTACAAATGTTGCTGCTGAGGAGACAGAGAGGGAAAGAGAGGAGCAGACACACTGAGAACTGGAACATGGGAGTCTTTCAGCTCCATCTAGAGAGCTTTCTGTCACAAAGACAAGATGGAGACTGACCACAGAGACATGAGCTGAGGATGAGGAGCAGCAGGATGCTGGAGATCATCTTCATCCTGAGAGAGGAAGAGGAGGAGAGGCAGCAGAACATCAGGATCATCATCACTAACAATATGAGGAGCAACTGCAATTTCTGACTTAAAGTAATAGATTAATTCTTAGATAATAAATAAACGCAAATATTTAATCATTCATAAATGATTCTGTCTCTTCTTCTGGACAGCTTTTTAGGTCTGTCTCCATGACAACAGATTGGACTGGAGATTAAATTAAATTAATCGCTGACACCAGAACTTAAATCTGAACTCTGTATCTAAGTTAGTTATTGTTATTAATTTCCTTAAATTTTAATATATGCTAATAAAAATCTTTAATATTTTTAAAAAATATAAATAGATGCTTTATGAAGGTGTTTCATAGAAATAGCAACAATAAACTAAAAGTTGTATGTTATCAAAAATGTAATTTCTCTCATACATCTATTTATGAATGAGATCATTCTGTGATGTATTTGTTCTGTCACAAAATTACAATAAATACAAAGACAAGAATCTACAGCAAAACAATGTGAGATTTTACTTTATATTTCTGGAATCTAACTCCAGTTGAATTAAACTGAAGATACTTTATACAGCGCCTGCATTCATATTGTGCAGTATAGTTTAGTGGGTGGTCTAATGACGACTTCAATGCAAAACATCCAGTCAGCAGCTTAAATATTTAAATTGACTCCTAAATCATTCTTTGAATATCTATAAAATCTTCAGTCTGCTCATATTTAATATATAATCTCTACTACTCACCATGTAAATCCTGTAAAATACTGAAAATGTACTGAATGTTTTTGAAAGTATTTAAATTAAATGTTTTGTAGCTCAGATTTCTCCAAAGTAGAAAAACCTTTGGACCTGGTGTTTCAAAGTTATCAGTAGTAACTTCAAGACATACCGAACAACAAAGGGTTTTTCCAAACTTTCCTGATCCAACTCATTTGGTTAGATTTTCTCAAACACAGAGAAGGAAGTAGATCATATTTTGGCTTCAAACAAAATCTACTTAGCTGAAACAATCTGCAACAGCCCAGAGCTTCTAACACAGAGCAAGCATTTGGGTTCATAACAGTTTCATATGGAGAAAAAAACATTCAAACTCCATAGAGTTTGAATCACTGTTTGAGCAGAGTATAGAGTACTAATATGATGAAGATCTGTATGTCAGACCAGATCTGCAGTAAAATACATTTGACTTCTTTAGGTGATCCAACAATAAAGAAAAGCCAGTTTGAGTAGCAACACCAAGCTTGAAAAAACATTCTGAAATCATTATTAAAGACAACAGGCCAGTGAAGCCAGCTAAAACAGCCCTGTCTCTGTACTGAGAAGAACATTACAAAAAAAAATCATTTGTAATTTATATTTAAAGGGAGTTCTACAAAAAAGCTGTAATCGGCCCTAAAGCCAAACAATCAGAGCTCCAGCTGTGATACACAAACATAAACTTTAAGCACACATTAACGCTGAGAGCATTTACCATGAAAACACTAAACCCATAGATTCAATTATGAACTTGGTTCAAACAGAGCAGCAGGAACTTCTTCAGTTGTCATTTTAACAGAAAAAAATCATTTCAGAATCAAAATAAAAATAAAACTCACATTTTCTTTTCAATGAAGGACTATAGAGTTGATGGATTCCATCAGAAGAAATAGCAGCACTGCTGTTCGATCTTCAGTTTGACGTCAAAATAACAAGTTTAACGAGTCTAGAATGAGGTTAACCTGGAAGCAGAGCTAACAAGTTTTTTATGCAAATCTTGTTGTGAAATCTGCAACTTCCTTCAGTGTAATGACAAAGTATTGCTGAAGAGTCATCCTCATCAGAAACCTTCAAACACTTCAACTTCAGTTCATACACACTCACACATATAGCATGTCTTTCTATCTTCACAAGGAACTTGCATTTTCTTTCCTTTGTTTAATAATTTATCTGAAAAAATCTTATGAGACTCATTGTCTCATTTATAAGAGAAGTCTGTTACATAAATCATTAGAAAGAGCATAAAAACAGTAATCTGTAGCCTAAACTCAAACCTGAGTCTCACATCTGACCCCTAACTCAGAAACAGACCTGAGTCCTCACAATGCAGTATATTTTAGAAAAATGAGGCTTACAAGGTAAGAAATCCTGAAACAGACACACATGCATACTTGGACACATGTTGGCTTGTAAAAGTATTAATTCCCCTTGAACTTTTCCAGATTTTGTTACCTTACAACCACAAACAAAAATATATTTCATTGAAATATGAGTGATTTACAACTGTGAAGTGTAAAGAAAATAAAGCATGATTTTTTTTTACAGGTAAAAACCTGTTTAAACATGTTCAACTGTATTTGTTGGTATAAATTTGCCAAAAACAAACAAAAAAGAATTAAAGGCTTTTATATAAGAAGCATGAAATCTGACAAATATTTTTAAAACCTCATCAATATATTTTCTGCTCCTTGTCATATCTAAAAGTGTAAAATCTGTCAGATAAAATAAATCTATATTTCTCATAGTTTCACTTTATGTTTGTAACAGATCTATTCACACAGATCTCTGAGGAACACTGCAAAACCTCAATAGGTCAGACAAGCAGAACATCCTGCTGAACTGAACACGTCACGACTTTCTGCTTCAGACGATGTAAACTGAAGATGATTTGGCTGGAATAAAGAGACTGGAATAAAACCTTTTGCACGAAGCACAAGTAAATTACAAAAACCTTCACAAATATAACCAGCAGCAGAACACAGTAGAGTCCATCTCTTCCTCCCTGGTTCATGATCCAGTTTGAAGTCTCAGTTTGATTCTTTGCTGCTGTGAAGAGATTAAACAGGAAATTATAGATATTGATTATAAACACAGAGCGGAGATTCAGAGAGACTTTTGTTTCCATAAAGAGAACAGTTAAAGATCTAATCAACAAACCCACTGGTTGTACTGACTTGACATCTTTCAGAACCAGAACCGTCTTCAGTTTTTACATCACAGGGATGCAGATCAGAGTCTTCAGTCCTCAGTCTGGAATCATGGCGTCTGATTCGTCCTTCTCTGAGGACGTCTTTGTCGCTCTGGACCAGAGACTGACCACAGAGACATGAGCTGAGGATGATGAGCAGCAGGATCCTGGAGATCATCTTCATCCTCTGAGAGGAGACAGAGGATCATTTTATAACTTCACTGATGGAGACCTGTGTTTACATCACGTTTGAAGGTGGAAGAATCAATTATCTGGAGCAGAAATCAGCCTTTATGATCCAGGGACACATGATGATCCTCAGTTTTACTGAAGACATTTTTGCTTTAGCTGCTAAATCTTCAAAACACAATCAGCTCAAGAGGTCTTCTAGATACCTGATGGAGGATATTTTGATGCCGATAGAGTAAATAATTCCCAATTTATTTTCCCAGAACAAAGAGGAAAAAAAACAAATTATATTGAAGGAAAATTAAAACACTTTCTTGAAAGCTCCCTCTATGAAAACCAGGCCTCCAGTCTCTTGGTGATTTTTTTAGCATCATTTAGTCATGGAGAAAAAGCAAATGCATGTTTTTTTTTCTTCAGATTAAAAAAGAAAAAAGCTTACCTAATTACAGCGACTTGGATTGGTTTTTTTTTAAAAAGCCAGACAGAATACATTGTTGCTTTTTGGACAGAAAAATATTTGTTTCTTTCTAGATACTAAAGCAAAACAAATAAAAAGATTTCAGGATGTTTTCATTACTGCAAAGATTCTCACCAGTTTGACTCCAAAGCTGCTTATTTTCATTGGATGAAATTGTTTGTTCATGGAGGAAACATCATTTAAAAACACTGAATGTATTTTCAGCACATTGACGCAAAGAAATGCCTCCACCTGCTGGACAACTAGAAGAACTACAGCTCCTTCCCAAAGTTATAACTGGCATTTCTGCAGCTTAATTTTATTATTCAAACTTTACTCTGTTAAATAAACATTTAAAATATTCACGCATGTGTGTGTGGACTCTTAGTTTTTCAAATTTTAAAAACAAAAGAAATTCTGTGAAATTTGAATTCCCTGGGAAAAAAGTAAGAGGTTCAAATCCTTTAGTCTATTAGAGCAACACAGCGTTCAAATTAAACTGGATGGACCAACTGTGAACGATTAGTTTTATTATCTACGAAGATCCGTAAACTTCAGACTAGAGAAAACAGGTCAGTCGCTCATCAACAATTAAATAAAACAAATTTGTCTGATCATTTCAGTTTTTAAGCCCAAACATCTTTATAGCCAAAAAGTTTCATAACACAACAACAATTTAAAATAACTTTTATACCTTGTTGTACTGACCTGAAAATGGCTAGGGTTAGGCAAATGTACAAAAATAATAAATCAATCTGGCTGGGTAACTTTTTTTTCTCTATATTTGTTCTTCCTTCGCTGTTGATATTCAGCTGTTTTCTGGGAGTCAGCAGAGATAATAAAAAATAAACTAAGTAAGAAACAATCTAGTCTAACTTCTAACTTTTGCATTAAAGGTTTTGAGAGTCTCTGAACTACATGTACATCAGAGAGCATGCGATTCTCTGGTTGTCTACAATGCAGGTTATTCATATTCCCAGTCAATTAAGAAAACAGAATGAGAAGTACAGCAGTAAGGATTCCTCACTTCTTCTTTTCAGAGTTTTCTTGCTAAATTTCCAACAGAAAAGAATGCCAATAAAAACAAGGAGCCCACCAAAAAGAAGAATAGAAAATCAGAAAATAATGATCATCAGTTCCACCTCATTTACAATAAACAGTTTGAATTCACAACATTGAGATCCTAACGGATGTTTGTATTCATAAAGTCAAGCAGAACATCACAATTAACAGAAATTAAAAGGCTTGAAAACATCAGTCTGTGTGTAATTATTATAGATAGCCTGTTTCCTAAAGTTCAATTGAGTTACTGAAGTAAATAAACTTTTCCATCATATTATACTTTATTACATATAGCGGTACATCAGCTGTATGTAATAAAGGAGAATTAAGTTAAAATTCAAAGTGGAATTAAAGTTCACCTACAGTTTCTTCAGTCCAGCCGCAGTGAAACACGGAGGTAAAAACTGATGCTTGATGTATCTGCTGGCTCCTATGGACACGGAAAGTACTTCTCAAAATATGACAGACCTTTTCAAGTAATTGTCATTACAGTATTTTTGCAGAGAAGTGTTGTGTAACAACATTTTCCTGAAAATCAAACTTAACTGTTTCGTTTCAGTTTGTGCGTCATGTTGGTTTTTTTATAGAAGTAACCAGGAGCCTCATACTTTGTTGCACAACAGTAACCACATACTTTTAATGTTTATACTTTTAAAAGTCACTCATTGTCCACATACGTCGTCATACTTTTTCTCATAAACTACCTCACGTGCCAAGACAAAATGTATTGACATAGTTTTAGTTTTTCAGACATCGCTTGTAGTGGTGCTGGACCGAGAACTGCTGAAGGAAAAACGTCTGCAAGAGTTCAAACACATTAAATACAGGCTTTTGTTGGTTTTACCATCAAAATTATTGAACTCAAATTTGATTCTTGTTTCCTACATTTGTAAAAATGGAACAATGTAGTTGTAGTATTAGGCTCTTGTCAATAGGTGGCAGCATGAAGGTGCTTCTCTGTCAGGCCTGTTTCACAATACAGCAACTAAATATTGATTAGCTTTGAAAAGTTGTGGTGCTTGAGGAGTTATGGAAATTCTCAAGTATGTGAATCCCTGGTTGGATATTTAATTTAATTTGTATAAATCTGTTAAATGTACAGGTCCGTGTATTACCATCGCTTCAGATTTGGATCGGTTGATTTGGGAACCCGAAGGTTTACCATGTTCCCCCATGAGTGAGGGAACAGACATCACCGGCTGTACAAGTCGAAATATCATCAGTGAAAAGTGAAATCTTGTGTTCTGTAGTATTTTTGCCTCTAATAACTTTAATAACTGAAATGATGGCCTCAGAGCAGGAATTTGATATTTCACCCTTTTTAAGAGCTTAATTAAAGACTTTGGTTAATGTTAGTGATGTTTTTGAAACATTTATCAAATTCAGGTCAAAACAAAAAATCTTTGTGTTCCCCTAAAATATATGAAGTCGCTCGCTGTTGAACTTTAACACTTAATCACAACCTACAAAACCTGAAAGACTCTATTTAATAAAGCTAAATAGTCTGTAAAAAGTCTACACATACATAGTCTATACAGTTTATACATACATAGATGATATATATTTAAAAAATTGGAATATATGTTTTGAAAATCATAATTTAAAATCACTCAGAGTGATTTTAAATGAATCATTCTGATGTAATATTCTAATTCTAAATGTCGTGTTTCCTCACATTTAACTGAAATAAAACGTAAACATCCATCAGTATGTAATAAGTTTATATCTTCTATATATTCTATCAGGAGAATTGAGTTACTGAAAAATGGGTCTTGGAGCGGAAAATGAAAAGCAGAACTGAAACCTGGTTTCAGTTTCTTCAGTTCAGCCAAAGTGAAACACAGGGAGACACAGCATGTTGGAAAGCTGTACACAGGTTCACTGTTTTAGGTAAATATGTGAATATTTTCAGTGAAAATGTCTTCAGTTCAGCCTCAGAGAGAGTTTATCAACCAGCAGGAAACTCCTGCTGAAGAAACATTCACAGAGTGGAAAGAAATCAACGTTAAGATGGAGGAAGAGACGGACGATCAGCGCAGACTGATGGATTTTACCCGGATACCGAAGATCATCTTACACCGGATAGGTACGAAACAGCTTCACGTTTTATGGAAAGTTGGTAAAGAAGCGCTGAACTCAAAGAGCTTTTACTCCAAACTAAAAGACTCTAATAAATCTGCTGCAACTGTAAACATTAAATACTTAAAAATGATCAGCAGAGATCTGGACTATTATTCATCACATAAAATGACAATTACGGTTTCTGTGACACCCTTATGTTTACCAACCAGATTAAGAAAGTACTGATTAAAGTTTGGGTTTAACTATGTGTATTTAATGATATATTTAATTATCTTTATATAAACATTATCTCAGACACAGGGTGCACTATAACATTTTTATTGATAATCTATAGTTTTCTCAGTCAAAAGGCCGATAGCCAAAGACATAACAACGGCTGGTGAGCAAAAATGTAAAATATTCAAAACAAGAGCACAAACGGCAAACTTCAAAATATATACAACTTTGAAATGAAATACTATAAAGTGAACATTTGCAGAAATATATCAACAATATCAAATAAAAATCTATTTGGTGTCCATTTTAGGCATTCTAAATGAATACACATTTTAAAAAATGAATCTGAGACTGTAAAATCTGTGACATTTTTTGTTTGAATATTAAAATTTGAACTGTGGCTGCAGGAAACAGATTCACCCTGAGGATCTGTTTCTTTCCTCCTTCTCTGCCGGAGGCCGAGTTCCTCCTTTTGTTCTTCATATCACACCAATGCATGTGTGTGTGTGTGTGTGTGTGTGTGTGTGTGTGTGTGTGTGTGTGTGTGTGTGTGTGTGTGTGTGTGTGTGTGTGTGTGCGTGAAATTAATCTGAGGGTCACTCCTTTAATAGTCGGTAAATTGTGAAAATAACGTGCTGGAAATTGGAAGTTCCAGTTGTTATGGATAGATGGGAAAATATATTTACTCACAGGACTTTTAAAGAACTACTTACAATGAAAATAAGCCAAACTATCCAGTCAGACATTTGAAACTTAGGTCATAAAGATTTAAGCTATCGCTATCTTGCTTTCTCAGCTGGAGATCCAAAGTATGTTTTGACTAATTTCAAGATACGTCACCTTCTGAAGAACTTCACTGGTTAAGTTAATTTTTCTATTTATAAGTTTGTAATTGGAGAATAAACCGAGAAAAGGCTTAAAGTGATTAAAATGAAGGCTTTAATACTTTAGTCACCTTTAAAATCTTTTGGTTTTTTTATTTGCAGATGAAGTAGGACATCAACAGTTCAAAGAAGAAGAAGAAGACATTCTACATCAGTCAGGATGAAGAGCAGTTTGTGCTAAAACAGGAGACTGATGACATTTTGGTGAATCCTTCTAATGTGCAAGAAATCCACAATGAAACAGAACCACAGAGGAATCAGCTCATCTCTGATGACTCTGCTGAGGATGAGAACCAGGATCAGGAAAGAAGCAATTCTGAAGACTCAGGAAAAAACAGAAAGGAAGAAAAACAAAAAACCACAAGAAAGCTCACCCAGACCAAAAATTATATTCTTGTAAAGTTTGTGACCAAACATTCCCTCGAAACAGTTACTTAACTAGACACATGAGAACTCATACAGGCGAGAAGCCTTTCACATGTTCTACCTGTGGAAAAAGTTTAAGATCCAAGGTTAGTTTAATTTATCACATGAGAATTCATACAGGTGAAAAACCGTTCACATGTGTTACTTGTGGAAAAGATTTCCGTCAAGAAAGCAGTTTGAAAATTCACATGAGACTTCATTTAGGTGAGAAACCTTACTCATGTACAACCTGTGGAAAAAAATTTTATCTAAAAAATTCTTTTAATGTTCACATTAGAACTCACACAAGTAAACGGATATCATGCATTCATTGTGGGAGAAGTTTCAGTGAGAAATCATTAACTCTTCATATGAGAATTCACACGGACGAGAAACCTTTCTCATGTGGTAGCTGTGGAAGAAGTTTCCGAAAATTTAACTAAGTTTCGAGGGAATTTGCTTTAATTTATCACATGAGGACTCACACAGGAGAGAAGCCTTTCTGCTGTGTGAACTGTGGAAAGTGTTTTGGATCAAATCCAGTTTAACGCGTCACAGTATGATTCATACAAATGAGAAACCTTTCTCGTGTGTGACCTGTAGAAAAAAATTCTAAAATCGTCACATGAGGACTCACACAGGTGAGAAGCCTTTCTCATGTACAAGCTGTGATTAAAGCTTTTCTAATAAAATTGGCCTAACTTACCACAGAAAGACTCACAGTGATGAAAAGTGTTTTGCTTGTGGGACTTCCAATCCAAATCTCAGTTCAATCGTCATATGCAAAGTCACACAAGTGATAGGCGCTACTGAAGGTAGCAAATAAATAGGTGGAATTGCCCTTTAGCCATTTCCCTGAGGGCCTCCGTATTTTATCATTTGTTGTATGTATTTCTTTTCATGATTTTGGTTAGTGGATACATGTTGGCTGTTACTGTATGTACTGGTAGCGTCACAAATGAATTGTGCTTTGATTAAAATGTTTTCAGCATTTGAATCTAAATGTACATTTTTACAGACAAAGTAACAACCGTTAACCATGCATCTCACTCACATTTCTTTATTTCATGTTTTTTTTTTTATTAATTTGATGTTATGTTGTCATTTTAAATGTCATGTTTTCATTACTTGCAAATGGAAAACCATCGTATTCAACAGAAATAAAGGCTTTCAAACATCCATCTACGTGTTTTTAATGCATATAACGTGTTAGACTTGGTTATAAAGATTATGAACTAAATGGGCTTTTAGGTAATATTCTAATGTATTGAATGAGTGTAAATTGCTTTATACTTGCTACATTTTTGGTGTATAATGTTAATAGATTCCTGATGGATGCCCATCAGATATTTGCTGTTTTGTTTTTTGTTTGCTTGAAGGTGGAAATTCACATTTACATGTAGATGTAATATTTATGTGTTACATTTATAAATGTAACATATACACATTTATATAGTTAAATGTCTGAACAGTCTTAAATTATGGTTTCCTCTGACGAATCACCTTATGAAACATTTTAAAGTCACACATTTTCCACATCACAATCAATAAAATTATGACTGTGTTTAATTTTAGTTGGACCAATAACTACATTGCGATTCGCTAATCACTCATAAAATATCATTATTATTAAATGAACAGTTTATAAGTTGTGTGTTTGGTATCTACAGAGCTGAATATATGAATGAAAATATATTAGACATGAAAAAACAGGCCAAGAATTTTTCAAAATAACCAGAATGCTTTTACTGTTTTGCTGCTCTAATAAATGTGATTTTCTCTCTTCAATGACCTTTCATGTTTTCACTTCTTCCTATAACAACATGAACCTTTTTTCACAACACAGTCAGTTATTCTCAATCTTTTCAAGTCAAATGAACAAATCTCTATGTTCCTCTGAAATATATGTTATTATTCACTGTTTAACTTTAATACTGAATCACAACTTGCAAAACTGCACCTAGATATAATAACATTAGACTCTGTTTTACAAACTAGAAAGATATGCCAAAAATGACAATATATGTTCTACTATAGTGATTTTGTAAGATTAGAAGTACCTTTGGATAACTAACTACAAGCTCACATTTCTTGGAGTGAGGGCTCCAAACTGATTTTTTATTAATCAGTATAGTGTAACATTCAAATCATACATGCTGCGTTTTCCCATAATTAACAGAATTAAAAGGTTTGGAAACCTGCTTTTATTTATGTAATTATTCTATGTACCGTGTTTCACTCGGGTGAATTAAGTAAAAGTAAATTAACCTTTCAATAATATTCAGATATTTTTTTATATATAATTGTAATAGGAAAGTTGAAGCGGAACATTAAAAGCGGAACAAAAAGCTCGCGTACCGTTTCTTCAGTACAGTCAAAGTGAAACACGCGGAAAAACACCGACCAGCGGTAGCGTTAGCTTTTCCTTTGTTAGGTTAAATACGGGTAAAAACGGGAGTATTTGCTGTAAAAATGTCTTCAATTCAACCCCTTAAGAACGAGCAGGAAACTCTTGCTGAGGAAACATTCACAGAGTTTAAAGTAATCAAAGTTAAGATGGAGGAAGAGATGGACGATCAGAGAGAAATCATCATTAAATCAGAGGAAGAGATAGACGATCAGAGAGAAATAATCATTAAATCAGAGGAAGAGATGGACGATCAGCGCATATTGCTGGATTTTACCCGGATACCGAAGATCATCTTGATCAGCGCATATTGCTGGATTTTACCCGGATACCGAAGATCATCTTACACCGGATAGGTATGAAACAGCTTATTTTTCTTTTACTGATGATCCAGGTTAAAGGGAACTGGAGGCAGGTTAAGGAGCTCTGAACTCAAAAAGCCCGGATTGCTGCTTCGCCATGTTTGGTTCTGGTTCTGGATGCAGAGCAGATCAGAACATGCATTTTAAGGCAAAGCAAAATATTACCCTGCCGATATCTGCATGCCCTCTATTTTTCTCAAATCTCATCCTATTGATATAAAACTCAGACCAGCAGCTAAGAGAACAAGAATGACTATGTAGAAAAGTTAAATCCTTCCTAACTCTCTATTTGGTCGAGAGTTAGGAACTATAAAAAATATTTATAGTTTTCCAGACAATACTGGAACACACAAAAACACGTACAGATTATTCAAGTTTTTTTTGTGCTGTTGCAACCATTAAACAATCTCCCCTTCATTTCAACCTTATAAGTAGAGATACATTGTTGATGTAATCATTATAAAATGTAATTATTTTATAATGCGTTGTTATTAACAGCTGCTGAAAGTAACTAAAGAAGTTACATTTAATGTAAGTTAGTTACTTTCCAAAACAAGTAGTCAGTAATCTAAGTAAGTTACTTTTTCAAGCAGTAATCAGTAATCCAATTAAAGTTACTCTGCCATCTCTGGCTGTTCCGAGCTGTACTGTAATTATCTCACCAGCTTAGTGTGTGGCTGCAGCAGTAATGTGTCTTGGAAATAAACAGACATAAACCCCAGAATTTGTCTGGCATCCAGTTAGTTTCAGTCAGTTTTGCTCCCAAACAAAAAGGCTGTGTATCTGTGATAAATGGTAGTTTATTTGACCCACCGACAGATGAGGAAACAAAAAGAATTTGGCTAAAAATTCTAAACTTGAACAGAGAACCCAAAATGTTTTATGTGTGATCATTTCCTTGTGTGGACAAAAAGCAACAAAAGAAAACCTACATCTGCATCCGCAGCAACTGAGTCAGTGAAGTAGCTACTGTGGGTTATTTGTGGCCATTTCTTCAAGTCGCCATCGCAACCCGCTACAGGTAGTGGTAAAACAATATGGCCACATTTAAGCTGTGGTAGCTGGAGCCTAAATCCTCTGTGGAAAGCCGGTTAGCGAGTTGCTAACATGTAAACAAATGGCAGTTCCGGTTTGCAGGGGAAGACGTGCCCATAAATCACGCAAAGCCTCATGGGGGATGGGAATATTATTCCTCAACCACCAGGGGGCTCTTTAGCAGGAAGTGAATCATTGGAAGTCAAAGAAGAAAGTGCTAATTTTCATTCAGAACAAGCGCGTGCTAGCAGCAGGCATGAGTGAGAAATGTTTTCAAATTCATAACCCTGATCACGGAAACTACACAAAGTTGTTCATATGATGCAGCTTTTAAGTTCAGGGCTATTGATCTGGCAGTACCGATATATTTGTCAGGAAGCCACTAAGTTATCGCCATCTTGTTTCCTATTATGAGGTCCATAATATCATATTTTGACTCGAATCTAGTTCCATTCTGGTCAGAAGAAACTCATTGTTTGAGTTAATATTCATTCTTGTAAGATTATAATTTTAGAATAACCCAAGAAAATCCTGTTTTGATTCATCAAGAGATTAAAGTGAAGGATTTCTTGTTTGATTGACATTTAAAAACTTTTGTTTTGTCTTTTTGTCCAGATCTCCCACAATGTTGTGTGTGTAAAGAGGAGGAGGTTCTCAATGAAACAGAACCACAGAGGAACCAACTCATCTCTCATGGCTCTGCTGAGAATGAGAACCAGAATCAGGAAGGAAGCAATTCTGAAGACCCAGGAAAAAAGAGAAAGGAAGAAAAGAAACAAAAGGAAAAATATGAGAAAACCAAACATCAGAAAGACAGAACTGACACTGAAAAACAAAAGACTGGTTTAATTTATCATGTCAGAACTTACTCAGGTGAGAAGCCTTTTTCATGTGTGATGTGTGGAAAAAAGTTCACTCTAAAAGGAACTTTAAATGATCATATGAAAATTCACACAGGAGAGAAGCTTGTCTCTTGTGGGACCTGTGGAAAGAGTTTCCAAAAGAAAATACGATTACTTGATCATATGAGAATTCACACAGGAGAGAAGCTTTTCTCGTGTGGGACCTGTGGAAAGAGTTTCACCCTAAAAACGACTTTAACTTAATCACGTGAGGACTCATACAGGTGAGAAGCCTTTATCATGTGAGACCTGTGGAAAAAGTTATAATCATAGAAGTAGTTTAACTCAACACATGAAGACTCACTCAGACTAGAAGCCTTAAGCCCAAAACACCTCGGATACTTTTTGCCATCAGATCCATTGGAAAACTTGGTCGGGTATTATTTTTGTTGTATTTATACTTTGTTTTATTTTCAATGATGTTTTCTGTATTTGAATCTAAATATACAAGATTACATACATTGGATGCAGAGGTGTCTTAGTAATCTGTACAACCTACACTAGACTATAAGCATGAAGATACAGTATTATACATTGTGGTACAAACGTCAAATGGACAATATCAGACAAAAATACCAGCCGTTAAGTATACACAACCGCCACATTTCTGTGTTATAATGTGTAGTGAAAATTGTGTTACTTCTTTTAACAATTTTATTTAATTATTTTAGTTATTTAACAATAGTATTGTTCAGAACCAGTCAGATGGGTTTCCTGCTGACCTTTCTCTGCAGCAGTTGCAGCAGACTGATAAGCGGACTAAATGTCTCACCATAAATACCAAAGCAAGGTGCCAGAGTTTAACAGATAACAACAGATAGTTTAGGTAAATATAGTAAGATGGATGAGCCCTAAGGTCTAACAAATTTCTCCATTGAATGTCAGAAGCTGAGAGTACGTACAAGGTCTGACGATGTTTTTGGTTTGCAAAATTGTTCCATTAGCATCCTGATTTTTGGAAACTCCCATATTTTGAACAAGAAGATGTTTATTAACGAAACATCTTTCAGTAAGGAAGAGGTTGCATCCTGTCCACCCTGTGGCTACATGACTGCAGTAAACCTGTTCAACTGGAATTGACTCTGAGCCAAGGCAGTGACCACATTGTGTAAAGAATCCTATATATTATGAGAGCTTGCAGCTCCAAGTCAGAGCTCATTGCAGGTACAGCTGCAGTGCTGTGGTTGCTGTGTGTTCTCCATTTGCAAACAACAGAAATAAAGAATTTCTGTCTTTGCTATTTGCCAGAGTCTCAAGCCTGATCTGTTTCACACAGATTAGATTATTTTTTTCCACAATACATTTTTTTCTCTTGGTTTGATGTTATGTTGTGATTTTAAATGTCATGTTTTCATTTTCTTTCATCTTTCAATAAAAATACAGGCTTTCAAACATCCATATATGTGTAATTAATGCATGTACTGTGTTAGACTTATGAGATTATTATGAGATAAATGGGATTTTAAAGTGATTTCCTCTCCTGTTCTCACTTCTTGCCTCTTCATTGTAAGGCAGCACGGGCCTTTTATCACAATACAATCAATAATTATCAAGTCAAAACAACAAATCTCTGTGTCCCTCTAAATTATATGTAATAATTCATTGTTTAGTTCACAGCTGAATCTCAATTTAAACAATTACAACCTGATATAAAAACATTAGTCTGTTTTACAAACTAAAAAGATCATATTAAAAAAATTGCAATATACATTTCAATAAAATTATACAATCAAGAAATAGAAAAAGTGAAAAAATTTAAATTTCCTGGGGTTTGGTTTGATGAGAGGATTACATGGACACAACATATTCAGAAAGTTTTAGACAAATGCAATAGTAACATTTACCAGATAATATTTTGTTGTCTTAAATTAACGCAGTTATTTAATATAATTTAACACTAGAGTGACATTCTGGTCCACACTCCATACCAGTGGACCAGAATGTCACATTCAGTTGGTAATGCAGCATTTTCATTCATTGCCAATGAGAAAAAGGAAAATGCAAGGGGGAACTAAAACTCGTTTACAGTTTCTTCAGGACAACCAAACTGAAACACATGAAAAGGTACAGAGAAAACGATGTAGCTTTAGCTTTTAGTTTGTCTATAATCATTGTGTTTCACTCGCAGAAATAAATAAACCTTTCATTACTCTAAAATATTTAATTTAGTTGTTTGTTCAGAGGAAACTCAAAGTGGAAAATTCAAAGAGGAACTAAAAGTCGTTTACAGTTTCTTCAGGACAACCAAAGTGAAACACAGGAAACATCTCAGAGCGCACGAGGGAGCATTAGCTGTTCTTTTGTTAGACGGTTTGAAAAGAGGTTTTTTTCGGTAAATATTTCCGTGTTTTCAGTGAAAATGTCTTCAGTTCAGCCTCAGAGAGAGTTTATCAACCAGCAGGAAACTCCTGCTGAAGAAACATTCACAGAGTGGAAAGAAATCAACGTTAAGATGGAGGAAGAAATGGACGATCAGCGCAGACTGATGGATTTTACCCGGATACCGAAGATCATCTTGCAGCGGATAGGTACGAAACAGCTTCACGGTTTACTGATTAATCAGGTTAAAGAGGGTTTTTACACAGATAAATAATCGTTGTGTTCGGAAACCTATTTAAAGAATCCGCTCAAAGTAAATAGGAGAAAATCCCTGGAGAAATGTAACCGGGGCCTGCTAAAGTGTGGCACCAGTTTGGACCCAGCGCTCTAATGCTAACAATTAGCATCAATGCTAAGCTTTGCTAAATTGTATTCAATAGCATGTGAACGATTAGCGCAGACTGGTGGATTTTACCCAGTTGGAGATATTTTAAAGAGTTCAGAAGCGCTGAACTCAAAAAGCTTTTACTCCAAACTAAAAGACTAATAAATCCGCCGCATCTGCAAACATTAAATACTTAAAAATGATCAACGGCGATCTATTGTTCACCATATAATATTATTCTATTATGATTCATTCATCATATAACAGGACAAGTACAGTTTCCGTGACGCCTTTCTGTTTACCGACCAGTTTAAGGAAGAACCTGGACACTGAATACTTAGGAAACAGCTTCACGGTTTACTGATAGACTGGTTAAACATCGCTGCATCTGAAACCTGTTTAAAGAATCCGCTCAGATTATAAATATTAAATACTCAGTGGAGGCTGTCAGGGCCAGCAGGTTCTTCTCTGCTAATCCTAAAAAATAAAAATAGTAAAAGTCTCAATTATATTTAATTGTTTCTATAATTTAACTTTTATTCTAGAAATTAGTTGTTTATTGGTGCTATTGAGGTTTAATTTCCTACTTTAAAAAGTGCCTTAAACGCATCTCATGTCATTCTAAACACTTAAAATGATCAACTTTGACCTGGACTGTTTACTATTCATCATATAATGTCTAAGTTACAGTTTGTGATCCGTGACAGTCTGATCTTTACTCGTACTGGTTAAAGATTATGTTTAAAATAATTAGTTTTTATTGTTTTGTGTACCATCTGTTTGCTATTGCTTAGCTGCTTTCTATGTCAAATTAGACAATGAATAAATGACTGATTAATTAATAAATCAGTTTAAGAGACAGATTAGAAAAATACTGCTTATAGTTGACAAACATAGATGTTGTTTAATTCAAAATGAAAAGATTTATGCTGCCTTTTTAAGAATCCCAGGGTTTTTCCCAGTGTACTTCAAGTCTGGAAAGCCAGCAGGTTGAGCATTATTTGTTTATTAATTATAGAATTTTTTTCATACATTAGTAACAGTGATGTACATGTAAAAGAGTCACTGCGGTGAAATGGTACAAGGAGACTGAGATCAGGTGTCTTTTTTTTTAATTCACTAGAATGCAGTAACCACTGCTTGTCTTTACCCAACTGCATACTGACAAGTTCAGTGAACAAAGTTGCGACTCCTGGATAAAGGATCAAAAGTTTATTTCATGGTGATACTGCAGGAACTGACACCAGGAAATAATAGTGATAATAATTATAATAAGAACAGACAATTAAATGGTTATTTATTAATTATCTTGATTGTTTCCGTTTTAATGATGTAGTGACATATTTAATGAATTGAGTATTAAATAAAACGCTTAAATTTATATCATTGTCTATTTTCACCTATCATATTTAATCTTCCACGTTGTTCAATATTCATGTCAAATATTTTCAATAGGATCATTTTGCCATTATTTTCTGCATGTTAACAACAATCACCCACTGTTACCAGTTCTGCTGCATCTCGCAGGAAAGTAAAAGCTGAAATTTAGTCGTGGCTTTGAAGGTTTGTGTTGAGTGTGTGAGCGGAGCAATGTCTGACAATATCAATGGGTGAGAGTAAAAGGCCATTTGGTGTTCTGCGTTAGGCATTTTATGCAACTCTTCAATGTGATATATATCCTGAAGCTACGTGGAGGAAGAAAACTTTTTGTAATATTTGTCAGGAAGCCACCAGGTGAAACTATCGCCATCTTGTTTGCTTACCTGGAGGTCCATAATATCATATTTTGACTCGCATCTAGTTCCTTCCTGGTGAGAAGAACCTCATTGGTTGAATTAATGTTCATTCTTGTAAGATTGTAATTTTAGAAAAACTGAAGAAATCCTGTTTTGATGCATCAAGATATTAAATGCAGGTGGCAGCCTCTCTTTGGGCTGCCACCTTATTCCGGTGGAGAGGTTTGTGTGCACTATGCTGTCTGCAGCTTTATACCCCTAGAAGGGTCCCCCAAGGCAGACAGGTCCTAAGTGAGGGACCAGACAAAGTGCAGCCCAAAGACTCCGATGATGGATAACAACTTTTGAATTCGTGTTCCCTCTCCCTGATGTGAGTCACCAGGGCCCCACTCTGGAGCCAGGCCTGGAGGGGGGTCACGATGGCGACTGCCTGGTGGCTGGGCTTTTACCCATGGAGCCCGGCTGGTCTCAGTCCGAAGATGAAATATGGGTCCCCCCTCCCATGGGCCAACCACCCGTAGGAGGGGCCAAAGGTGTCGGGTGCAATGTGAGATAGGCAAGGGAGGGGGCCCTGGAGGTCCAATTCTCAGTTGCAGAAGCTGGCTATTGGGACATGGAATGTCACCTCTCTGGTGGGGGACGAGCCGCAGCTAGTGTGCAAGGTTGAGAGCTTCCGGCTAGAAATAGTTGGTCTTACCTCGACGCATGGCTCTGGTTCTGGAACCAGTCTCCTTGAGAGGGGCTGGACATACTTCCACTCTGGAGTTGCCCACGGTGAGAGGCACTGGGCAGTAGTGGGCATACTTGTTGCTCCCCATCTCGGCACCTGTATGTTGGGGTTTACCCCCGTGACCGAGAGGGTAGCCTCCCTCCGTCTATGGGTGTGGGGCCGGGTCCTGACTGTTTGTGCTTACGGGCCACAAAATTCAGATTACCCACCCTTCTTGGAGTCCTTATAGGGGGTACTGGAGAGTGACCCTCCTGCGGACTCCCTTGTTCTGCTGGGGGACTTCAACACTCACGTGGACAATGACATTGAGACCTGGAGGGGTGTGGTTGGGAGGAACACGAGGAAAACGTGTTATGAGGGTCAGCTGGGAACGTCTGGCAGAATCCCCTGTGAGACGGAGCTTTAACTCCCATCTCCAGCAGAACTTCGAACACGTTCCGGGAGAGGTGGGGGACATTGAGTCTGAGTGGACCATGTTCCGTGCCTCTATTGCCGAGGCGGCTCATCGGATCTGTGGCCGTAAGGTCGGTGCCTGTCGCGGTGGCAACCCTCAAACTCGTTGGTGGACACCTTCGGTGAGGGATGCTGTCAGGTTGAAGGAGTCCTATCGGGCCTTTTTGGCTTGTGGGATTCCAGAAGCAGTTGATGGGTACCGGTGGGTGAAACGGCATACGGCTCTGGTGGTTGCCGAGCCAAAAACTTGGCCGTGGGAGGAGTTTGGAAGGGCCAAGGAGAAAGACTTCCACATGGCTTTGAGGCGATTCTGTTCCACCATCCGGTTTCTCAGGAGAGGGAAGCAGTGCAACACCAATACTGTTTATAGTGGGGATGGTGTGCTGCTGACCTCAACTCAGGACGTTGTGGGCGGGTGGCGAGAATACTTCAAAGACCTCCTCAATCCCACCAACATGCCTTCCATTGACGAAGATGAGCCTAGAGGGCCTCTGGGTCGGGCTCTCCAATCTCTGCAGACAAGCATTGAGGGGTGTTCTCCGACAGTATGGGGCACCGGGTCCTTTGATACAGGCTGTCAGGTCCCTGTATGTCTAGTGTCTCGTCTGCATTTCCAGCAGTAAGTCGGGGTCGTTTCCGGTGAGGGTTGGACTCTGCCAGGGCTGCCCTTTGTGATGTGGTGCTGTTGGCTTAATCAGCACGTGATCTGCAGCTCTCGTTGGAGCGGTTCACTGCCGAGTGTGAAGCGGCCGGGATGAGGATCAGTGCCTCCAAATCCGAAGTGGTGTTGAGCCAGAAAAGGGTAGAGCGCCTTCTCCGGGTCGTGCCCCAGGTGGAGTAGTTCAAGTATCTCGGGATCTTGTTCAAGAATGCAGGAAGATGGGAACAAGAGATCGACTGGCAGATCGGCACAGTGTCTGCCGTGAAGCGGGCACTTTACCGGTCTGTTATGGTGAAGAGAGAGCTGAGTAAAAAAAACGAAGCTCTCGATTTACCGGTTGATCTACATTCCTACACTCATCTATGGTCATGAGTTTTGGGTTATGACTGAAAGAACGAGATCACGGATACAAGCGGCCGAAAGGGATTTTCTCCGTAGGGTGGCTGGGCTCTCCCTTAGAGAAGCTCGGTGATCTGGGAGGGACTCAGAGTAGAGCCGCTGCTCCTCCACATCGAGAGGAGCCAGCTGAGGTGTCTCGGGTATCTGGTCAGGATGCCACCTGGACGCCTCCCTGGTGAGGTGTTCCGGGCACGTCCCACTGGGAGGAAGCCCTGGGGAAGACCCAGGAGACACTGGAGGGACTGTGTCTCTTGGCTGGCCTGGGAACACCTTGGGCTTCCCCCGGAGGAGCTGAAAGGAGTGGCTGGGGAGAGGGAAGTCTGGGCCTCCCTTCTGAAGCTGCTACCCCCGCGACCCGACCCTGGATAAGTGGAAGAAAATGGATGGATGGATGGGTGGATGGGTGGGTGGGTGGGTGGGTGAAGATAATAAAAGTGAAGGATAATGTGTTTAATTGAAATGTAAATGTCTTTTTGTCCAGATCTCCCACATTGTCGTGTGTGTGAAGATGAGGAGGTTCTCAATGAAACAGAACCACAGAGGAACCAACTCATCTCTCACGGCTCTCCAGAAGCTGAGAACCGGAATCAGGAAGGAAGCAATTCCGAAGACCCAGGAAAAAAAAGAAAGGGAGAGCAGAAACAAAAGGAGAAATATGAGAAAACCAAACAGCAGAAAGACAGAACTGACACTGAAGAAAAAATCACGCACAAGAAAGCTCATCCAGGGCAAAAATTATATTCTTGTAAAATTTGTGATGAAACTTTTTCTCAAAAGGATACAATGAAGAGGCACATGAGAATTCACACGGGTGAGAAGCCTTTCTCCTGTAGGACCTGTGGAAAAGGTTTCAGAATGAAAGTACAGTTCCTTAAACACTTAAAGATTTATATGGTTGCGAAACAGTGACATACGGTGAGGTTCATAGCTGGAATATAGGTTTTATGTTGTTGCACAATTTATTAAGATTGTTCATTGTGCCGCTTTTTAACTTTATTTTCCCAAATGTTTGTTTCACAGAAGTCGTTAAAATTTGAAAATGTGTGTACATGCTCTACATTATCAAAAACTGCTCAAAAAAATAAAGGGAACACTCAAATAATACATCCCAGATCTGAATGAATGAAATATTCTCATTGAATACTTTGTCCTGTACAAAGTTGAATGTGCTGACAACAAAATCATTGTTGATTGTCAATCAATGTTGCTTCCTAAGTGGACAGTTTGGTTTCACAGAAGTTTGATTTTCTTGGAGTTATATTGTGTTGAGTGTTCCCTTTATCTTTTTGAACGGTATATATGCAGTCATTCAGTGTTAAACTTTAAAACTGAATCATAACCTACAACCTGATATAACATTAGATTGTTTTACAACCTAAAAAGATCATACTCAAAACATTTCAATAGGTGTTACAATATGGTTCTTTTGTAAAAAAAAAATACTTTTTGATAACTGACTCTAGGCTCACATTTCTTTAGTATTTTTTCTATTAGAATGATGTAATATTCTAAAAATGCTCTTCTTCAATTAGATGCAGAAAATGCACAGAATTAACAGAAATAAAAGGCTTGGAAACATCCATGTGTTTGTATAGTTACTTTAATACTGTGTTTCACTCACTGAAATATATATGAACCTTTTATTAATATACAACATTTAATTTAGTTCTATGTTGAGAGGAAACTCAAAGCGGAACTGAAAGTCGTTTACAGTTTTTTCAGTCCACACGAAGTGAAACACAGGAAACATCTCAGAGCGCACGAGGGCAAGTACACTTCGCTGCAGCCTGCAGAAAGGGGCGGGGACGGACCACTGTCAGTCTCATACCTTATATGGAAATGGGACTATTGCATTCCGGAAATGAACTATCCCAAACAAAAGCCATAAAACAGAAATTAATATTTTCGAGACAAATGTACATTACATTAAGAACACATCTATCCATCCATTAATTATTATACACGCACTCTTATCCGTATAGCGGGGTGGTGAGAGCTGCTGGACCCTGGACAGATCGCCAGTCCATCGCAGATTAAGAAAACAGATATAAACAAATACTTGCTGGTGTTGAAATTCAAATAATAGATTTTGATGTTGTGAACAGTATTCTTAAAATAAATAAGGTAAAATCTAAAATATAATATCCTTTGCCTTATTTTATGAGGACTAGATGGAAAAGAGGTTTAGTCAACAATTTTGGCCAACCTGGTCCGTCCATTCACAGTGCACTTTTGTTCTGTTTATTTGCCAAATATTTTTCTTATTATTCACATTGTGAATATAATTTGGAAACAAATCAAATGACTTTTGAACTTCTAACAAGCTCAACTGTTATCATTGTTTACCATAATGTCTTAACCAGTAAACTGGTTGGTGTCCCATTATTCCGTTTAGAAATTATAAATCTCTTCTAATTGCAATCGATTCATAAGCTGCGCTCCAAAGACCTTAAATATGCAATTACTGCAAAACCCAAAGTGATTCATTTAAAACTTTAAATTCAGCTTCAACCTGGAAAGACTCGCACAGAAAGTAGGTTTTAGAAAGTTTATGCGATAAGAAATAATCTTCGGGCCCGGCAGTAGAAACTGCGCTGGTAACTGCCAGAGAGAATGATTTGCTGTTCTGGAGTTTTATTTTCTATATGAAAACCTTTTTTTAATAAATTCACTGGATACATAAATTAAACCTATGTGTAAATTCTAACTATAACTGTCTTCATCTCACCTGATCACGGCGCCGGTCTCATCTCCTCCACCCTTCAGAAACTCCGGCTTGATGTGCAACTGCTCCTTACCTGAGCTTCCATCACCTCCACCTGGTCTCCACCTTCTCTCAGCTCACCTTAAACCTTATGTTTGTATTATGACTTTAAACTAAACAATGTTTCTGTATGTGCTTGCTTTATTATAAAACAACAGTTGATTCTGACTGTTAAAACACAAACAACTTAGCCGTATGTCAGGTTTGTAAAGAAAATTTGTATTGATTCCAGTCATTGTTTAAAATATAGGAAACATTGTTTAAAATTAATTTTAATTTTTAATTTTTAAAACAAGGTTATCCAATTGCTAAACAACATTGTTACAATATATTTACAACTAATTTATTGGTTCTACTTTCTCTCCAACAAAATGCAGCCACAATGTAACTCTGTGTGGAAACGACACCATTTCTGTAAAAACTAATAATGTAAATCAACTGAGCTACAACAAAACATTCAAAAATGTACATAATATTGAAATAACACATTACAAAAACGAATGACTGAACAAGTCAAAAGTGCTTCAGCATAAATGATTTAAAATGGCATTTCACAAAAAAAAAAACAAAAAAAAAAAAACGAACAATGTGTGACAACTGAAATGTGTGAAAGACTATAGAAAACAACTAATATTGTCCTAGCATTCAGTACTGGCATTCAGGGCAGTGTCCAGGTATGTCATCAGAGTCATGACGAGGGAACTCTCCTCATCTTCCATTTCCGGTGAAGCCCACACAGTCTTTATATTGCCGGTTGCAGGAAGAACATCTGCCTTGAATGCAATGTTCCCTCTAATTTTTCATGTGTCTGGGCAAACACACAAGCTTCCTTAGCACACTGAGAACCACTGTGAGCATCATCAGTGCACACGGCGTGGCCACGCACAAGTACTATAAATCTGGGATCATAGAAAGGTGCATGGCTTATTAAAAGAATCAAATTACATCAGCAATTTTCATTTGTTTGCTTTTAATTTCAGTGATTTGCCCAATTAAAATGAAAAAAAAAGAAAACATTGCTGTTCATGAGATGCATACTATGTTATAAGAGCCCTGCTTTAGCCAGGGTGAGAAATGAGGCATTACACCTTTCAGACATAACTTTTTGTTCATATTAAAATATTCACATTTTGCACAATGAAATGTTTTCTGTAGCTTGTGATACAGTATAAGTTCTTGTAAAATATTTAATTACACAGTTTTTTCACATCTGCCCTTCTCACTTTTTTCAGTGGTTGTACAATTTGCCCAGGTTGACGGGTCAGTCTGCTTCTTGCTTTATGTACTTGAATTCAGCATATTGGCTGTTAATGGCCTCCATAATCTGTGGGTGGAGGAGAATGACCTCATGCACCAATGTCTGCTCACCCATAGTCAAAAGTGTGAACTCAACGCTTCAATATCAAATGCAGACCTTTCCTTTAATTCATGCTCTGAAAAACGAGCATCAATGTGATCACAGAGCTTCCTAATACAAAGAATGATGGCCCCGTTGCCTCCTTGACACGGTCACTCCACTGTACTGTACTGTTCTTCTAGTTGCACAAACTCTGACAGCTATTTGATCTTAGAAGAAGTGCATTTCTTGTTTTTACTTTGGCTTGGTGAGTGGATGTCCCACTTAGACATGATAAGGTGTTAGCGTTCACGTCTCATAACTCCGGTGCACTATTCTTACCTGCATGGTGCCAGCGCACATGACCAAGACACGTACACAAAAAAGCATGCGATGATTGGCTGCGTAGCGAAAGTGAACCGTATCGTATCATTGGATGGATTCCTCTCACTCACAGAGTTCGATGCAAAGTAGTACAGAAAAAAATATCATTGGTCCATAGTCAAAACTGATGTCTGAGCTCAATGTCCAGTTTACGTTGAACTTTATTTTATGCGCTACATAGATTTTCTTGTGCGGTGAGAATAGGTGAGCAGTGCGCGATTGCGCAGGCGCGCAGCTTAGAGGGAACATTGCTTGAATGATTCTGAAAATGTAGCCCAGCTGATCTCACCTGTTAATGAAAAACAGATTTTATGTAGTTGAAATCTAAAGTTTTAGGTGAAAAAAGTCAAAGGTCCTTACCATCCAGCCAAGCAAAGTGAGTCTTCTTCCTGAAAACTGGGTCAGACACAATGGCTTCAAAGCACTTGCAGGTCAATGCCAAGGTGAGGTAAGATGTGTCTCCCTGTGCCAGAATCACCTCCTGGAGAACAGCTTCAAGTTCAATCAAAGGCATCTGAAAATAATGATAATAAAAAAAACAGGTGCATTGCAAGACTCATACAGGAACAATGGCTATGACATGATTATGAATGAATCTTAAAAAAAGAAATGAATAAAATTAAAACACGTATATACATTGCAGATATGTTAAAACAAGACATGATTCATTCTCCGTCAGAACAGAGCAAGGACACAGCCTGATAGCTACTAAGATAAAATAAAAAGGTTATTATACAAATGATTGGTAGAACAAAAGGCATGTTTGAATTAATCACTGTAGATTCTTTAACATTGTTGTTACTGTTTTGTAGGATTTTAATTAATTATAGAAATCACAATGGCTTCCAGATAACAAATATATATTCTGCAAAAAATGAATTGAAATTGTAGAAGTGATATTGCTCAAATAGCCAAGGGCAGGAATTAACTAATTAGATTTACTCAATTACTCTGTAACTTTGACATGCTAAAATTAGCCTTCCCGAACTACGAATTTCACTCGTTTACAGCTGTCGGTTATATTTTCAACCTAATGTAGAAAAGCGTATTGATTTACTCTGTAAAAAAAGTTTTAATAAGGTAGAAAATACCTTTTGCTGACTTCGTGGTTGTTCCATTGTGAATCGCGTGCCGAACGTCAGTGGGGAAACCTCTCAAACTTCTTCCAGTCAACCTCTTAGCCCCGCTTCTTTGCGGTATTTATACTAGTGATTGTGAAAATAGCGCCCCCTTCATTTCCGGAATGCAATAGTCCCATTTCCATATAAGGTATGAGACTGACAGTGGTCCGTCCCCGCCCCTTTCCGCAGGCTGCAGCGAAGACCCTCTCCTGACGATCGGCACGCGATTCACAATGGAACAACCACAAAGTCCGCAAAAGGTATTTTCTACCTTATTAAAACCTTTTTTACAGAGTAAATCAATACTCTTTTCTAGATTAGGTTGAAAATATAATTGACAGCTGTAAACGAGTGAAATTCGTAGTTCGTGAAGGCTAATTTTAGCATGTAGCATAGCTAATTATTTCCGTGTAGGGCACCATTAGATAAAAATCTAAAAGTAGAAAATGTATCATTGAAAAATGTATTTTATGCTCAAAATTTGTTTTTCTATTTTCATTATACAGATGCACGTGTCTTTGCAACATTTGGAACGGAGAGGAAATTCTTCCGTCCTGTATGAACGTGTTGCTGTATGAACGTGTTGCTCATTCAGGGCCGATGAGTCCAACAAGGTTCAGAACCACATAGCAAGAACTGCTATGGTTCAACATAACGGTATGCAAAACTACACTAATGAATGGGTTTTTACATACTTATCAGTTCTCTAGTGTTTTTCTTTTATTTTTAAAGGTTAATATTTTTTAAATATGTTTTTGTACATCAATGTTAAATTTCTGGAAAGTCTTAATATTTTTTTTATAAACTAACAGCTTTTTTTTATAAGCTAACAGCTGCCATCATAAGTGGGTGTAGTACCCAGAGCTGATACTGTAATAACGAGTAGCACTACTTCATTGTATTTTTAGTAACTGTGCAGCAAACTACACATTTAAAAGAAACAAAGTATTTGGTGAAATGGCTATTATTAAGTACTGTTTTACTGATTATAATATGCAATGTAATATTACCCATTTATTTCAGCAGACATTAATAAGAATGATGTTATGTGCACTGTTGGGTATTTTAAAACCAAAAAGGAAACATTTTAATACAAGACAACAAATTAAGGTTAGAAGAAACCTAACATAAACATTTATCTGTGTAGGGTGTTTTAATTTTTTTATGGATTAAAATGTGTTCTTCATTCAGTTAAGTTACTCGCATTATGTTGTGTATCAACAAAATTAACTCAAAGAGTATAACATTTGGAAAAATTGTCCTAATTATTAATTTTTTTGTCAAAGTTACAGAGTAATTGAGTAAATCTAATTAGTTAATTCCTGCCCTTGGCTGTTTGAGCAATATCACTTCTACAATTTCAATTCATTTTTTGCAGTATATTTGTTATCTGGAAGCCATTGTGATTTCTATAATTAATTAAAATCCTACAAAACAGTAACAACAATGTTAAAGAATCTACAGTGATTAATTCAAACATGCCTTTTGTTCTACCAATCATTTGTATAATAACCTTTTTATTTTATCTTAGTAGCTATCAGGCTGTGTCCTTGCTCTGTTCTGAGGGAGAATGAATCACGTCTTGTTTAAACATATCTGCAATGTATATACGTGTTTTAATTTTATTAATTTCTTTTTTTAAGATTCATTCATAATCATCCATCCATCCATCCATTTTCCGTCACCCTTGTCCCTAATGGGGTCGGGAGTTGCTGGTTCCTATCTCCAGCTGCGTCCCGGGCGAGAGGCGGGGTCACCTGGACAGGTCGCCAGTCTGTCGCAGGGCAACACAGAGACACAAACAGGACAAACAACCACACACACACTCACACCTAGGGAGAATTTGGGAAGGCCAATTAACCTGACAGTCATGTTTTTGGACTGTGGGAGGAAGCCGGAGAACCCGGAGAGAACCCACGCATGCACAGGGAGAACATGCAAACTCCGTGCAGAAAGACCCCGGGCCGGGAATCGAACCCAGGACCTTCTTGCTGCAAGGCAACAGCGCTACCCACTGCGCCACTGTGCATAATCATAATCATGTCATAGCCATTGTTCCTGTATGAGTCTTGCAATGCACCTGTTTTTTTATTATCATTATTTTCAGATGCCTTTGATTGAACTTGAAGCTGTTCTCCAGGAGGTGATTCTGGCACAGGGAGACACATCTTACCTCACCTTGGCATTGACCTGCAAGTGCTTTGAAGCCATTGTGTCTGACCCAGTGTTCAGGAAGAAGACTCACTTTGCTTGGCTGGATGGTAAGGACCTTTGACTTTTTTCACCTAAAACTTTAGATTTCAACTACATAAAATCTGTTTTTCATCAACAGGTGAGATCAGCTGGGCTACATTTTCAGAATCATTCAAGGCAGATGTTGTTCCTGCAACCGGCAATATAAAGACTGTGTGGGCTTCACCGGACATGGAAGATGAGAAGAGTTCCTTCGTTACGACTCTGATGACATACCTGGATACTGCCCTGAATGCCAGTACTGAATGCTAGGACAATATTAGTTGTTTTCTATAGTCTTTCACACATTTCAGTTGTCACACATGTTATGCTGAATTTGCCTTTTGACTTGTTCAGTCATTCGTTTTCGTAATGTGTTATTTCAATTAGTTTTTACACAGAAATGGTGTCGTTTCCGCACAGAGTTACATTGTGGCTGCATTTTGTTGGAGAGAAAGTAGAACCAATAAATAGTTGTAAATATATTGTAACAATGTTGTTTAGAATTGGATAACCTTGTTTTAAAAATTTGAAATAATGCAATTAAAATTGCAATATTTTATATGTGTAAATGCAATGTTTCCTATAATTTTAAACAATGACTGGAATCAATACAAATTTTCTTTACAAACCTGACATACGGCTAAGTTGTTTGTGTTTTAACAGTCAGAATCAACTGTTGTTTTATAATAAAGCAAGCACATACAGAAACATTGTTTAGTTTAAAGTCATAATACAAACATAAGGTTTAAGGTGAGCTGAGAGAAGGTGGAGACCAGGTGGAGGTGATGGAAGCTCAGGTAAGGAGCAGTTGCACATCAAGCCGGAGTTTCTGAAGGGTGGAGGAGATGAGACCGGCGCCGTGATCAGGTGAGATGAAGACAGTTATAGTTAGAATTTACACATAGGTTTAATTTATGTATCCAGTGAATTTATTAAAAAAGGTTTTCATATAGAAAAAAAAATAACTCCTGAACAGCAAATCATTCTCTCTGGCAGTTACCAGCGCAGTGTCTACTGCCGGGTCCGAAGATTATTTCTTATCACATAAACTTTCTAAAACCTACTTTCTGTGCGAGTCTTTCCAGGTTGAAGCTGAATTTAAAGTTTTAAATGAATCACTTTGGGTTTTGCAGTAATTGCATATTTAAGGTCTTTGGAGCGCAGCTTATGAATCGATTGCAATTAGAAGAGATTTATAATTTCTAAACGGAATAATGGGACACCAACCAGTTTACTGGTTAAGACATTATGGTAAACAATGATAACAGTTGAGCTTGTTAGAAGTTCAAAAGTCATTTGATTTGTTTGCAAATTATATTCACAATGTGAATAATAAGAAAAATATTTGGCAAATAAACAGAACAAAAGTGCACTGTGAATGGACGGACCAGGTTGGCCAAAATTGTTGACTAAACCTCTTTTCCATCTAGTCCTCATAAAATAAGGCAAAGGATATTATATTTTAGATTTTACCTTATTTATTTTAAGAATACTGTTCACGACATCAAAATCTATTATTTGAATTTCAACACCAGAAAGTATTTGTTTATATCTGTTTTCTTAATCTGCGATGGACTGGCGATCTGTCCAGGGTCCAGCAGCTCTCACCACCCCGCTATACGGATAAGATTTAATATAAAATGTGGCGAAACCTCTCAAACTTCCTCCACTACTAGTGATTGTGAAAATAGCGCCCCCTTCATTTCCGGAATGCAATAGTCCCATTTCCATATTAGGCATGAGACTGACAGTTGTCCGTCCCCGCCCCTTTCTGCAGGCTGCAGCGAAGACCCTCTCGGGAGCATTAGCAGTTCTTTTGTTAGAGAACGGTCTGAAAACAGGTTTGGTGTTTTCGGTAAATATTTCCGTGTTTTCAGTGAAAATGTCTTCAGTTCAGCCTCAGAGAGAGTTTATCAACCATCAGGAAACTCCTGCTGAAGAAACATTCACAGAGTGGAAAGAAATGAACGTTAAGATGGAGGAAGAGATGGACGATCAGCGCAGACTGATGGATTTTACCCGGATACCGAAGATCATCTTACAGCGGATAGGTACGAAACAGCTTCACGGTTTACTGATTAATCAGGTTAAATAGAGTTTTTACACAGATAAATAATCGTTGTGTTCGGAAACCTATTTAAAGAATCCGATCAAATTGTAAATATTAAGTAGAAGTAGAAAATCCCTGGAGAAATGTAACCGGGGCCTGCTAAAGCGTGGCCCCAGTTTGGACCCAGCGCTCTGATGCTAACATGGACTTGCTCCATTCAGTTTGTTAACAATAGCCTGTGGAGAGTCACAAGCATGTTGACTAACATGGACTTGCTCCATTCAGTTTGTTAAAATTAGTGTATAATCTATAATGAGCCAAAATGCTAATGTTAGCCTAAATGCTGCTAGTAGCATGTGGGGCATCATTACAATGTTGTCTTACATTAACTTCCTGCATTCAGGGTCCTAAACATGGCTAATAAGTAAGATAAATAGCTAGAAGCTTATTTCAGGGAAAAGGCTGATGCTTGTGCAGCAAAGCAGAGCCCTAACCTGAGAGGAAAAAGATCATGCAGGCTAATATTATTGCACTGTCTCTGAGTCGCCCTGCGACAGACTGGCGACCTGTCCAGGGTGACCCCCAGCACCTCCTGACCCCCACTAGGGTCAAGGTTGTTAGAAAATGGTTATATGGATGGATGTCCCTGGTCTTTTTTGGATACTAATCTCAATTTAAAATTTCTAATATATGCAGCGATCCTAACTTAAGGGGTTTAAATGTTCATTTTCTTTTTTAATGTGCATTAGGAAACAAGCTGCTCTACGCATGAAATGTTTTCATCTTAGAATTATGAATAAGAACATTACTGAATCAAACTGCTGTTTAAACTTTTTTTTTGTCGTGGAGCCACTAGGTTTAATTATCGCCATCTTGCTTTCTCGCCTGGAGTCCCTCAGACCAAAGAAAAACACGGAGAGCCTCGACGGATGCAGTATGTTCACTTTTACTTGGTTCAAACCAGTTTTGAGTCACCGTGAAAACTAAAGAAAAAACACACGAAACACGAATACATCACATAAAACATGAATACATTACATAAACCAAATAAAGCTTCAAAAAAGCACCTCGCTCCGCCGTCCGAGGGCTGCAAAGTCCACAGCGGTAAAGGCCGTCATGCTGTCCTAGCCGCTACTGAAAATGTGAGCACCTGTTCTGGCACAAAATGAAGATGCTCCTTTCTTCCTCCTGTCCATGGGTATTTCGGCCCAAAGTGCTGACTGACAGGAGACTCACACCGACTCGACAAATATCTGAACTACAGTGTCCCTACTGGGTACTATGGGTAACAACTCCCAACCAGAACATACAATGGAATGGGCATTTACACATAGTATGTTTTGACTGATTTGTTGATCCCTTCCAGTCAGAAAGACTAAAGTTTAAGTTAATTACAAATTTATAAATTTGTAATTTTAGTCTTTGGATCTCTTGAAAAGGCTTGAAGTGATTAAAATGAAGACTCCTTTCTTTTACTCACATTTATAAGCTTTTGTTTTGTGTTTTTGTCCAGATCTGCCACAGTGCTGGGTGTGTAAAGAGGAGGATGTAAACGAATTCAGCAACCAGGAGAGGAAGTCCACTTCAGATAAAGAAGAACCAGAACATCAAGAGTTCAAAGAACCAGAACCTCTGCAGATAAAACAGAAGCAAGAGGAACCAGAACATCAAGAGTTGAAAGAGGAAGAGAAGCAACTCTGCATCAGTCAGGATGAAGAGCATCTTGTGCTGAAACAGGAGACTGATGACATTTTGGTGAATCCTCTTAATGTGCAAAGAATCCACAATGAAACAGAACCACAGAGGAACCAACTCATCTCTCATGGCTTTGCTGAGGATGAGAACCAGGATCAGGAAAGAAGCAATTCTGAAGACCCAGGAAAACAGAGAGACGAAGAACAGAAACACAACAAAAGATGCCAGAAAGGTAAAACTGATTGTTCAAACCAAAAAAGGCACTTAAAACCTCACAGAGTCCAAAAGTTATATTCTTGTAAAGTTTATGATTAAACCTTCTCTCTAATTGGTTGCTTGACCACACAAGAAGTCTTTCACATTATCAACCTGTGGAAAAAGTTTCAGTCAAAAGAATAGTTTGATTTATCACATGAAGATTCACACAGGTGAAAAGGATTTCTCTGGTGAAAACCTGCTTGTATTAAATCAGCAACATAACATCATGACATAGAAGATAGATAGTCATAAAATTAGTCAACAGCTGTATGACATCCTGACTTAGCAGTTAACCAGTCAGACCATCATCAAGGAACAGGAGGCAGGTTTCATAATGGACTGCAGTCAATTACACTGTGGAGCCATGGCAATGCATTTATATCCATCCATTCATCAATAAATCTATTTATTGACTTGTATCTTCTCACATCTGCTGAACTGACAGCGCCTCTTAATTCTCATCTGTACTCAATGCATGTCAGAAATTCTGACAGAATAACGGCCCAAATTTAAGTTACAGAAGGTCAGTGTTAGCCCCGCCCTCAGCCCCGCCCTCCACTTTCATTGGGGAATTATTTTATGGTGACACTGCAGGAACTGGAACCAGGCAATTATAATATTGATCACAGCAATCAAATCCATGTTTAATAATTGTCTTGACTGGCTGCTAAGTTTCTATTTTAATAATGTAATGACATATTTAATAATTGTGTATTAAATAAAGTCTTTAAATAATTCTATAATTTTCACTCAGTGATTCCCAAAAAATGCATTTTTTGGGAATCACTCACTCAGCACAAAGAGATTCAAACTTCTGCTGTAAAACAGACCATTTATAGGAATGTTTATTCCTCACATTTAAATATATGCATTAGAAGATGTGCCTTCTCCTTGCAGGGCTGTTCCAATGTTAATTTTATTACCTCCTGCTAAAGAGCCACACAGGCAGATATATGGATTGTCAAACTGGGTCTTGCCGTACCAGGTGTCTCCTGCAGACCCTCCTAGACCAGAATTTATGACCTGGGCCTGTTTTTGGTTTTCTGCCTCAGTGCTTCAACTTAGACAGTGGTTTCTATTTTATACAAACTGGAACAAATCTAATGCCAACTAATAACTTTATGTTTGAAATCTAAAACTACATGGTTGTCTAATTTGGAAAAGCTCTTTGAAAATACCTGAAATAATTTTGTAGTTTTCTACTCCTATTGTATTTTAGTAATATAAATTGCATGCAAATAATATGATTTAAAACTAACTAATTCAAAACATGCCGTTTAATGCTTAAGGAAATATCTTAATACGTTTGATTATACTTTGGAGAAGACTTTTCTTATACATTTAATGTTTCACTGAACTTTTGAACCAACACCAAAGAATTTACTGATCCTGATAGCAGCTACACTCCCTGTCTGAAAACCCTCCTTACGGGAGTATAGAAGACTGCGTTCTCCTTAGAAATTTATGTGAGTTCAGAGAGTCACCAGTTGTCTTAGTTTGGATTTTTATCTAAGTTTACCAGTAAAGTCTACTCCTAAAAATATTCCTGCTACATTTAATATTTCATATGTCTAAAGATTAACTGTCTCTACAGTTATGCGAACTAAACTTATATTCTCAATAATAGATAGATAGATAGATAGATAGATAGATAGATAGATAGATAGATAGATAGATAGATAGATAGATAGATAGATAGATAGATAGATAGCATTTATTGTCATTGAACAGGATTCAACAAAATTTCTATTGGAACTCCAGTGCAAAAAGCCAAATATATACAATAAATAAAATAAACAAACACACAATAATAATAATACATACAATAATAATATATACAACTAAAATTAACTAAAGGCACTCAACCACACCAAGGAAGAAGCAGCAGGTCCAATTTGGCAAAGTGCAGTACAGTATGGCTGTGTGGGGGATGTGTATGTGAGGTTATGATATGTGTGGGAGGGGGGCAGGAGGGAGTAACGGCTCTGACGGCTGTGGGGAAGAAACTGTTCCTCAGTCTGTTTGTTGGAGTTCGTATATTCCTGAACCGCTTGCCTGATGGCAGCGGCACAAACAGACTGTTGCCCGGGTGGCTGGAATCCATGGCTATGGATCCAGCTCTCTTCTTGACCCGGCCTATGGAAATAGAGTCCAGGTCTGGGAGGAGGCATCCCACAATGCCTTGTGCTGTTCTCACCACCCGTGTCAGTTGTTTGCTCTCCAGGGCTGTGCAGCTACCATACCACACAGTCACGTTGAGGCAGAGGACGCTTTCGATCGTCGCCCTGTAAAAGTTCACGAGCAGCCGTGAGGAAAGTCCAGCCCGTCTCAGTTTCCTGAGGAAGAAGAGCCTTTGTTGTGCTTTCTTCACCAGGTGGGAGGTGTTTGTATTCCAGGAGAGGTCAGACGTGATGTGGAGGCCCAGGAACTTGTGTTGTCCACACGCTGCACCACTTCTCCATCTATGAGAAGGGGAATGTGATCCGTCCTCCTGGACCTTCTGTAGTCCACAATGACCTCCTTGGTCTTCCCTGTGTTCAGCACCAAGTTGTTGGCTGAACACCACTGAGTGAGCTGCAGAATCTCCTCTCTGTAGTGGGTCTCGTTGTTGTCTGAAATGAGACCCACTACTGTTGTGTCGTCCGAACTTCACGACTGTTGGTGGGGTGGATGGCCACGCAGTCGTGTGTAAACAGGGTGAAGAGAGCCGGGCTGAGCACACAGCCCTGCGGCGTGCCTGTGTTGAGGACCAGTGGGGACGATGTCGAGCCACCTATTCTCACCACCTGAGGCCTGTTGGTGAGGAAGTCTCTGATCCAGTGGCACAGTGAAGCAGGCAGCCCCACCTGGAGTAGCTTCAGCACCAGCTTGTCTGGGATGATGGTGTTAAATGCTGAGCTGAAGTCTACAAATAGCATCCTGACATAGGTGTTGGGATGCTGCAGATGGGTCAGGGCTGTGTGCAGAGTGATGGAGACAGCATCCTCTGTTGAAGACTTGAGACACTCAGGAACCATGGCGAGCTGCAGGGACAGATTGAAAATGTCCAGAAACACTCCTGCCAGATGGTCGGCGCACGTTTTCAGCGTCTGGCCTGACACCTTGTCCGGACCTGTAGCTTTGTGGGTGTTGATCCTCATCAGGGTGGACGTCACCTGGTGCTGCTGCAGGACGAGAGGCTGGTACTGCTCTTCCAATCGGGGTAGATGTACAGCTTCTCTGCTGCCCGCCGTGTCAAAGCGGGCAAAGAAGCTGTTTCAGGTGTCAGGCAGGGTGGGGTCGCAGCTGGTCAGCTGAGTGCTGTGTTTGTAGTCCGTCATGGTCCTGATGCCTCTCCACATGCTACTGGGGTTGTTGTTGATGAAATGTTCCTCAATCCGCTGTTTGTACTGGAGCTTGGCCTGCTTAATACCTTTTTTCAGTTCCGACCGGGCCCTGCTATAAGCCAACCTGTCTCCAGACCTGTAGGCAGCATCCCAGGCTTTCAGCAGGGCCCGTACTGTGCTGTCCAGCCATGGTTTCTGGTTTGGAAACACTTTTATGGTCTTAACAGGGAGGACAGCGTCAGTGCAGAACTGAACATAGGACAGAACGGACGATGAGTATTCCTCCAAGTCTGCTCCGTCCCTGAACACACTCCAGTCTGTGTGCTCAAAGCAGTCCTGAAGTGCAGAGGAGGCCTCCTCAGTCCAGACCTGAACTATTAAGGTGGTCGGCTTAGTTCTGCAGGCCAGAGGCTTGTAGGCAGGAATCAGCTCCACATCTGGGTCAGACAAGCCCAGATGTGGAGCTGCTACAGCCTTGTAGGCTCTGGGGGTATTGCAGTTAATCTTCCAAATTGTCCAATATTTATGTCAAATATTTTCAATAAGACCATTTTGCCATTATTTTCTGCATGTGTGTGGTTAACAACAATCGGCCACTGTTATCAGTTCTGCTGTGAATCACAGGAAAGTAAAGGCTGAGATTTCGTTGTGCTTTTGAAAGTTTGTGTTGAGTGTATGTGAGTGGAGCAATGTCTGACAATATCAGTGGTTGAGATTAAAAACCCAATAAGTGTTTCGCGTCAGAGATTTTGTCACTCTTTAACGTGATATATATTCTGTAGCTACTTGGAGGAAGAAAACTTTTTCTAACATTAGTCAGGAAGCCTCTGGATAAAGCTGTAGCCATCTTGTTTGCTCACCTGGAGATCAATAATATCATATTTTCACTTGCATCTAGTTCTAGTCTGGTCAGAAGAACCTCATTGGTCGAGATAATATTCATTTTTGTAAGACTGTAATTTTAGATTAACCCAAGAAAATTCTGTTTTGATACTTTGAGGTTAAAGTAAAGAATTCCTTGTTTGATTGACATTTAAAAGCGTTTGTTTTTTCTTTTTGTCCAGATCTCCCACAATGCAGTAAAGAGGAGGAGAAGGTTCTCAATGAATCAGAACTGCAGAGGAAACAACTCATCTCTAATGGTTCTGCAGAAACTGAGAACCAGGACCAGGAAGGAAGCAATTCTGAAGACCCAGGAAAAAAGAGAACGAAAAAAGAAAAACAAAAAAAGCACAAGAAAGCTCACAGAGAGCAAAAATTACATACTTGTAAAATTTGTGATAAGACATTTTCTCTAAACGGTAACTTGACAAAACACATGAGAACTCACACAGGTGAGAAGCCTTTCACCTGTGGGACTTGTGGAAAGAGTTTCACCACTAAGGGCAGTTTCAATGTTCATCTGAGAATTCACACAGGTGAGAAACCTTTCTCATGTGGGACCTGTGGAAAAAGTTTCAGAATGAAAAAACAATTACTTAAACACATAAAGATTCATACGAGTGCCAAACAGTGATGTGCGGTGAGGTTCATAGCTGGTGAGGCAATGCCTCATGACGTACAAATTTAGACACCATGCATGTTATTGTTTACAAAGAAATTTTGCGCATTCATGCAACGCTGGAGGGCAAAAAGACAATTCTTTTATATGTCATCCCTAGCTGTGTTAACTAGTAAAACTTAGAAATGTAGGTATTATGGGTTGTTGTTATGTTGCTGTACAGTTTTTTAAGATGTTGTTCCATGTTCCCCTTTTTAACGTTGAGCCCCTACCCCTTCAACTGTCTCTGTGCGGCCCTGTTCATATGTAAGGCAAGGCGTATTATTTTTACATCCTAGCTTAGTAGTCCCCAGAGTGCTAATGTTTGTTAGCATCTAACTTAGTGCTGAGTCCTGGACAGATAATATGTTTATTCAGTGGGACCTTCATGCTAACAAATTTAATCTACCCAGCCGAACAGTGTTTTCCTGACCCCCATCTGAATTTCTTGCAGCATCCAGGTCACATTTCTGCTTCAGAAATGTGACCTGCAGGTCACATGCTGCATGTGACCTGCAGCATCCAGGTCAAATCTGCGATGTTTCTTTGAAAGGAAAAAAACTCTAAATCAAAATCTGTTCAGATTTTGATTTAGAGTTAACTGCAGAGAGATTTTCCTTTTTACCAAATATTTGTTTCACAGAAGTCATTGTTATAATTTGAAAATGTGTTTGTACATGCTATACATTATCAAAATATTTTTTCACCCATTGTAATGATCAGACTCAGGTGATCCAATCCCTTTCATGGTACAGTTGTATAAAAATGAAGCACCCAGGCAGACCAGAACCAGATTAGTGTGACATCTGTTGTGAAATAGATGTAAAAGATGTTTAGGTTCTGCAACAGGATTATAACAGTACGTTGGTATTTTTATACAGCTGCAAAATGACTTGATTCTTAGCAGGGAGCAGATTCAGTTAAACATTTTTTGCTCCTTTGAGAGGCATCACAATGTTTTCCTCTGTTGTTTTAAATTTCTAACATATTTTCTTTGTATGTTTTTAAGTGAGTGATTAATAACATCTCTGTTCAGGTACATGTATGATGATACAAGCAAAATACTCACTTTGTGTGGTTTTAATTAAAGTTATTTCTCTTCTTGCATCTCGTCTCTTCAGTGACTTTATGTATTTACTTCTTTCTATGGAAACATGAACCTTTTTCCACAAAACTCAGTTATTCTTAATATTTTCAAGTCAAAACAACATTTCACCATATTCCTCTAAAATATAGTTAGTCATTCAATGTTCAACTTTAAAACTGAATCACAACCTATAACTTGATATAACATTAAATTGTTTTACAAACTAAAAAGATCATACTCAAAACATTTAATTCTATGTTCCAATATGGATCTTTTGTAAGAATAAATATCTTTTGATAACTGACTCCAAGCTCACATTTCTTAAAGTTTTTCCATTAGTCAGAATGATGTAATATTCTAAAAATGCTCCTCTTCAATTATCTGCAGAAAAGACTCATTAACAGAAATGAAATACTTGGAAACATCCATGTATTTGTGTAATTACTTTAATACTGTGTTTCACTCACTGAAATATATTAACCTTTTATTAATGTTGTAAAATATTTAATTTAGTTGTATGTTCAGAGGAAATTCAAAGCGGAACTAAAAGTCGTTGTTTCTTCCGTGCAGACAAGGTGAAACACAGGAAACATCTCAGAGCGCACGAGGGAGCAATAGCTGTTCCTTTGTTAGGCGGTTTGAAAACAGGTTTGGTGTTTTCGGTAAATATTTCTTTGTTTTCAGTGAAAATGTCTTCAGTTCAGCCTCAGAGAGAGTTTATCAACCAGCAGGAAACTCCTGCTGAAGAAACATTCACAGAGTGGAAAGAAATCAACGTTAAGATGGAGGAAGAGATGGACGATCAGCGCAGACTGATGGATTTTACCCGGATACCGAAGATCATCTTGCACCGGATAGGTACGAAACAGCTTTAAATTTTACTCAGGAGAGTTAAAAACAGGTTAAAGACAACTCGAGACAATGTAGGAAACTTTGTGGACCGATGTTTTAGATTAACTGGTTGAAACCTTTGCGCACCGCAGATGTTTCTGCATTGTAGGTGGCTGTGTTGATGCCTGTTGAAAAATGCCACTTGTGTGACAAAACCGTTTGCAAAACATTATTATAAATCGCATTTGAAGCAAAAATGTTTAATGTTGCATTTGGAAAAATTGTTTCAAACCAAGTTTCAACAGAGTAGCGTTCAGTGCGCTTCGAAAACAGCGCATGGGAGCAGAACCAGATTAATGAGTAACACCACAATAACGAAGATCATCATCAAAACTCTATTAAATGTCATAATTATTATGGGCAAGTTTTTCATACACAAATGGCGTTTCCTTAAAACCAAACCATCTTTCCCTTTTTTTCATAAGGAACTCTGCCACCTCTTCTTATCGCTGAAATTCATGAACAAAGGTCAAGATACAGAACTGTATGATATGATAATCACTATGAAATTGCTGGAAAACCCCTAATGTATGTCTTTTTGTTATGTTTTGTTTTGTTATTTTCTTTCCTCCTTTTTGTCTGTTTGGAAGCAGCCAAGATCGGCTTCATCAGGTTTTTCAGTTTTTATGTACATTTGAGGCCGATTACATGTTTGGTGTATATGTTGATAATAATAATAACGAGCTTATTAAAAAGAAAAATACCGAAGATCATCTTACAGCGGATAGTTACGAAACAGCTTCACGGTTTACTGATTAGTCAGGTGAATAAAGTTGGAGATGTTTTAAAGAGTTCAGAAGCGCTGAACTCAAAGAGCTTTTACTCCAAACTAAAAGACTAATAAATCCGCCGCAGCTGCAAACATTAAATACTTAAAAATGATCAACAGCGATCTATTATTCACAATATAATATTATGATTCCTTCATCATATAACAGGACAAGTACAGTTTCCGTGACGTCTTTCTGTTTACCGACCAGTTTAAGGAAGAACCTGGACACTGAATACTTAGGAAACAGCTTCACGGTTTACTGATAGACTGGTTAAACATCGCTGCATCTGAAACCTGTTTAAAGAATCCGCTCAGATTATAAATATTAAATACTCAGTGGAGGCTGTCAGGGCCAGCAGGTTCTTCTCTGCTAATCCTAAAAAATAAAAATAGTAAAAGTCTCAATTATATTTAATTGTATCTATAATTTAACTTTTATTGTACAAATTAGTTGCTTATTGGTGCTATTGAGGTTTAATTTCCTACTTTAAAAAGTGCCTTAAACGCATCTCATGTCATTCTAAACACTTAGAATGATCAACTTTGACCTGGACTGTTTACTATTCATCATATAATGTCTAAGTTACAGTTTGTGATCCGTGACAGTCTGATCTTTACTCGTACTGGTTAAAGATTATGTTTAAAATAATTAGTTTTTATTGTTTTGTGTACCATCTGTTTGCTATTGCTTAGCTGCTTTCTATGTCAAATTAGACAATGAATAAATGACTGATTATATAAATCAGTTTAAGAGACAGATTAGAAAAATACTGCTTATAGTTGACAAACATAGATGTTGTTTAATTCAAAATGAAAAGATTTATGCTACCTTTTTAAGAATCCCAGGGTTTTTCCCAGTGTACTTCAAGTCTGGAAAGCCAGCAGGTTGAGCATTATTTGTTTATTAATTATAGAATTTTTTTCATACATTAGTAACAGTGATGTACATGTAAAAGAGTCACTGTGGTGAAATGGTACAAGGAGACTGAGATCAGGTGTCTTTTTTTTAATTCACTAGAATGCAGTAACCACTGCTTGTCTTTACCCAACTGCATACTGACAAGTTCAGTGAACAAAGTTGCGACTCCTGGATAAAGGATCAAAAGTTTATTTCATGGTGATACTACAGGAACTGACACCACAGCTAGTGTGCGAGGTTGAGAGCTTCCGGCTAGAAATAGTTGGTCTTACCTCGACGCATGGCTCTGGTTCTGGAACCAGTCTCCTTGAGAGGGGCTGGACATACTTCCACTCTGGAGTTGCCCACGGTGAGAGGAATTGGGCAGTAGTGGACATACTTGTTGCTCCCCATCTCGGTGCCTGTACGTTGGGGTTTACCCCTGTGAATTAGAGGGTAGCCTCCCTCCGTCTATGGGTGTGGGGCCGGGTCCTGACTGTTTGTGCTTACGGGCCATAAAATTCAGATTACCCACCCTTCTTGGAGTCCTTATGGGGGTACTGGAGAGTGACCCTCCTGCGGACTCCCTTGTTCTGCTGGGGGACTTCAACGCTCACGTGGACAATGACATTGAGACCTGGAGGGGTGTGGTTGGGAGGAACACGAGGAAAACGTGTTATGAGGGTCAGCTGGGAACGTCTGGCAGAATCCCCTGTGAGACGGAGCTTTAACTCCCATCTCCGGCAGAACTTCGAACACGTTCCGGGAGAGGTGGGGGACATTGAGTCTGAGTGGACCATGTTCCGTGCTTCTATTGCCTGTCGCGGTGGCAACCCTCAAACTCGTTGGTGGACACCTTCGGTGAGGAATGCTGTCAGGTTGAAGGAGTCCTATCGGGCCTTTTTGGCTTGTGGGATTCCAGAAGCAGTTGATGGGTACCGGTGGGCGAAACGGCATACGGCTCTGGTGGTTGCCGAGCCAAAAACTTGGGCGTGGGAGGAGTTTGGAAAGGCCAAGGAGAAAGACTTCCGCATGGCTTTGAGGCGATTCTGTTCCACCATCCGGTTTCTCCGGAGAAGGAAGCATATGGAAGTAAATATGTGCCATCAGGATTTGAATAAAAAATGCCTCTGAAATTTGAACGTAAAAAAATTTGGTGTCATTATTTGTACGTGAAAAAAAATTCAGTGATAAAAAATTTGCTGTTAAAAATTCAGCGTCTAAAAATTCGCTGTTAAAAATTCAGCGTCTAAAAATTTGTTGTTAAAAATTCAGCGTCTTAAAATTCGCTGTAAAAAATTCAATGTCTAAAAATTCGCTGTTAAAAATGGCAAGGTTACTTCAGGTCACAGACATGCGCAATGGACATCAGATTTCAACACCCAGCCAATCACAAGACGCCACGTCATGTAGAGGAAATACCAGCATCACCGAGGCTGGCGACTATGGACGACGCTAACTAACGGTGAGTTTAATGCTTTCATATTTCTGTAGTATATTTCATTTTGCGCCTGACGTTTGATACATTATCTTAAAGCTCGATTTAAACACGGGTTTGGTTTGGTTACGTTGTTAATCTTACAGCATGTAGCGCTGGCATATAACTTCTATCAGCTCCACCTCTAGCATCCAGCCTCCTAGCATCAGCCCTCCTAGCATCCAGCCCCTCTAGCATCAGCCCCTCCCCGCTGCCCACACCAGTTTCCCCCGTTTTATTTAAAAGAAATAAACTTGGATCTTTAAAGAGAACTGCATGGGTGGCGACTTTCTGGGTTGTTTGTTTTGTTGTCTTAGGTGAGACTGAGACAGGGCAGTCTTAGTAAAGTCCAGATTTTTTTCAGGAGATGCTGCCGCTCTCCCACCATGTCTAGCAAAGATACAGGCTTCAGATAGAAGAGCGCACATCCAGAGCTGAACCGTGTCAATGAGAATGAATGAAAGCAACATTAGTTATTACATATTAACTAATGTAATAAGTTAATATAGCTGCCTTGTGTGCTTCAAGGAGGGGCTGTGAACACTTCTGACATTAACTATAACCACAACCCCATTTTATTCAGCTACTGTACTGTTAATGTAACTTCATTTATAAATTAATAAATTTATTCTCATTACGACATAATAAAAAATACCAGCTACCTACCAAACTGTATTTACTTGTGTTTGATATAGTTTCTACAATTTTAATGGGAGAAGAGCACAGTAAGATTGTCATCCTTTTACGTAAAAGTACGGAAGAATTCATTTATGAGCAGTAATAAATTTATTGTCATTATCAATGTAAAAATACTGTTTCAAAGAATGCTTTGAGCTATGCTAAAAATTTGTCATTAATGTTGTAATGATAATCAAATCTTTGTTTTTTCAGGGTGTACAGATTCCAGAAATAGAATGGAAGGACAGCGGGTTTCCTGTTCACGAGTCAAACATCTACAGAACCAAACTCTAATGTGCAACTGACTGATGAACAAATGGCAGCCTTAAGAAATGCAGTAAACCCAAAAGCCACATCACCTTCTTCTGGATGTGACATTTATATTGCTGCAGTTCGGTTTTGCGAGCAGTTTTTTACTATGTGAAAGTTGTCTTAAAAATAAAAGACTTCACTCTCTTCAAAATGAATCATGCTTTGAATTTCATTATTTTTCACGTTACCTTTTTGTAATTATATACAATCAAGTTAAATTCTGTGTATAATTGTAGAAATCGTGCTTAACATCTGAGTGTATATAGGTAACTGATCATAATCATAATTTTGTCTGTAATTAAATTCAAAGCATGACTTATTTTGAAGAGCGAAAGTTTTCAGCATTTATGAAATGTAAAGCAAAATGCTGATTATGTTACCATAAATGTGAATTTTAGTGCTTTTATAGTAGTTGTTAAAGAACTAAAATGTTTAAAATGTATAATTTGATAGTTTTTTCTTTACTCAGAAGGAAGCTAATAGGTACTTCTGTCCATTGTTGTAGGACTTTAAATTTCTGGCATCATAAGAATCAGAAAGTTAGTTTGTCTTAGGTAATTTATTTTGTAATACTTCAAGCAGAGATGAACTCATGTAAGTGCATTCAATAAAATTTTGCATAAAAACAATTTCAGTTTCATAATTCAAACTGCCTCTACAAACAGTATGAACTCTGACAAGTGAAGTATCTACTCTGAACATTGTTACTCTAATTCCTCTAGTTTTATCAAAATCAGATATATGATTTTGACAAAACTAGAGGAATTAGAGTACAAATAATATACATGATTATATGAGTATGCAGAGCCATGTCTTTTTCTGCAGGGCTGTCTGAAGTCCATCTTCAACAGCAAGGGGTTCTCCGTTGCAGGTTTTTGGAGGAGATGGTCTGCACAGTGAGGAATGGCCTTTGAAGCATCGCATATGAATTCCAGTCTAAGAGAAAAAAAATAATAAGTTAATGTAGTTACAGGAAAAAGTTTAAATTTCATATGGTAATTGAAGAGCTAGTGCATCAAAAACAAATACCAAAGTAAGGTCAGGATAAAAAATATATACATAATAAATTTTTTTAAAAACGTGTTTAATACGAAAATAAGCGTTAAAACATGCCAAATTCCTTTGGAAGACAATTTCTGTGTAGCTGAAGTCAATGCTTGTGACTATCATTATTTATGTCCTAAATGGATATACATAAGCCTGGGGTGTCAAAGTCCAGTCCTGGAGGCCACGGCCCTGCAACTTTTAGATGAGCCTCTGCTGCACCACACCTGAATAAAATAATTAGATCATTAGCAAGGCTCTGGAGTCTGATCTACACAAGGAGGAGGTAATTAAACCATTTCATTCCAGCGTTTTTGTAGTGTGGCACATCTAAAAAACTGCAATACAGCAGCCCTCGAGGACTGGAGTTTGACACCTGTGACATAAGCACCAGCTTTCAACCACAGTCACCATCACTGCCTGTAGAATAGAATGTAAATGGCCCAGGTATTGTTTCAGTCACTTCTTACTTTTCACCAAAGACAACATACAAACAACCCAGAAAGTCGCCACCCATCAGTTCTGTTTAAAGATCCAAGTTTATTTCTTTTTAAATAAAGCGGGGAAACTGGGTGTGGGGCAGCGGGGGAGGGGCTGGATGCTAGGAGGGGCTGGATGCCAGGAGGGGCTGGATGCCAGGAGGGGCTGGATGCCAGGAGGGGCTGGATGCCAGGAGGGGCTGGATGCTAGGAGGTAGCGAGAAGTTATATGCCAGCGCTACATGCTGTAAGATTAACAACGGACCAAACCAAACCCGTGTTTTAAATCGAGCTTTAAGATAATGTATCAAACGTCAGGCGCAAAATGAAATACACTACAGAAATATGAAAGCATTAAACTCACCGTTGGGTTAGCGTTCGCCTCCATAGTCGCCAGCCTCCATAGTCGCCAGCCTCGGTGATGCTGGTATTTCCTCTACATGACGTGGCGTCTTGTGATTGGCTGGGTGTTGAAATCTGACATCCATTGCGCATGTCTGTGACCTGAAGTAACCTTGCCATTTTTAACAGCGAATTTTTAGACGTTGAATTTTTAACAGCGAATTTTTAGACGCTGAATTTTTAATCACTGAATTTTTTTTCACGTACAAATAATGACACCGAATTTTTTTACGTTCAAATTTCAGAGGCATTTTTTATTCAAATCCTGATGGCACATATTTACTTCCATAGAAGCAGTGCAGCACCAATACTGTTTATAGTGGGGATGGTGTGCTGCTGACCTCGACTCAGGACGTTATGGGCGGGTGGGGAGAATACTTCAAAGACCTCCTCAATCCCACCAACATGCCTTCCATTGAGGAAGATTTGCCTATGTACTCTGGGTCGGGCTCTCTAATCTCTGCAGACAAGGTTTGAGGGGTGTTCTCCGGCAGTATGGGGCACAGGGCCCTTTGATACAGGCTGTCAGGTCCCTGTATGACTAGTGTCTCGTCCGCATTTCCAGCAGTAAGTCGGGGTCGTTTCCGGTGAGGGTTGGACTCTGCCAGGGCTGCCCTTCGTGATGTGGTGCTGTTGGCTTAATCAGCACGTGATCTGCAGCTCTCGTTGGAGCGGTTCACTGCCGAGTGTGAAGCGGCCGGGATGAGGATCAGTGCCTCCAAATCCGATGCCATGGTCTTGAGCCAGAAAAGGGTAGAGTGCCTTCTCCGGGTCGGGGAGGGTGTCGTGCCCGAGGTGGAGTAGTTCAAGTATCTCGGGATCTTGTTCACGAATGCAGGAAGATGGGAACAGGAGATCGACACAGTGTCTGCCGTGAAGCAGGCACTGTACCGCTCTGTTATAGTGAATAGGGAGCTGATTAAAAAAAGAGAAGCTCTCGATTTACCGGTTTATCTACGTTCCTACACTCATCTATGGTCATGAGTTTTGGGTTATGACTGAAAGAACGAGATCACGGATACAAGCGGCCGAAAGGGGTTTTCTCCGTAGGGTGGCTGGGCTCTCCCTTAGAGAGAGAAGCTCGGTCATCTGGGAGGGTCTCAGAGTAGAGCCGCTGCTCCTCCACATCGAGAGGAGCCAGTTGAGGTGGCTCGGGCATCTGGTCAGGATGCTTCCTGGACGCCTCCCTGGTGAGGTGTTCCGGGCACGTCCCACCGGGAGGAGGCCCCGGGGAAGACCCAGGACACACTGGAGGGACTATGTCTCCCGACTGGCCTGGAAACGCCTTGGGCTTCCGCCGGAGGAGCTGAAAGAAGTGGCTGGGGAGAGGGAAGTCTGGGCCTCCCTTCTGAAGCTGTTACCCCCGTGACCCGACCCTGGATAAGTGGAAGAAAATGGATGGATGGATGGATGGATGGATGGATGGGTGAAGATAATAAAAGTGAAGGATAATTTGTTTGATTGAAATTTAAAAGCTTTTGTCTTTTTGTCCAGATCTCCCACATTGTCGTGTGTGTAAAGAAGAGGAGGTTCTCAATGAAACAGAACCACAGAGGAACCAACTCATCTCTCACGGCTCTCCAGAAGCTGAGAACCGGAATCAGGAAGGAAGCAATTCCGAAGACCCAGGAAAAAAAAGAAAGGGAGAGCAGAAACAAAAGGAGAAATATGAGAAAACCAAACAGCAGAAAGACAGAACTGACACTGAAGAAAAAATCACGCACAAGAAAGCTCATCCAGGGCAAAAATTATATTCTTGTAAAATTTGTGATGAAACTTTTTCTCAAAAGGATACAATAAAGAGGCACATGAGAATTCACACGGGTGAGAAGCCTTTCTCTTGTGGGACTTGTGGAAAACGTTTCAGCAGGAGAGCCAGTTTAAATCTTCATATGAGAATTCACACGGGTGAGAAGCCTTTCTCTTGTGGGACTTGTGGAAAGAGTTTCTTTAATAGAACCATTTTAACTCGTCACATGGAAACTCACTCAGACAAGAAGCCTTACGAATGAAACACCTCATGTCCGTTTTGGCATCAGATGCAAAAGAAAATCTGGTCAAATGATGTGAACAGTAAGTAAAAAAAAAATTAAAGTCAACAGATTCTTGCAGGCTGCTAGTGATTCACTGTGACTGTGTGTTTCACTGTCTGACCAAGATAAACCTGAGATCTACTTTTGCCTTTATAGCGTAATAGTGCTGATTAGCCTTATACAGTCATACTGCTCGTAGTAAATGTTGTTTATCTTATGAAACTGTGAATCATATGTTTTTGTTTCCTCCCTTTTTACCCTTTAGAGCTGAATGTAATAGGGACGTCTTCTTCAATAAAAAGTTGTGGCGGAATGTGTTTTGAGAATAGGCCGAGATTGTAACTGAAACACATCTCTGTCCGTTCTCGCAAGTAAAAAGAATCAAGCTCTCTCTTGTCCTTCCTTGTCTATATGTGATGTTCCAGGTGCGTAAAGCTGACAAAATCTCAAAAATAATTTTGATCTGCATAGATTGTGCTTTAGAGCTAACCACAGAGGTTTTCATTTTCCCAAATGTTTGTCATTGTTTTACTTTATTATGAGAAGCAAAGTAAATTTTTTTCAAAAGGAATGTTAAAAAAATGTACTAGTATATTGAGCAAAATATGTTTATAACTTTTGATTTGAATAAATATTGATGGATTATTCAGTGATTGTCATCGTCATTAATTGTTGCCATATTATTAAATGTTAATTCTATAGCGTCTAAAGACGATCTACAACATGTAATGTGATGCAAAAGCAAGTCAACAATCTCTTGCATTAGAAGGATATTTTAAAAAAACATCAAAAATTCATAATTTAATCAACTCATCCAAAGCTTCCTGTTGTTAAGGGCTTTGGATTTTCGATCCTTTTCAGTTTTGTTGTGAAATGGTTGATTTTATGGCTTTAATTAAAATGATTTGTCTTGTAAATATTATCAGACATAAAAACAGCCCAAGAATTTGTCAAAATAACCAGAATACTTTTGTTTTGATGGCTTTAATTTAAGTAATCTGTCTTCTTCTCACATCTTGTCTCTTCAGTGACCTTTCATGTTTTCACTTTTCTTTTGGCAACATTAGCTTTCTTTCACAACAGTCAGTTATTCTCATTCTTTACAAGTCAAAATAACAAATCTTTGCGTTCCTCTATAATATATGTAGTCATTTACTGTTTAGCTTCAAAACTGAATCACAAAATACAAACATTAGACCCTGTTTTACGAGCTAAAACGATCACACACAAGAAATTAGAATAAACCTTCTAATATGGCTTTTTTTTGGTAAGATTAGAAGTATCTTGAGATACCTGGCTCCAAGCTCACATTTCTGAAGTAATTCATATCCTATTAAGTATAATGTAATATTCTAAGATGCTGTTTCCATTAGCTGACGAAAATCTTCTTAATTAACAGAAATAAAAGTCTTGGAAATATTAGTTTATGTGTAATTATTCACAGTGAGTGGTTAACGTTCGTTCATGTTGTAAAATATTTAATATAATTATATGTTCAGAGGAAATTCAATGCGGAACGAAAAGTCGTTTACAGTTTCTTCAGTGCAGTCAAAGTGAAACACGGGAAACATCTCAGAGCGCACGAGCGCATTAGCTGTTCTTTTTATTAGACGGTTAGAAAACAGTGCGACAGACTGGCGACCTGTCCAGGGTGAACCCCGCCTCTCGCCCGGAACGCAGCTGGAGAGGAACCAGCAACTCCCGACCCCATTAGGGAGAAGGGTGACGGAAACTGGATGGATGGTTTGAAAACAGGTTTGGTGTTTTCGGTAAATATTTCCGTGTTTTCAGTGAAAATGTCTTCAGTTCAGCCTCAGAGAGAGTTTATCAACCAGCAGGAAACTCCTGCTGAAGAAACATTCACAGAGTGGAAAGAAATCAACGTTAAGATGGAGGAAGAAATGGACGATCAGCGCAGACTGATGGATTTTACCCGGATACCGAAGATCATCTTACAGCGGATAGGTACGAAACAGCTTCACGGTTTACTGATTAATCAGGTTAAAGAGAGTTTTTACACAGATAAATAATCGTTGTGTTCGGAAACCTTTTTAAAGAATCCGATCAAAGTAAATAGAAGTAGAAAATCCCTGGAGAAATGTAACCGGGGCCTGCTAAAGCGTGGCCCCAGTTTGGACCCAGCGCTCTGATGCTAACAATTAGCATCAATGCTAAGCTTAGCTAAATTGTAGTCAATATCCTGTGGAGAGTCACAAGCATGTTGACTAACATGGACTTGCTCCATTCAGTTTGTTAAAATTAGTGTATAATCTATAATGAGCCAAAATGCTAATGTTAGCCTAAATGCTGCTAGTAGCATGTGGGGCATCATAACAATGTTGTCTTACATTGACTTCCTGCATTCAGGGTCCTAAACATGGCTAATAAGTAAGATAAATAGCTAGAAGCTTATTTCAGGGAAAAGGCTGATGCTTGTGCAGCAAAGCAGAGCCCTAACCTGAGAGGAAAAGATCATGCAGGCTAATATTATTGCACTGTCTCTGAGTCGCCCTGCGACAGACTGGCGACCTGTCCAGGGTGACCCCAGCACCTCCTGACCCCACTAGGGTCAAGGTTGTCAGAAAATGGTTATATGGATGGATGTCCCTGGTCTTTTTTGGATACTAATCTCAATTTAAAATTTCTAATATATGCAGCGATCCTAACTTAAGGGGTTTAAATGTTCATTTTCTTTTTTAATGTGCATTAGGAAACAAGCTGCTCTACGCATTAAATGTTTTCATCTTAGAATTATGAATAAGAACATTACTGAATCAAACTGCTGTTTGAACATTTTTTTCTCGTGCAGCCACTATGTTTAATTATCGCCATCTTGCTTTCTCGCCTGGAGATCCATAGCATGTTTTGACTGATTTGTTGATCCCTTCCAGTCAGAAAAACTAAAGTTTAAGTTAATTTATAAATTTGTAATTTTAGTGTTTGGATCTCTTGAAAAGGCTTTAAGTGATTAAAATGAAGGACTCATTGTTTTACTCACATTTAAAAGCTTTTGTTTTGTGTTCTTGTGCAGATCTCCCACAGTGCTGGGTGTGTAAAGAGGAGGAGGATATCAATAAATTCAGCATCCAGGAGAGGAAGTTCACTTCAGATAAAGAGGAACCAGAACATCAAGAGTTCAAAGAGGAAGAGGAGCAACTCTGCATCAGTCAGGATGAAGAGCATCTTGTGCTGAAACAGGAGACTGATGACATTTTGGTGAATCCTCTAAATGTGCAAAGAATCCACAATGAAACAGAACCACAGAGGAACCAACTCATCTCTCATGGCTTTGCTGAGGATGAGAACCAGGATCAGGAAAGAAGCAATTCTGAAGACCCAGGAAAACAGAGAGACGAAGAACAGAAACACAACAAAAGATGCCAGAAAGGTAAAACTGATTGTTCAAACCAAAAAAGGCACTTAAAACCTCAGAGTCCAAAAGTTATATTCTTGTAAAGTTTATGATAAAACCTTCTCTCTAATTGGTTGCTTGACCACACAAGAAGTCTTTCACATTATCAACCTGTGGAAAAAGTTTCAGTCAAAAGAATAGTTTAATTTATCACATGAAGATTCACACAGGTGAAAAGGATTTCTCTGGTGAAAACCTGCTTGTATTAAATCAGCAACATAACATCATGACATAGAAGATAGATAGTCACAAAATTAGTCAACAGCTGTATGACGTCCTGACTTAGCAGTTAACCAGTCAGACCATCATCAAGGAACAGGAGGCAGGTTTCATAATGGACTGCAGTCAATTACACTGTGGAGCCATGGCAATGCATTTATATCCATCCATTCATCAATAAATCTATTTATTGACTTGTATCTTCTCACATCTGCTGAACTGACAGCGCCTCTTAATTCTCATCTGTACTCAATGCATGTCAGAAATTCTGACAGAATAACGGCCCAAATTTAAGTTAAAGAAGGTCAGTGTTAGCCCCGCCCTCAGCCCCACCCTCCACTTTCATTGGGGAATTATTTTATGGTGACACTGCAGGAACTGGAACCAGGCGATTATAATATTGATCACAGCAATCAAAAGCATATTTAATTGTCTTGACTGGCTGATAAGTGTCTATTTTAATAATGTAATGACATATTTAATAATTGTGTATTAAATAAACTCTTTATGTAATTATGTCATTGTCCATTTACACCTTTTATATTTCCTGTGGAAAAAGTTTCACCAACAAAGGCAGAATATTGGACATGAAATTGTCCAATATTCATGTCAAATATTTTCAATAGGACCTTTTTGCCATTATTTTCTGCATGTGTGTGGTTAACAACAATCGGCCACTGTTATCAGTTCTGCTGTGAATCACAGGAAAGTAAAGGCTGAGATTTAGTTGTGCTTTTGAAAGTTTGTGTTGAGTGTATGTGAGTGGAGCAATGTCTGACAATATCAGTGGTGGAGATTAAAAACCCATTAAGTGTTTGGCATCAGGCATTTTGTCACTTTTTAATGTGATATATATTCGGTAGCTACTTGGAGGAAGAACACGTTTTGTAATACTAATCAGGAGGCCTCTGGATTAAACTATCGCCATCTTGTTTGCTCACCTGAGATCCATAATATCATATTTTGACTCGCATCTAGTTCTATTCTGGTCAGAAGAACCTCATTGGTCGAGATAATGTTAATTTTTGTAAGACTGTAATTTTAGAATAACACAAGAAAATCTTGTTTTGATACTTTCAGGTTAAAGTGAAGAATTCCTTGTTTGATTGACATTTAAAGGCTTTTGTTTTTTCTTTTTGTCCAGATCTCCCACAATGTTGTGTGGGTAAAGAAGAGGAGATTCTCAATGAAACAGAACCACAGAGGAACCAACTCGTCTCTCATGGCTCTGCAGAAACTGAGAACCAGGATCAGGAAGGAAGCAATTCTGAAGACCCAGGAAAAAAGATAAAGGAAGAACAGAAACAAAAGGAGATTTATGAGAAAACCAAACAGCAGAAAGACAGAACTGACACTGAAAAACAGAAAAAGCACAAGAAAGGTCACCAAGGGCAAAAATTATATTCTTGTGAAATTTGTGACAAAACCTTTTCTCAAAACAGTACCTTGAAGAAACACAGAAAAACTCACACAGGAGTAAAACCTTTCACTTGTTCAACCTGTGGGAAAAGTTACAGACAAAAGGATGGTTTAATGTATCACATGAGAATTCACACAGGTGAGAAGCCTTTCTCTTGTGGGATTTGTGGAAAACGTTTCTTCATTAATGGTCATTTAAATATTCATATGAGAATTCACACAGGTGAGACACCTTTCTGATGTGGGACCTGTGGAAAAAGTTTCAGAATGAAAGAACAATTACTTAAGCACATAAAGATTCATACGAGTGCCAAACAGTGATGTGCGGTGAGGCTCATAGCTGGTGAGGCAATGCCTCATGACGTATAAATTTAGACACCATGCATGTTATTGTTTAGAAAGAAATTTTGCGCATTCATGCAACGCTGGAGGGCAAAAAGACAATTCTTTTATATGTCATCCCTAGCTGTGTTAACTAGTAAAACTTAGAAATGTAGGTATTATGGGTTGTTGTTATGTTGCTGTACAGTTTTTTAAGATGTTGTTCCATGTTCCCCTTTTTAACGTTGAGCCCCTACCCCTTCAACTGTCTCTGTGCGGCCCTGTTCATATGTAAGGCAAGGCGTATTATTTTTACATCCTAGCTTAGTAGTCCCCAGAGTGCTAATGTTTGTTAGCATCTAACTTAGTGCTGAGTCCTGGACAGATAATATGTTTATTCAGTGGGACCTTCATGCTAACAAATTTAATCCCCCCAGCCAAACAGTCTTTTCCTGACTCCCATCTGAATTTCTTGCAGCATCCAGGTCACATTTCTGAAGCATGTGACCTGGATGCTGCAGGTCACTTGCAGCATCCAGGTCAACTCTGTGATGTTTGTTTGTAAGGAAAAAAACTCAAATATTATTGAGATCTGGTCAGATTTTGATTTAGAGTTAACTTCAAAGAGATTTTCCTTCTTACCAAATATTTGTTTCACAGAAGTCATTGTTAAAATGTGAAAATGTGTTTGTACATGCTCTACATTATCAAAAATATTTTCTCACCCATTGTAATGATCAGACTCAGGTGATCCAATCCCTTTCATGGTACAGGTGTATAAAAATGAAGCACCCAGGCAGACCAGAACCAGATTAGTGTGACATCTTTTGTGAAATAGATGTAAAAGATGTTTAGGTTCTGCAACAGGAAACCAGGATTATAACAGTACGTTGGTATTTTTATACAGCTGCAAAATGACTTGATTCTTAGCAGGGAGCAGATTCAGTTAAACATTTTTCGCTCCTTTGAGAGGCATCACAATGTTTTCCTCTGTTGTTTTATATTTCTAACATATTTTCTTTGTATGTTTTTAAGTGAGTGATTAATAACATCTCTTTGTTCAGGTACATGTATGATGATACAAGCAAAATAGTCACTTTGTCTTTGTGGCTTTAATTAATGTTATGCGTCTTCTTACATCTCGTCTCTTCAGTGACTTTATGTTTTCACTTCTTTCTATGGAAACATTAATCTTTTTTCACAAGACTCGGTTATTCTTAATATTTTCAAGTCGAAAAAAAATTTCACCATATTCCTCTAAAATATATGTAGTCATTCAATGTTCAACTTCAAAACTTAATCACAACCTACAACCTGATATAACATTAGACTGTTTTACAAACTAAAAAGATCATACTCAAAATATTTCATTCGATGTTCCAATATGGATCTTTTGTAAGAATAAATATCTTTTGATAACTGACCCTAAGCTCACATTTCTGAAGTTTTGTCCAATAGTCAGAATGATGTAATATTCTAAAAATAAATGCTGTTCTTCAATTATCTGCAGAAAATAATAATTATATATATAATTATAGTTACATAGATTAATTTTGGCCTCCTGTAAAACTCAACTGGAGCCGGGCCTGATAGCAGGTTAATAAGTTGCAAGTGTTTCGTATGTTTTTGTCAAAACAAACGTCATATAACCAGTATGCATTTATAGTTAAATTGAGAAATTAGCAGCCAATCCTTGTGATCTGTATTGGTAGTGGGCACTCAAATGAGATAATTAATTTAGAATCAAGCCTCAACAAAGGTTGATTTCTAATTCAAGCTGCTAAAGCATTAACCTGAAGAAGCCTCTGACTGAAGATGTTCTGCTTTCCCAACACAGCCTGGTGAAGAGGATGGTCAGGATTGCCCATAATTAATTTTATGAAGAATCCTTCTTTGCCTGATCATCTCCAGAGGTTCCGCAGTCGCCCCCAGAACAGAACCAGAACAGAATCTGGCTTCTTTATCAGGCTGCTGAGCCTTTTTAGGTTCCTGGCTTTGATGCTGCTGCCCCAACAGATGATAGTAGAAGAGATGACGCTCTTGCCAACAGTCTTATAGAAGATCTGCAGCTTCTTGGTGCAAACCTTGAAGGATCTTAGCTTCCTCCAGTCGCTTCCTCCAGGACAGAGCGACTGTCCCTTCATAAAGAAGGGACAGTCGCTCTGTCCCTTCATAGACGCTTCACTGGTGCATCTCCAGTCCAGTCTGTTGTCCAGGTGAACACCGAGGTATTTATATTCCTCAACCACCTCCACTTCTACTCCCATAATGGAAATTGGGTTTGATGTAATCCAGTTCCTCCTGAAATCAACAGTCATCTCCTTTGTAGTTATTATGCTACCCAGCATTTCTGATGCAAAACCCTAGTAAACTACAACTCTCTTCCCCTCCAAAGTAAATCTTCCTTATGCCAGGCCATATCTTATTGCTTTTGTTTTGTCTTTTTGTCCAGATTTTCTACAAAACTGTGTGTGTAAAGAGGAAGAGGTTCTCAATGACCTCAGCAATCAGGAAGAGAACTCCAGTTTATATCAAGAGGATCCAGAACCTCTGCAGATGAACCAGGAGCCAAATAATCCAGAACCTCTGCAGATAAAGCAGGAGCGAGAGGAACCAGAACATCAACAGTTCAAAGAGGAAAAGAAGCAACTCAGCATCACTCAGGATGAAGAGCAGCTTGTGCTGAAACAGGAGACTGATGACATTTTAGTGATTCCTTCTGATGTGCCAATAACAAAAAATTCACAAAAAACGCACAAGAAAGCTCTCTCAGAGAAAAAAATATATTCTTGTAAAATTTGTGGTAAAACCTTTTCTCGAAACCGTTTCTTGACTACACACATGGTAACTCACACAGGAAAGAAGCCTTTTACATGTTCAACCTGTGGAAAAGGTTACAATCAAAAAAGTGGTTTAATGTATCACATAAAAACTCACACAGGTGAAAAACCGTTCAAATGTGTTACTTGTGGAAAAGGTCACCATCAAAAAAGTGCCTTAAAGAGTCACATGAGAATTCACTCAGTTGAGAAGCCTTTCTCGTGCATAAAAACAGTCTTAAGAAATCACATGAAAATACACACAGGTGAGAAGCCTTTCTCATGCAAGTCCTGTGAAAAACGTTTTCCCAATAAACAAAGTTTAGTCGTTCACATGAGAATTCACACAGGCGAGAAACCTTTCTCATGCATGACGTGTGGACGAGGTTTCTCTCAAAAAGGTAATTTAGTTATTCACATGAAAGGTCATACCGGAGAGGAGCCTCTGTCATGCACTGCTTGCGGAAAACGATTCCTTACCAAGTCTTGTTTAAACATTCATATGAGAATTCACACAGGTGAGAATTCTGCACAACCTGTGAAAAAAGATTTGCCTATAAACACACTTTAGCCATTCACATGAGAATTCACACAGGGGAGAAGCCTTTCTTATGTGTAATCTGTGAGAAAGGTTTTGCTCAAAAAGGTGGTTTAGCCACACACGCCAAAGGTCACATGGGTGAGAGGCCTTTCAGCTGTAATACTTGTGGGAAACGGTTTAGTCAGTCAACTCTTTTAACTACTCACATGACAACACACACGGCTGAGAAGCACTTCTCATGTGTGACCTGTGGAAAGAGTTACAGTAAAAAAAGGAATTTAACTTATCACATAAGAATTCACACAGGTGAGAGACCCTTCTCTTGTGCCACTTGTGGAAAAAGTTTCAGAGGCAAATCTAATTTACGTTATCACGTGAGGACTCACACACGTTAGAAGCCTTTGTGGAAGGTTTCAGTCAGAAAGGCAGTTTAATTTATCACAGCATAAAGGCTGACGACACTCCAGTGTCATGCAGGATTCTTTATTTTCTTTGCGTAATATAAACCTCAAGCTTCAAGGTGTTCAGTAAATTGCTGTTTGGAAGCAGAGTAATTACAGTCACATTTTTATAACTGCTGCAGCTTAGTCCAAAACTCTTTTCAAACAGTTGGCTTTGTTAAAATAATTAGGAAAATTCTCATTATTCTGGGGGTTTTGTTTTTCCCATTTAAACTGGAGTTTCCAGGTGAGATTTTAATGGTGGATTCTAGAGAATCAATGGGTATAAAAGCTGTGAATTGACTTGGAAAGGTTTTGGTGCCCTTCGTGTGTGTTTATCCTTTGTTATATTTATACCTTGTTTTTTTTAAATGATTTTGGTCAATGGATAAATGTTAGCTGGTGGGTTACGATTTTTTTCTTAATTTTCTGTATTTCTGACTCGGACAAAAATACTGCTGATTAACATTTTAAATTATGATGAAACCTGAGATTGTTTCTATTTTGATTGTGTCGTTTCGGGAATTGACTATCTGACGGGACCAGGAAATATAAAAAGTGATGTCCACACTTTAAAATTTTTTTAAAGCAAAAAACTGTTTGTTTTTTTATTTGTTTTTACCTATATTTTCTTAATGTGTAACATGGTTTTATGGTTGTGGTTTATATTTTAGGATACCAGAAGATGTATTGATGATATAGAAAAGCGAGTACTAAAAAACTGTTGCTGTATTGTTCTTAAATATTAAAGTTAATTTTCCATAATGATGGTCTTTTCTTTCCCCAATTTTAGTTGTCATGGTTTTAGCTTCTGACCCACATGCAGATCAAGTTTTAAAGGTTTATTTACTAAATGAAATGTGCAAATGTAGAGGTTGCAGCAGGGATGACCAGGAGACCAGAGGACAGACCAGCACACTGAGGACAGACAATCACAGGTGAGTGAAATACACAGTGGGGAACCAGGATATTGCAGGAGATGCTGCAATATCCAGGCTTTGGCCTGGAAGAGGGGAGCAGAATCAGGTGAAAATGAATCAACCCTGCAGATGACATGAACCAGATGGTATTTGGATGATGAGTTTGTCTGCTTCACTGACCAGGAGGATTGAGGAGAGCTGAACGTGTTTGGGCACAACGAAGTAACAGCAGGATTGAGACGATCCAGGCTTCCCAGCCAGAAAGGAACTCGTCCAGAAGTTTCGTCTACAGCAATTGATCTGATGTGGTTCTGGAAAATGACAAGAGCCGGCTTCGATCTGGGAGACCTTAACAGGTAATCACAAAAAAAGCTAGTGATCACTAAAAGGAAAGCAAGGCGCTCTAGGAGGCTGGGGGTTACCACAATGGTTAACACTCTGGTGTTGGAGTGATATAGATCCCCCAACCGAGCTCCCTAACGCCATCTGGTGGAGAACTAATGGATCTCAACATGTTGTGGATTGTGACCCACTTAACACTTGTACTTGTATACAAGATATATACAAGTACCTGGTGGTCGAGTCTTTAATTTCTATAAATTTGTAATCTCTCCCTGCCAGCTACTTTTCTTAAACCATTTTTGTTGTTTAGTAAAACAATGAAAATGTTGTTTTACTAAATAGCAATTGGACAGTATTTGATCTCTTGAAGAAGATGTTGTATAATCTCTGTGACTGGATTATTATAACACCAAATAATGAGTTTAATGAATGGTATGTTTAATACTTGTTTTTGCCTCAGCTGGATCAGTTGATTGTGTCAGATCAAATTATACCAAGAGTTTGATGTTGCTAGGTAACGTCAAACTGCTTTGATTAGCTGTGAGATAACAGGCAGTGAGTGTTCCAACTCTTCCATTTTTGTGGAATCTGTTCATCAGAGAAGCACAAACTGAAATCTTGTAGAAATCCTCTCAAAATGAATCGCTTTGTGACCGATAGTCTTCGAGACATGGGAATTTATATTCCCAAACAAGCTGATTGTTCATACTGTGGAGATGATTCGTTCTGCTTCTTCCACCGTGCAGAACAGGACCTCACCGTGAGACGCAGCAGACCGACCACTGTATTTCAAAAACTGAAAATGGATCGCTTCCTTCGCGAAACTCTTCGAGATATGGGAATATATATTCCCCGTGATCCAGCTGACTGTTTCTACTGTGGAAGAGGTAAGCTCTGCTTTTTTCACTGGCAGCAACAGCACCACAGGTTGGACCAACCAGAGGACTGCAGGGTTGACCAACCTGAGAAAGATTAGTCGACCTTACAGAGACTGGCAGCAATCCAAGAAAATGCTGTCAATGACTGGTTCAGTTTTGTTTCTAGATAGAATTACAACTTTGACTATTCTTTTCCATGACACTGTTTATTAAATTTATTCAACCTGAAAATTTTCTTTCAGGTTTTGTGTGGTTTTGCTGTTTCTGATTCATAAAACTAATTGAAATATAAAACAAAAATAAGCCTTGTAATTACCAACAACTGTATAAACACATTCAATTTTTCATACATATTTTACTGATATATATATATGTGTGTATATGTATATAGACACATATATATATATATATATATAACGACATAACCAAGTGGCAGGCATAGTGTACAGAAACATCTGTGCAGAATATGGACTGGAAACCCCGAGATCAAAGTGGGAAACACCCCCAAAGGTGGTGGAGAATGATAGAGCTAAGATCCTGTGGGACTTCCAGATCCAGACAGACAGAATGGTAATGGCGAACCAACCAGACATTGTCATAGTGGATAAACAACAGAGGAAAGCCGTTGTGGTAGATGTAGCAATACCAAGCGATTGCAACATCAGGAAAAAGGAGCACGAGAAACTGGAGAAATACCAGGGCCTCAGGGAGGAACTGGAGAGCCTGGAAGGTGAAGACCACAGTGGTGCCTGTGGTCATCGGGGCCCTCGGGGCAGTCACCCCCAAACTGGAGCAGTGGCTACAACAGATCCCAGGAACAACATCAGACATCTCAGTCCAGAAATGTGCAGTCCTTGGTACAGCCAAGATACTGCAGGACCCTCAAGCTCCCAGCCCTCTGGTAGAGGACCCGAGCTCAGAGGATAAGAACCACCCGCGGTGGGTGAGAAGGGAATTAAATTTATTTAATTTATATATATAGACATATATATATAGATATATAGATATATATAGCCATATATATATATACTCCCGACCCCTTTAGGGAGAAGGGTGACGGAAAATGGATGGATGGATGGATGGATATATATATATATATATATATATATATATATATATATATATATATATATATATATATATATATATATATATATACTGTTCTGCATAGGCCTGAACCCCCTCAGCCAAATTATCAACAAGACTGGCTACGGATACCGACTCAAAAATGGGGCCAACATCAGTCACCTTCTCTACATGGATGACATCAAGCTGTATGCCAAGAGTGAGCGAGACATCGACTCACTGATCCACACCACCAGGATCTACAGCACGGACATTGGGATGTCATTCGGACTAGAGAAGTGTGGTCGGCTGATTACAAAGAGGGGGAAGGTGATCCGCACAGAAGGGGTCTCTACTCCCAGAAGGAACAATAGCAGACATAGAGGACAGTTACAAGTACCTACGTATACCACAAGCAAATGGCAACCTCGATGAGGTCACAAGGAAAGGAGCCACAGCTAAATACCTCCAACGAATAAGGCAAGTCCTGAGAAAGCCAGCTCAATGGCAAGAACAAAAACTGTGCGATAAACAGCTATGCCCTGCCAGTAATCAGATACCCTGCTGGAATAATTAGCTGGCCAAAGGAGAGATAAAAGCCACAGATATTAAGACTAGAAAGCTACTAACAATGCATGGAGGGTTCCATCCCAAATCCAGCACCCTGAGACTGTACACGAGCCGCAGGAAGGAGGCAGAGGACTAGTGAGTGTGAGAACCACTGTCCAGGGCGAAACAACTAAGATCCATAAATACATCAGGGACAAAGCCTCAGACAACAGGGAACGGAGGTTGAAGTGCCAGAGATACCATCATGGGAGGACAAGCCCCTACATGGGATGTACCACCAGCAAATAACCGAAGTGGCTGATATCAGTAAATCCTACCAATGGCTGGAAAAAGCTGGGCTCAAGGACAGCACAGAGGCCCTCATCATGGCCGCCCAGGAACAGGCCCTAAACACCAGAGCAATAGAGGCCCAGATCTACCACACCAGACAAGACCCAAGGTGTAGGTTGTGTAAGGAGGCCCCTGAGACAGTCCAGCACATAACAGCAGGGTGCAAGATACTGGCAGGGAAAGCATACATGGAACGACATAACCAAGTGGCAGGCATAGTGTACAGAAACATCTGTGCAGAATATGGACTGGAAACCCCGAGATCAAAGTGGGAAACACCCCAAAGGTGGTGGAGAATGCCAGAGCTAAGATCCTGTGGGACTTCCAGATCCAGACAGACAGAATGGTAATGGCGAACCAACCAGACATTGTCATAGTGGATAAACAACAGAGGAAAGCCGTTGTGGTAGATGTAGCAATACCAAGCGATTGCAACATCAGGAAAAAGGAGCACGAGAAACTGGAGAAATACCAGGGCCTCAGGGAGGGAACTGGAGGGCCTGGAAGGTGAAGACCACAGTGGTGCCTGTGGTCATCGGGGCCCTCGGGGCAGTCGACCCCAAACTGGAGCAGTGGCTACAACAGATCCCAGGAACAACATCAGACATCTCAGTCCAGAAATGTGCAGTCCTTGGCACAGCCAAGATACTGCGCAGGACCCTCAAGCTCCCAGGCCTCTGGTAGAGGACCCGAGCTCAGAGGACACAGATTTCCACCCATAGTGGGTGAGAAGGAATTTATATATATATATATATTAGAGCTGACTGGATAGCTCAATAGATAAGGCATCAGTATATCACCCGAGAGGGCGGGGCTCGAATCCAGTCTGGGTCCTTAGGCAAGACCCTTCAAGCGACTGCCTACCTCATACCATGAGAGATACTAAGTTGCATAACATGCCGGCTCAGACGTCGCTCGGCCAAACAAGGTCTACGTCAGGTGTTGGGGAACCAGAGCACTCGATGACAAATGGGCTACTGGAACAAGACGGAAATGGGCGAGAGATGAAAATGTGGATCTGTTGGAATGCTACTACTCAAGTAACCCTAGTCAGAGAGGTTACATGCAAAGACTGGGGAAGGAATGGTTACTTCGACATCCACTAAGTGCTAAACAACTAGTAGCTCAGTGTTCCAACATCCGCAAACGGCAACTGCTATCACAACTTGAGATTGACGAGATACAACACAAATGCTACAGCAAAAGGGAGGAACCGGATGTCAGAACTGTGGGGACTTAACTACAAGTCCCCACCCAGTGAGGGGATACACGGCCCCAGTGAGCGAATCAGAGCTGAACGAGACAGCTGCTGACCTGAGAGAGAATCATGACCCGAATGACAGACCCAGGCCTCCCGGCGCCAAATTACAACGGCTGAGTGAAGTACCATCAGAAAGTCTCATTGAGAATGTGAATGCAGCATTGAGAATCGATCCCTGCCAATACCATAACAGAAACCAATGAGCTGATCTACAACTCAGCATCAGTGATCCGTGAGATGCTTGGCTATAAGAGCAACCATGAGACCCAATACCCACCATGGAAAAGACGGTTAGAGGCTATCAAGGTAACAAGGAGGGAAGTGAGCCAACTATCAGAGCTCCACAAGGGTACAATGAAAAGACAAGTACTCAGAAAGTACAGGCAGATGCCCATACCTGAAGCACTCGAAACTGCCAAACAGAGGCTCCTAGCCTTGGCCAGCCGCCTAAAGAGATACACAAGGGAGAATGAATCCAGAAGGAGTAACCGGCTCTTCTCCACTCAACCAGCTAAGGTGTACTCTCAATGGCAGGGGAATAACAGCAGAGCAGACCCACCAAGGCTGGAGACTGAACAATACTGGAAAGGCATATGGGAAAGGAGCGTCCCACAACAGCAATGCACAGTGGTTGATCTCTCTACGAGAGGACCATAGCAACCTCCTGAGCAAGCCCCGGTAACCATCACTGTAACAGATGTCCAAGAAAGAGTCTCAGGTATGAAAACTGGACAGCACCAGGGCCTGACATGATCCATGCCTACTGGCTAAAGCATGGTGGTGTTGTGTGGTTTGGAGTGTCTAGTTGTTGCCTGTGTAGTTCTTTGTTCAATCTAATGATGTGGCATTTCATGAATTGGGTTCTGGGCTGCAAAGTGGAAAAAGCATACCCATTCTATGTCTGTTGGTTTTTGCAAGGAAAGGAGGCAGAGGACTAGTGAGTGTGAGAACCACTGTCCAGGACGAAACAACTAAGATCCAGACGGAGGAGGGGCAAAGCCCAACAGACAATGTGCTCAGTGAATGTCTCAGACAACAGGGAACGGAGGTTGAAGTGCCAGAGATACCATCATGGGAGGACAAGCCCCTACATGGGATGTACCACCAGCAAATAACCGAAGTGGCTGATATCAGTAAATCCTACCAATGGCTGGAAAAAGCTGGGCTCAAGGACAGCACAGAGGCCCCTCATCATGGCCGCCCAGGAACAGGCCCTAAACACCAGAGCAATAGAGGCCCAGATCTACCACACCAGACAAGACCCAAGGTGTAGGTTGTGTAAGGAGGCTCCTGAGACAGTCCAGCACATAACAGCAGGGTGCAAGATACTGGCAGGGAAAGCGTACATGGAACGACATAACCAAGTGGCAGGCATAGTGTACAGAAACATCTGTGCAGAATATGGACTGGAAACCCCGAGATCAAAGTGGGAAACACCCCCAAAGGTGGTGGAGAATGCCAGAGCTAAGATCCTGTGGGACTTCCAGATCCAGACAGACAAGATGGAATGGCGAACCAACCGGACTTTGTGGATAAAAAACAGAGGAAAGCCGTTGTGGTGGATGTAGCAATACCAAGCGATTGCAACATCAGGAAAAAGGAGCACGAGAAACTGGAGAAATACCAGGGCCTCAGGGAGGAACTGGAGAGGGCCTGGAAGGTGAAGACCACAGTGGTGCCTGTGGTCATCGGGGCCCTCGGGGCAGTCACCCCCAAACTGGAGCAGTGGCTACAACAGATCCCAGGAACAACATCAGACATCTCAGTCCAGAAATGTGCAGTCCTTGGCACAGCCAAGATACTGCGCAGGACCCTCAAGCTCCCAGGCCTCTGGTAGAGGACCCGAGCTCAGAGGATAAAAACCACCCGCGGTGGGTGAGAAGGGAATTTTTATATATATAAAATATCATGACCCGAATGACAACCAGACTTCCTCGGCGCCAATTACAACGGCTGAGTGAAGTACCATCAGAAAGCCTCATTGAGAATGTGAATGCAGAATTGAGAACGATCCCTACCAACACCATAACAGAAACAAATGAGCTGATGTACAACTCAGCATCAGTGATCCTTGAGATGCTTGGCTATAAGAGCAACCATGAGACCCAATACCCACCATGGAAAAGACGGTTAGAGCACCCCTGTGGAGCTATCAGAGCAGATGCCCATACCTGAAGCACTCGAAACTGCCAAACATAGGATCCAAGCCTTGGCCAGCCGCCTGAAGAGATACACAAGGGAGAATGAAGCCAGAAGGATTAACTGGCTCTTCTCCACTCAACCTGCTAAGGTGTACTCTCAATGGCAGGGTAATAACAACAGAGCAGACCCACCAAGGCTGGAGACTTGACAATACTGGAAAGGCATATGGGAAAGGGAGGCGTCCCACAACAGCAATGCACAGTGGTTGATCTCTCTACGAGAGGACCATAGCAACCTCCCTGAGCAAGCCCCGGTAACCATCACTGTGACAGATGTCCAAGAAAGAGTCTCAGGTATGAAAAACTGGACAGCACCAGGGCCTGACATGATCCATGCCTACTGGCTAAAGAAACTCACTGCCCTCCATGAGCGACTGGCAGGCCAAATGAACCAGCTGCTACAAAGTGGGACTCACCCTGAATGGTTAACTGAAGGGCGGACAATCCTAATCCAGAAGGATCCATCAAAGGGTCCAGTCCCACCCAACTACCGACCAATAACCTGCCTCTCCACAACCTGGAAGCTCATGTCAGGCATCATAGCGGCCAAGATAAGCAAACACATGGATAAACACATGAGCATGGCACAGAAAGGTATCGGTGTAAATAGCAGAGGAGCCAAACACCAACTCCTCGTAGACCGCACAGTTGCCCGAGACTGCAAAACCCGACACACCAACCTGTGCATGGCTTGGATTGATTACAAGAAAGCCTATGACTCAATGCCGCATACTTGGATCATTGAATGCTTAGAGATGTATAACATCAACAGGGACTCTGAGAGCCTTCATTGCAAACTCAATGAGGCTGTGGAAAACCACCCTTGAAGCCAACTGCAAACCACTTGCACAAGTGTCCATCAAATGTGGCATATACCAAGGAGATGCTCTGTCCCCCACTACTGTTCTGCATAGGCCTGAACCCCCTCAGCCAAATTATCAACAAGACTGGCTACGGATACCGACTCAAAAATGGGGCCAACATCAGTCACCTTCTCTACATGGATGACATCAAGCTGTACGCCAAGAGTGAGCGAGACACCGACTCACTGATCCACACCACCAGGATCTACAGCACAGACATTGGGATGTCATTCGGACTAGAGAAGTGTGGTCGGCTGATTACAAAGAGGGGGAAGGTGATCCACACAGAAGGGGTCTCACTCCCAGAAGGAACAATAGCAGACATAGAGGACAGTTACAAGTACCTAGGTATACCACAAGCAAATGGCAACCTCGATGAGGCCACAAGGAAAGGAGCCACAGCTAAATACCTCCAACGAATAAGGCAAGTCCTGAGAAGCCAGCTCAATGGCAAGAACAAAATCCGTGCGATAAACAGCTATGCCCTGCCAGTAATCAGATACCCTGCTGGAATAATTAGCTGGCCAAAGGAGGAGATAAAAGCCACAGATATTAAGACTAGAAAGCTACTAACAATGCATGGAGGGTTCCATCCCAAATCCAGCACCCTGAGACTGTACACGAGCCGCAAGGAAGGAGGCAGAGGACTAGTGAGTGTGAGAACCACTGTCCAGGACGAAACAACTAAGATCCATAAATACATCAGGGACAAAGCCTCAACAGACAATGTGCTCAGTGAATGTCTCAGACAACAGGGAACGGAGGTTGAAGTGCCAGAGATACCATCATGGGAGGACAAGCCCCTACATGGGATGTACCACCAGCAAATAACCGAAATGGCTGATATCATTAAATCCTACCAATGGCTGGAAAAAGCTGGGCTCAAGGACAGCACAGAGGCCCTCATCATGGCCGCCCAGGAACAGGCCCTAAACACCAGAGCAATAGAGGCCCAGATCTACCACACCAGACAAGACCCAAGGTGTAGGTTGTGTAAGGAGGCCCCTGAGACAGTCCAGCACATAACAGCAGGGTGCAAGATACTGGCAGGGAAAGCATACATGGAACGACATAACCAAGTGGCAGGCATAGTGTACAGAAACATCTGTGCAGAATATGGACTGGAAACCCCGAGATCAAAGTGGGAAACCCCAAAGGTGGTGGAGAATGCCAGAGCTAAGATCCTGTGGGACTTCCAGATCCAGACAGACAGAATGGTAATGGCGAACCAACCAGACATTGTCATAGTGGATAAACAACAGAGGAAAGCCGTTGTGGTAGATGTAGCAATACCAAGCGATTGCAACATCAGGAAAAAGGAGCACGAGAAACTGGAGAAATACCAGGGCCTCAGGGAGGAACTGGAGAGGGCCTGGAAGGTGAAGACCACAGTGGTGCCTGTGGTCATCGGGGCCCTCGGGGCAGTCACCCCCAAACTGGAGCAGTGGCTACAACAAATCCCAGGAACAACATCAGACATCTCAGTCCAGAAATGTGCAGTCCTTGGCACAGCCAAGATACTGCAGGACTCTCAAACTCCCAGGCCTCTGGTAGAGGACCCGAGCTCAGAGGATAAGAACCACCCGCGGTGGGTGAGAAGGAAATTTTATTTTTATTTTAATATATACATATATCATATCTGTTATATCTGTTATTGCTTTTGTTTCATCTTTTTGTAGAGATTTTCTACAAAACTGTGTGTAAAGAAGAAGAGGTTCTCAATGAGCTCAGCAACCAGGAAGAGAACTCCAGTTTAGTCTCACTCCCAGAAGGAACATCTGCAGATAAAACAGGAACCAGAAGAACCAGAATATCAACAGTTCAAAGAGAAAGAGAAACAACTCTGCATCAGTCAGGATGAAGAGCAGCTTGTGCTGAAACACACAATCTCTCCCTGCCAGCTACTTTTTCTTTAACCATTTTTGTTGTTTTACTTCTCACTTCAATTGTACGGTTTTGATAGAACTAAGATGTTCTATAATCTCTGTGCCTGGATTATTATAACACCAAATAATGAGTTTAATGAATGGTATGTTTAATACTTAAACCTGAAGATTATATTCAAAAGGCTTCCTAAAATAATGGTGTTTCTTTTAGAAAACTGTTCTAACATCATTTCCTCAGGAGTCTGAGTAGGAAAACACTAACAGTGAACCAGATCTGTCAGCATATATCATGGACTAAGCCTGCCTGCTAATTTCATTTAGTTCAACTGTAACTTAGCTATTTAGAAAGGTCAACAATTATTCCGACACACTGCAGATCATTTTCTTCCTCAGCTGGATCAGTTGATTGTGTCAGATCAATACTTTCAGTTTAAAATGCTCTTATTTTGAAATTATACCAAGAATTTGATGTTGCTAGGTAACGTCAAACTGCTTTGATTAGCTGTGAGATAACAGGCAGTGAGTGTTCCAACTCTTCCATTTTTGTGGAATCTGTTCATCAGAGAAGCACAAACTGAAATCTTGTAGAAATCCTCTCAAAATGAATCGCTTTGTGACCGATAGTCTTCGAGACATGGGAATTTATTTTCCCAAACAAGCTGATTGTTCATACTGTGGAGATGGTTGGTTCTGCTTCTTCCACTGGGCAGAAGAGGACCTCACCGTGAGACGCAGCAGACCGATGGATCGCTTCCTTCGTGAAACTCTTCGAGATATGGGAATATATATTCCCCGTGATCCAGCTGACTGTTTCTACTGTGGAAGAGGTATATTCTGCTTTTTTCACTGGCAGCAACAGCACCATAGGTTGGACCAACCACAGGACCTCATGGTGGACCAACCAGAGGCCCGCAGGGTGGACCAACCAGAGGCCCGCAGGTTGGACCAACCAGAGGCCCGCAGGTTGGACCAACCAGAGGACCTCAGAACCCTGACAGAAACAGAACCGCAGGTTGGACCAACCAGAGGACCTCAGAACCCTGACAGAAACAGAACCAACTATTGAAGAGATCCTACCGATTCCTAGTACGAGTTCTTATACTGAAACTGAAACAATACCAGAAGATAAGTCACTGACCAGGGAGGACGTTATCAGCACTGGTAAAACATTTGTAGGACTCAGAAAGTTGTATAAAAACACCCCATTAACTTTAGCAGATCCTGTTTTGATGGAAATACCAGAAGTAAATCCTTTACTCATCGTAAGGTTGGATTTATTTTCTGACGAGATGAAGGAACTAATCTCTGAAATCAGTAATCGAGCCTTGACTGAGGTGACAGAAACTCAAGAAGTTCCCCATGATCATGACATCTTTAAGGAGACTTCAGAACATTCTTCCACCACCGATGCAGGTCGCACCTCTTTTATTGGGTCTTTTAAGCAAACGGTAAGAAGAGTTTATCACAGAGTTGATGAATTTTCTGCATCTGTCTTTGGAAGAGCTGTGATGCCGTTTCCTGCAATAGGCCTGGCAACCCTTCTGGTGATCCCACTACTGGTAGGTGGGCTCCTAACGCTGAGAAAGATTCGTCAGCCTTGACACCAGTTACACACTGGCAGCAATCCAAGAAAATGCTAATCCTTCAGATTAGCAACATTTTCTTTCAGGTTTCTTGTGGTTTTGCTGTTTCTGACTCATCAAACTGCTTTAAATAAACAAAAATAAGCCTTGTAATTACCAACAACTGTATGAAAACATTCAATTTTCATACAACAAATAGACAAACAGGACAAACAACCAAGAGAGTATTACATCAGAATAATTCATAAAAACATTTCTACTGCAACTTAAAAATTATTTTTCCTCAATGTTACAAAATTTGAGCTGACAAAAAAGCCTCATTGTATTTTAATTTAAGCAAATAAGTGTTTTTGAATACATCATCATCATCATGCTTTAGAAAGGTAATTTATTGCACTATTGTAATTACTTTTGTTCTACTTTTAACATCTTCGTCTATATTTTATAAGTACTTGAATCATATCTTCTGATTCAGGCTTCCTTAACAGAATCTGTTCCCATTTCCTTTCTGTCAACAAATTTCTTCTTCTTCTTGTAGTGGTGAGTCTCATTAGAACAGATGAGACAGAAAAAACACTGATCATTTTTTTTTGCTGTTCTTGCAATAATTAATAATTAGCTGTTTGAGTGAAAACTGCCAAGAGCAACATAACAAAACCCAAAGCACCAAAAAAAGACTAAAGAAGCATATAAAAAATAAAGTCAAAGAACAAATAAACAAATTTGGACAAACTTCACATTTACAACATTGTTGCATTAAAACCTTGTTAAATGTATATAAAATGTTTCTCTGTGTGTCATTTTTATTTGCTCTCACTCTGAAAAGTGCGTTGATTTTCAGATCACTGCAGTTTTCTTTATTTTGATTTAAGCAAACCTTGTCGTTCTTGAGATGCATTGAATTATTGGACCTGTCATATCAGGTCAAGACGGATGACCTGTGACCTTAACGCTGCAACAGCTGGTGAAGATGTGATCAGTTTCAACCAATCTATATTTATTAACAAATAATCTCAGAAAATGTATCTTTTTTATGTCATGACATATTATCTTTGTTTCTTCAGTAACATTTTGCTTAATTTCACCAGATGGTGGCGCTCTAAGATTATAAAGCGCCTGTAAAAGTTCACGAGCAGCCGTGAGGAAAGTCCAGCCCGTCTCAGTTTCCTGAGGAAGAAGAGCCTTTGTTGTGCTTTCTTCACCAGGTGGGAGGTGTTTGTATTCCAGGAGAGGTCAGACTTGATGTGGAGGCCCAGGAACTTGTGTTGTCCACACGCTGCACCACTTCTCCATCTATGAGAAGGGGAATGTGATCCGTCCTCCTGGACCTTCTGTAGTCCACAATGACCTCCTTGGTCTTCCCTGTGTTCAGCACCAAGTTGTTGGCTGAACACCACTGAGTGAGCTGCAGAATCTCCTCTCTGTAGTGGGTCTCGTTGTTGTCTGAAATGAGACCCACTACTGTTGTGTCGTCCGAACTTCACGACTGTGTTGGTGGGGTGGATGGCCACGCAGTCGTGTGTAAACAGGGTGAAGAGAGCCGGGCTGAGCACACAGCCCTGCGGCGTGCCTGTGTTGAGGACCAGTGGGGACGATGTCGAGCCACCTATTCTCACCACCTGAGGCCTGTTGGTGAGGAAGTCTCTGATCCAGTGGCACAGTGAAGCAGGCAGCCCCACCTGGAGTAGCTTCAGCACCAGCTTGTCTGGGATGATGGTGTTAAATGCTGAGCTGAAGTCTACCAGTAGCATCCTGACATAGGTGTTGGGATGCTGCAGATGGGTCAGGGCTGTGTGCAGAGTGATGGAGACAGCATCCTCTGTTGAAGACTTGAGACACTCAGGAACCATGGCGAGCTGCAGGGACAGATTGAAAATGTCCAGAAACACTCCTGCCAGATGGTCGGCGCACGTTTTCAGCGTCTGGCCTGACACCTTGTCCGGACCTGTAGCTTTGTGGGTGTTGATCCTCCTCAGGGTGGACGTCACCTGGTGCTGCTGCAGGACGAGAGGCTGGTACTTTAATTACACAATAATGACCTGTTGACTCATTAAAGCCATTTGGTTGAACCAGGTTGTGGGTTTGATAACTTACAATATAACTTGATGGTTTTGAGTTGGTGCATCACTTAAAGTCTTCCCCATTTAACATGTGGAGAAAGTCCAAAGTGTCTGAATCCTTTTAAAGGTTCTGCACATTCAGGCGTCTCGTTTCAAACTCTTCTGATTCAGCAGGAACCAGATGCAGGATTTCTGAGTTCAGTGTTCAGTTTTCTCCACATGACAGTGGGATTCTGTCACATCTCATAATTCTGACAATATTTCCTGAAAACAAAAAACTGTTCAGTTTAGTGCATTAATCTGTCAGACTGTTCATGTTGCGGTGAAGCTTTTCGATAAATGAACTGAAATGACTCAGTCGGACTTTCCCTGACTCACTTCCGCCTTTCTGGCGTTTATCGTGCGCTAAATGCTCGGCTCTGATTGGCTGGCGCGTCGCACGAGTCTCTCCACTAGTGAAGGCGTGCTGGTTGAAGGCAAAGACGGCATCAGACGATGCTTTTTTTTTTTGTTTTTTTCAGTTTCTGTCTCTGCTGCAGAATCATCTCCATCATTTCCCTCCTGGCTGCGTCTTGCTCGCTCTGGTAAGACTGGAAATATCCATATGTGTCTTAAAACCCTCCAAAATGAATAGAAAACACTTTAAATGCAGATGTTAGACGCAGTTTGCGCTGCAGCTGCAGATTGAACGCATTATCATGGTTCTGGTGTATTTATAACGCCTGTGGGAGTTTTGAAAGGCGGCATTAATGCGACGTGATAAGAACAAGAAATAGAAAGTAGTTCATCCGAGTGCGCATGAAATGTTGCGTGATTCATCGATAAAAGTGTTGGAAAGTTCTCTCTGCGGTTTGTGTGCATGGATATGAAGACAGAAGATGATTTTCCTCAAGTTTAAGATGAAACAGAAGAAAAACTGCAAGGATTTTCTCCTCTAATAGGAAACACATGCAGAGAGGAAAACAGCAGAAACATCATCTGATCCTTTATTAACTCACAGATGAAGATATTTGCCCAAAACTTAAACTCTGTTCCTTTTCACTGTTATTAATAAATAGTAAATAAGCATCAAAGCCTCACAGTGAGGTTTTCCTGCAGCTAAATAGTTTTAATAAAGGAAAGTGGGATAAAAAAACAGAAACGTAGAAACTTCTTCATTATTTTGTCAATAATTTGCAAACTATCACTGTTTATTTTTAAAACATCAGTTTTAACTTGTATATTATTTGATATTAATGGCAAATGAAGTTATTTACTAAGCAAAGTACAGATATTATATGTGGTAAAAGCAGATTCTGTAGATGTAATTGTTTTACATTCATTTATACACATGAAACAACAAACACCAATAAAGTTTGTGAACGTCTTCAGATATTAAACACATGGCGTCCAAATTAAAGTTATTCCATCTGTTTTCTGTTTTTATTTAGTTTTAACTCACATAAATCCAATATTTAGCAGGCAGACTGATGTGTTTACAGACAGATTTAATCAGAAATTAGAAACAGAACGGAGGAGAGATATCGACCTAACCCTAACCCGAACCCTAACCCGAACCCTAACCCTATTGCTAAATCTGACTCTTTAGTCCCTAAACTGCAACTATTTAACCAATAACTAATAACTAATACACACATTAAATCCCTGAAAGTCGCTTAAATCAAACCTGTTGATCATCTGCTTGACATCATTTCTGAATTTTATCCAGTTTTTCCTTTTGCTGTAACTCTAAACACTGAAGATCGGTTCAAAATTATTAATACAGAAAATATTTTGATTTGATGTTTTTAAACTTTGTGTCTGTATAGATGCTCCATCCTTTCTTCCCAGAATGAATCGCGTCTGTAACACAAACGCCCTGCAGACGCTTTAATTAAATGCAGCTTTAATTAAATTAAAGCTGCATTTAATTATTTTCCAATAATATTTGCTACACATGGACATTTCTTTAAAGGAACTTTAAAGTAAAACTAATCTTTCAGGACTCTCTGCTGTGTCTACTTGCAACACGCGTCAAACTCAGGGTCCGGGGGCCAAACGTGGCCCGTCAGAGCTTTTTATGTGGCCCTCCAGACTCCATATTACATCATTAAGTCCCTCCAGATTTTCAACAAATCTGCAAAACTCAAACAAAATTCACACAATCTACAAATTCCCACATTTTTTTCAGATTTTAATTGCAAATTTTTCTCAAAAGATTTTGGTTTAAGTGACTGCCACTTCCATCATGTGAAGTTATGACTCATGATTGATATGGTGATTAATAAAAATGTTTAACATCATACATGAGCACAAAAATCATAAAAAAGCCTTAGATACTTTTAAATTAGGACCACTAATCATGATCATTGATCATCGCAATCAAAATTTTTCATTTTGATTTCAAATAATACAAAATAATCACAAAATCCGTTCTGTCATTTACAGCTGCAGCAATTTGATGCCTCTATCGGATATTAATGTTGCTCTAATGGCCAATAACCAATATGTTACATAAGTAATATAATCAGACTTTACCAACTTTAGCATTATGCTGGTATTGGTGCTTTATTTGCACCACTTTAAGCTTTTCTGTGCAGACAATAATAATTTCTGACTTAGATATGTTCTCTTTTGTAGAGCTAATCTAAAGTATTCAAAAAAAAAAATGCAGCTGAGATGCAAAGATAAAGTCCTGTTTCAGATTACTCAGTAAACAGCAGATCTAAATTTCTCTGGTTGTCTTGATTTCTGTAGATTCAGCTAATTAGCGAATCATTAGGTTCACAAAACATTGATATTTGTTTCTGGATAAAAGAGCAAACGTTGGATTTAAGCAACATTTTTCTGGTGATAATCTGTTGTCTTGTTGATCTGAACTATTTTACGTTCAGAGTTTGTGTGATCTGCTTTGTTGATTTTGTTTTATTAGTACTGACATTTTAAGTGTTGACTAATCATCAGTCTCGGGTTTTAAAACTGGAAACATGAAGGCAGCTTTAACCTTTACAGACCTTTATGTGGTAACGAGCTTTTTGATCAATTTTTACTGCAGGCGTTGATCCTCCTCTTTTCTTTTGGCTCTTCTAAAATAGATGTTTAATTCATAAAACTCTGGGATTTTTTAAACATGTTGAAACAAGAACAAATGATGATCAAGTCTTAATTTAGACACTGGTGGATGGAGCAGCCAAAAGATGTACTTAAGTAAAAGTAGCACTACTTCAATGTATTTTTACTAAAGTAGAAAAAGATAAAAGGGTAAAATGTGTTTGGTTAAAAAATACTGATGACGGATAAAGTCATTTAATATTTAAAAATTATATCATCATGCAGATGAAAACAGAAAGTTAAGTGGAAATTTAACTTTTAGATGTTTTAAGAACCAAAATGACAATAAAATGTTTCCAAATTAACTTCATTTAAGAATTATGAATAAAATATTTGTTCCAGTGACTTTTTTCTGTTACTTGTTGGATCATTTTTCAGTTCGTTCTAAAAGAAACTATTGTATGTCATTGAAACCTTCCTTGGTTTCAACTTTAACGTTGAACGCAGTTCAGAAACTGCAGTGATCCAAATTTTGATTCTCGTTTTGAAATTTTGATTCTCTGTTCTTTTATTCTGCAGGTCCATAAATTGGCTGTTCATGTTCAGATTGAGCCGCTAACAGGAAGCATTCAGGTCAGCACAGGAAGTGCAAACGCCCGGCGATAAATCCTGAGTGAACTGAACAGACAGATGAATGAGACACCTGCGACTGCAGGGCTGCAGAAACCTTTCATAGATGTAAGGATCAAAGTAATCTATTACTTTTAAGGACAAATATGTTTATTGCAACAACTAGAGGCTTTAATGAGCTTAAAAAACAAGAAATGAGTGTTTGCTAAAAAATCCTTCAAACATCAACAGCCTGTCCTGCTTGAATAAACGTCAATAGAGCATTGGGCTAATCTGTAATCTGACTACTGTTTGGATTAAATCTGAGATTTTTATAGAAATATCAGGTGAAGCTAAAACAGCCACATAAGGAGTTCAGGGTAAAGCATTTACAGACAAAAACGTTATTTTATCTGAAATACAAAATGTTGGTATTTATTGTACAGTTCTGTCATAATTTCTGCTATGACTGGGTTGTTTTATTTTAGCAAATTGCCTTTTGTTAGGGTCTATATTCTCCAGTTAACGATTAATTGATTACTAAATTAGTTAATGATTATTTCACTAATCAGGTAATGGTGATCTGATTAACCGTTTCAATCCTGCTAGAAAGTGGAGTTTGTTTGAGGAGGATAAGTGAACTCTGGTGCTGTCTGAGTGAATATGTGAATCCCAAACAGACCAGAAATGGCTCCAAAAGCAGAAGTGGACTACGCAGGGCATTCTGGGTAAATGCAGTCAAAAGAAGCGTGCTAGCCTAGCGCTAGCTAGTGTCCCAAAGACAAAAGAGAAACCCTACAGTTTCATGTTATTTCCTTCCTCTGATTCTTGTTGTAGCGCCCCCACAGGGGAGGAGAGGAACTGTGTAGTCAACTAAATGACCAAATATTTGGTATTAATTGATCAAAGTGTAAAATGTATAATCTAATTTGTGATTATTATTAGAAGCATATTGATTAAGATGAACACAAACACTGGGCCATATTATTACATTTTCACTTTTAAAAAGAACAACTTTTGTATTTTTAATAATTGCATGTATGTTATCACATAAAGTATTACAAATTATGTTCAAGGATTTTTTTTTTTTTACATTTTGTGTTGATTATCACATTTTATGACATTCCTCAGTTATATTTTGTAACTTTATGGCCACGTTGTGCTGACAGAGAAGAGCCGGTTTATTATACAGCATTTATAAATAAACATTTTTTATCTTAAACTTGTAAAACAAACCTTTATTTACACTCTCTTGCAGGAAACATGATACAGGCGATAAAGTTCCTCCTCTTCATCTGTGATCTCTGCAGTCAGTTTTTACACTTGATTATTCTCTATTGTCTTACCTTTGAAAAGAGATGCGTCACGAACGGCTTGATGGTCTACAGAGCCAAAGAAAACGACAACATCACCATTGAGTGGAGCACTAACATGAAAACTAACTGGACTCTCATCAACATGATCTGTGACTTTGTCTCAGACTCGATGAAGATTGTTTTCGACACAGTCGGAGGTTCCCTGGTTCCGGCTGATGAGCAGTTTGCAGGACGGGTCCATTTGGACAAAGATGCTCCCCAGGAAGCAAAGATCTGACTCCATATGTCCAGAGTCCAAACCGGAGACTCTGGGTTTTACACCTGCTACCTCAACGCCGACTTCGATGATGTCATAGAGAAATGGAGACTTCAAATGAAAGGTGAAAAAAAAACCACAAACAAGACCTGGACTTAAGTTTTTGTCAAACAAGAAAAGAAATGTCACTGAACTGTTTTTTTCCCCTGCAGAACAATTTGTTCTGAACGTTACGGTTGGAGGAAATGACAATCCGTCAGGAAACATATCTTTTGTCGCGACGACTCCATGTAAGTCTGTGGACTTTGATACAGTTTTCATACTTCCACTTATATTTCTGCTGCTCCTAAAAACAGCCCAAGAGCTCAAACTAAACAACCCAACCATGTTTTGGCAATAAGTTGTGCTGCGTTCAACAGACCGAAAAACGCGTCCAAAACTTGAGTTGAACGCTGGACATTTTGCTCCAGACTTGTTGGGATGAGTTGTTTTTCGTTGCCAGTCTCTTTGTACAACGGCGGATGAAATTGAGAGGTTGGCACCAAAGTATTATGTAGTGAAAGCTTGTTCATAACGGAGGCTGAACATTTTGTGTTGAGTTTCTATTGAACAAACGACGGCGGCTGATAAAGGAACGACACATTTAGGAGGATCCTCTGGGCTTTTTCTTCCTTTCCTGGTTACTTTCAATTACGCCATTGGACACGTGTTTGAATTTACCAGATAATTCAGAGGTGTTGTGATCCAAGCTAGCTGGATTCTGACGATGGTCGCTATCAGCGCTGTTTTCATTTCACCCAAGCCCAGTTTGATAACCTGCGTCGGTGCCTGTATCTCTTGGCAGGACACCAACTACAGGTCACTACGTCTCCTAGCGGTGTCTCTCTGTGATTGGTTGACGCTCTGCGTACAGCAGCAAAAGTTCAGAATTTCGCGTTGGACGTGATCGACGCGCACAGAGCGCTCGGAAAACTTGAAACACTCGAAATGCCTCAGCTCTGATGACCTGCTAACCTGCTAGACGTGTGAAAAGTGCAGCAACACGTTCAAATCACCTTCAGTGTGAACGCAAGATTAATGGCTTTTGGAGGCTTTAAAATGAGCTCAACCCGTTACCTAGCAACCCAAGAAGAGTTCCACCTGTCACCTAGCAACCCAATCCTAACTCCAGCAGATTTAATCAGCTGGTTTTATGTTTTAAACTGTTAGCATCCAATTTCATGTGTGAGTGTAAACGTTGAGTTAGGGGCGTGGCCAGCAGCAGCTTATATGGATTTAAAGTGACAGACGCCCTAAATCAGCTCTTCCTGGAAGAAGCTCACAATGGACAAAAAGACTAATATCTGCTTATCAAATGATTTTGTGCAAAAAATGTGATGGAAATGTTTTGTGAAGCTCAGATCTTTTCCTAAATTGGAGCACTGCCAGCATGGTATCCTGCTGGCTTGTTAAGGAGGTACTGCAAACAAAAAATGGCATTTTCTAACACCGACTTTGCACAGAACTTTGCACAGAAACCTACCAGATAACATCAACATCAGGCGATCACGCGCACATTCATATTTATTTACAATTTTCTGGTTAGTCTAGCAACTGTAATGTTGGTCTGGATGTAAACAAAGCAGTTTTTGTTTTCTTTCTTTTCTCTGTAACCTTAAATATTTGTGAATTTGTATCACCAACATTAACCTCCAGTGATTGGTTTTTGTAATTTTAGAGTTGTTGAAAGGAAATAAACCACTTAATAAAGTTGCAGTAGCAGAAGAACAAACCTGATCGTTACAGTCGGGGGAGAGAGATGAGACTTTGAGTGGGGGAATTACTCAAAGTAGTGGGCGATAAGCACAAGTGTAGAGGAATAAATGCTTCTACATTTTGACTCAAATGAAATTTTTATGCAAATTTCAGATTTTTTTTTTTACAAATTTCCATCCAATCACAATAACCAGTTTGCTCTGTTGTTTCATCCACTTCTCCAATTTAAGGAAGCGTTAATAAAGTCACACCAATGTTTGTATAGTTTTCCCTAATCTTTATAGAAACCTGACAAACCAGCATAAATATTTGTTCTTTTAGTTTTTATTCTGATTTGTTGATGCTTTTTCTCCATGCAGATGCTGAACTCGCCCCAACCGGACCGGACCAAACCATTAGATTGGCTGTAACACTTCCAGTCGGTGCCGTATTTTTGGCTGTTATACTTTACGTTCTCTACCGTTTTGCTCGATCTCGAAGCTAACTCTTAATGTGACTCTAATTCAAAACAAGTAAGAGTTTTGAAACATTAAAAATATTGACTTTAATTGTAGAAAATTGTCTGCAGCTCCTCTGACTGTTTTCAGGTTGCTCTCTCCGCCTTTGGCCTCATGGTGACATTTTTCTTCAGCCCAGTTTCAGAGGAGTGGGTGTTTCTGTAGCAGCTGCCACCACAAGGTTCTTTGTAGTAGTTTTTGTGATGAGTAACAGTAAGAGTTAGCCTGCATTTAGCCTACAGAGCCCAACCACAGCAGCTGAAGTTAACTAATGGAAACTGTTACACTAAATAATATTCTGCCTGTAGTGGAAGAAACATTAATAATGAACTGAATCCTCTGCTAATTCAGGTAAATCTACAGAAAACAGCTTTAAATTAATTGGTTGTCATGGAAACGTCGTGATCCACAGTTGTTTAATTTTATGTACCCGTTATTCTCCAGAACCCAAGTTTCTGTTGGATCCGAGTGCAAAATGATTCAGAATCCTGTGAGGTTTTAAATATTGTTTCATTGATCCAGGAAGTTTGATTCTGATTGAATCTGAGGCAGATATTCTCAAGAAACATGCTGATCAAATTAAAAATATATTTTTATTTTGAGTCTAAATATATCTATTACTATTAAGACTTTTTGTTCATTTTCATTAACTGTGGATTTAGCCATTGGGGGATTTTTGGTGCTGAATTAGTTTTGTCTTTTGTTGTTGTGGTCAAGCTGTTTAGGTAAAATAATTTTATAACTTGAATATAAATGTACTGTTTTGTACATTTACTCATTCATTTGTTGTTTTAATTGTAAGCTCCAGTTACCAATCGGTAAGCTAGGAATTAGGTTTTTGGGCAGTTAAGTTGCAGCTAAATGGATGTCAATAAAAATCAAGTGTTAAGAAAATAAAAATAATAAAATTACATGGTTTGAATGATTACACTGAGTGTAATCAGTTTCAGTTTGTGTCAATTTATCGATGCATCTCTGCAAACTAACCTGGTCTCTCGATGTTTGGGTTAAATGTGTCACTGAGGTCATGAAACTATTGAGTAAAGTTAATTTGTCGTGTTTTTTGTGCTCTAGTTTTTCATCTGCAGTGAAGCACAGATCAGGTTCTGTGGGTCATTACAAAATGTTTCTGTGAAACAGACACTTGTGCACTGAAGTGAAAGTCTGAAGAGCAAAGAACACATTTCAAGCTTAGACTGATATTTAATACACTGCTGGGCTGCTGGAAGCATTTATTTTGAAAGTCCAGTTGGACCTTGCTCAGTGCAGATGATGGATGATGAGTAACTCCATACATTCATGAGTGATTTACCCCTTCATGACTCCGGAAAGTCATAAATCACATTACAGGTTTACATATTTATACTTGAATAAAAACACGAAGTCGTATTTATTACTATTATTATTATTGTCTCAGTATTTATTACCGAGACAAAAACAGTCATTTTCTTTATGGTTGGGTTCCTTCTGTGTGAAGAGTTATTGTAACTTCTTTATTAATTTTGTACCATCCATGTTTTTAGAAAATGTAAATCACTTGATGTTTTTCAAAGAAAATGTTCAGTATTTTTGAGGCTGACTTTTAATAAACCTCATAATTTCATTAAACCATGAAGTCATATTGTGTGTAAAGCTTGCTGCACTATAAAAACACAAAATCTTACCAAGAATCTTTGGGCGAGATGTGATTTGTTTGTCATAATCTGAGCTCTTCAGAGCATGCAGATAGTAAATAGTAGGTGTCCGAAGATAAAACCTTGGGGTACACCGGATGTAATTTTTGCCCACTCCCATGTAAAGATATCCTGTTTTATGAGTTAAAAAAAGGTTAATTTGAAATAAAATGACTAGAATACTACAATGTTGTGTTTTTGTAAAGTAATATCTAATGAAATAAAACCTTTGTAATAAAAAAAGCATCAGATTAAGAAGATGTATGACCTTTCTGTCACCTTTTTGTCTTGTCTTCATGAACTTTATCCCAGAATTTAGATTATTTCCTGTATTTTGATGTGTTGTGGACAAAAGGAAAATATTTACACTTGAAACTAAATAAATAAGCTTGATAAAATGTTATGTTTCTGTCATGTGGAGACTAAAAGTATCACTGAAGAAAAATATAGTTAATTTTAATCTTTGAAGCTTCAAAATTCAATTATTAGACAATTGAGACTCAGTGTAAGTGTCAGTTTATGTGGGAGTGGGAAGATGACTTGCAAAACGTGCAGGAGGGAGTGCGGGACTTTCCCCTTTTTATGGGCACTACAAGCCGTTTGTCATCCGAAAGGGGAGAAATCAGACCAGCACATGATAAAGCCTTGGTGGGTGTGAGGAGGACGGTTCAGGTTGAAGTGATGCAACGCTGCCATGTGTTTCTGTTTTCTGTGGCTCCTGTGGTTCTCCGTTCAGTTGGAGGTCAGCAAAATTTTAACTGTGATTCAAGTAAGTAACAAAAAGAAGAATAAAAATAAGGCCTCCATGGAAACATTAAGCAAAATAAACGGCGAACTGAGGCGGAAATATAAAGGTTCTCATTAACTCCAGTTGCTGAGCATCTTCTTGGGATGTGTCAGTTCTTATTCTGTCTTTATTCACGCTGAGTGAAAAACCAGACAGCAGAGTTGATGTCGCTGAATAAACTTTTGTTAAATGTAAAAACGTTTCCTATTATAAAGGTTTTAGGAAAATCCAGACTCTGCTGATATCTGATTTGTTTCTATCTCTCTTTTACACACTATGACTACAGGAGAAGATGAAAGTCTAATTATCAGGTTCCTTTGGAGTAAAAGTGGAACAGAAATAGTTTATCGTGATGTATCTCTTACTGTCTGATTCTTAGTTTGGACAGAATAAACCAGTTCAGGCATTAATCAACTCGAGCCAAATTTGAACAGCGTCTACGTATTTAGAAAGTGAAAGTCATCAGACCTGCTGGGAAGCCTGAGCAAAATCTGAACTGATGAGTAAAACACAGAGAGGAAACAATGATCTATGTTTGTGTATGAGAGACATTTTAATGTCTTGTTTGCTTTGTGGGATCTTAATTTCATTTAAATATAATGCAAAATTAATATCTTGCATGTGTCTATTCATTTATTTGGATTTCTGCTGCTTCTAAAAACAACCCAGTTAAGATAAAACCCAGAAGGTTGTGTTGGCATTAAGTTCATCTGTTTTGATGTCTGTAAAACGAGCTGTTTCAAAAGCGTCTACTATGTAGTTACAAATCATCAGACGCTGTCCGTTACCTAGCAACCCCAGCCGAGCCCGTCCAGTCACCTAGCAACCAAAGCGGCGCTCCGGGAAGTTCAGTCATGAGCTGCAAAATGGCTGCTTTAAAACAGCTGAAAACAAAACACCCAGCAATAGATCAATGAGTTTTAGTGTCTGGAAAACGAACCGTTTCAAAAACCTCCTGGTTGTTAAGTCACTCTGCGCCGTTAGCAACCCCAGCTGAGCCCGGCCCCGTTACCTAGCAACGCAAGCGTAGTTCCCGCCTGTTTGGTCGGCTGGTTTTCCCGCTGCATGTTGGGAAAAGACAAATGTTCTGTTGTTGACTTGTTATCATTTGCTGCATTTTCGTGCTGAGTTGGGGGGGCTAGCAGCAGCTAATTAGGATTTAAAGTGACAAGACGCTCTAAAACAGTTCATTCTGAATGGCAGAACTGAGAAAACTAAAATGTCATTAACTGATCTAATGCAAAAACATGTTTGGTGTAGGCCATTGACCTGCCCTAACCTGTTCAAAACACCCATCAGAGGTCACATTTAATGTTCAGTAAAGAAAAGTATTATAATTCTGGATGTTTCTGTTTATACTCTAGGTGTTTATCCACGTGTTTCATTTCGCAAGCAGGAAATAAACGTGAACGTTGGAGTATAGGAGGTGTAAGTTTGTTAAAACCTCATGATTCTTCGAAGCACCTGGAGTTTCACTGGGACTTTACAGCACCGAGTTATTTTCAGGTTTCTACCGGGCAAGTATAAACTTACTATTCAGTTTGTTTGATGTGTGGTTGTGTGGGGTAGTTATGAGTAATCAGTATCTCACCAGCAGCGCGTCCTTCAGAGATGAGAGATTTCAATGTGGTAAAAGACAAATAAATAATTAGAATAAAAGCAGGAAGTTCTTGATCTAAACGTTAGCTTTAGCCTCATTTGATACAAAATGTGAAAAAACGTACGGTGATCAAAAATCTATTCAAACATCCAAAAGCGCTTCAGTAAATTTCCCTTCTGCAATGTTGGAGCACACAAAACATGAAACATCCAGGCGTTGGTTCAGCTTTTGATATCGCACGACTTGTTGAAAAGATAATTATCATGTCAGCTAAAAATAGACAATTTTTAAATAATCACCATTTTGTTAGGATTCAAAACAGAAATAAAGATAAAACATTGCAAAAAGGAGATGGACAATTATGTAAAAAATAAAAAAGCTGAAATATTCCAACTAAAAGTACATCACTATTACTTACTTTTGTTGCCAATTTTTATGGAAACTAAATGCAAATATTACAGGAATAAAAAAACAACAACACTGATTTGCTATATACAAAGTAAAAGATATGAACTGTTTTATTTTTTTATTCACTGTTAGCCAAAGTTAAATCAAAACTGTTTTTATTTCATTTTTCGACAGACTTAATCATAACGTGATGTAACAGGATTTAAATTAAAGCACAAAGATGTTTTATTAAAACAAAACAATTTTATTTTAAAACCAACATAAAATGTGCTTCACTGACAAGGAAGTTTGATTCATACATATTAAAGTTAACGATAAAATGACATAATTTCAATGAAGTTTCTTATCAGTTTGGATCAGAGCATTAATTAAAGCAGGAGCTGCATATTTTTACTTCTGTACAATAAAGAAATTATTCATAATAACCAAAAACAATTGTTCAGAATTAGATTTGAAATTCAAAGCTGTTGGATTTCTGTCATCATGTGAGGCACAAAATATAGATTTAATAAGAAGTTTTTACAAAATTGTACATATTGACGGTAATTAGCTTTTAGTCTTTACAGTTTATTTAGTTTGAGAAACAATAATGTGTAAACACAAAGCCATAAAAACTCATGACTGTCATAAACTAAAACAGTTTGATTTGATCAGATGCTGCGAGTTGCAGGTTTTCTAGATTTTTTTAATCGTCTGTAAAAAAAAATAAAAATAAAAAATAAAAAACTAACATTTCATCATCAAAACAGTTCAAGCTAACTTTGGTTTAGCTTTGAGTTCAGCTTGTTTCAAGTAAGCAGGGAGGCATTTTGACAAAAAGAGAGAGAAACCTTTAAAGACCTGCTGGTTCAGTCTCATTCAGTGTGAATGTTTTGGTGCTATGAGGAAGAGGAGGAAGAGGAGAAGGAGAAGGAAGAGAAAGGCAGAACCGAGGAGGCCGGTGGAGAAGTTAGGAGCTGATCGGACCAGGCCGGATCGTCAAGGTTTATTTCCACAAACGGGTCGCTGGAGCAAACGGCTACAAAAGGAGAAAATGCAAAAGAAAAGACAGATAAATATGTTTCTAAACAAAATTATTTAAACTCAAAAATCTTCCAGAAAAATCAAGCAAAAATTTATTTCTACAAGTCAAACATAAAAACTAATTTTTCAGATTAAAAGGTCAAAATTTTACTTAAAAAATACAAAAAAAGCAGCTAAAGTCCAGAAAAGATGATTGTTGGGGTTTTTCCATGTTGCAGAGTGTGGATGAGCGCCACCTACTGGCCGAAGTTTCATCAACTGAAACCCACTCAGCAGTGCAACGTGTTACTTCCTCATGATGAAATAAAGTGTCTGAGTCGATGAAACACCAACGTAGCCAAAAATACTTGAACATATAAACATTCACACACATAAAGTGTCAATAATTTTGCTTCAGTTATAGTTAAATTAACAAAGAAAATCAATAAACTGCTGTTTTAAATGTTTTAATTAAACATTTTGGGAAATGCCTCCTTTAGAAAATACTAAAACAATGTATAGAATCTGTTTTATCTACATTTTATTAAATAAGTTATTATTTTTTTAAATTCTCGATATTCAATGGAAAATCTTGTATTATTACACAAATTCAGCTGATATTGCAACTATTTATCTTTTGTTATTGTTTGCCATCTTTATCTCCCCTGGAATCAGTGAGATTAACGAACTTTGATACTTCTGAACTGGGATTCAGTTATTGGAAAAATATTTTTTCCACTGAAATAGTTTTTATAGCACCTGTTGATTGTATTTGTGTATCATTTAAATGAGCTTACATGGGTTATTGTTGTTGTTTCCGTTCTGTTGCTGCGTTTCCTCGACTGCGTCGAAGAACAAGTTGTTGCTGCTCATCTGGTTGGATTTCTTCTCTTCCTGGTCGCCTCCCGTTAACGAGCTGCTGCTGGAGGAAGAGGAGGAAGACGAAGGTCTCTGCGGGTCGTTTGCTTCTGGTGGATCCTGAAGAGCTGCAGGAAGGAAAGGAGTAAACGTCTGAATTCACCAAACCTGGGTCTGGATCATCAAATGTTGCCTTAAAGGGGAAAATTGTGCAAAATTCACTTTTCACGTTTCCATTTAGTTTCTACTGCTTCTAAAATCAGTCTGGACTTTTTTCACACAAGAAATTAATGGTTTTTGGTGTCTGGAAAACAAGCTGTTTTAAAAACCTCTTGATTGTTACCAAGCAACCCCAGCCAAGCCATGCCTGTTACCAAGCAACGCAAACAGATCTCCATCAAGTTTGGTCAGCTGGATTTACCAACGTTTGCGCTGTACAATGGCTGCTGGAAAGGACAAGTGATTTGTTGTTGACTCACCATGTTGTGCAAATGTGCATCTGTTTGCATCCATTTTCAGTTTATTCTGATTCTGAAAGGAGCTAAAATAGGCAGAACTGGGCAAAAACAATCTAATTATGCATCCTTGAAGAGGTTAGGGTTGATCGATTGATGATACAAAACATGTTTGTTAAATTTTTTGCACAAAATAATTCTTAAGTAATGAGATTTTAGTCTGGTTAGTTCTGCGTAGTTTGATCTCCTTTCAGAATGAGCTGTTTTAGAGGCTCATGTCGCTTTAAATCCAAATGAGCTGCTGTTGGTCACGTTTACACTGGCTCGTCAAAACAGCTGCAAATAGAGGCGTAATTATACAACCATATATCTATGAAAAGCAGAAGTGGAGCCTGATGCGCAACCAACAAGAATGCAGCAAGACAAAGCTCTTGTGTTATCTAGCAGCCATTGCACAGCAGCAAAACCAGCTGACAAAATATGCTGGAGCCCCACATGGGGCGCAGTGTGACTGAACAGTTGGGAGGTTTTTGGAACAGTTCATTTTCCAAACACCAAAAACCATCTGGGTTTTTGTTTGGGATGTTTTTAGAAGCAGTAGAAACCCAGATGGGAAATTTTTCATTTTGAATAATCTGCCTCTTTAAACATGCAGGTATTTGCTGAAATTCCTGCAATTGAAATACTTTAGACTTCCAAACATTGGTACCGTTCTCTTCCCCGTCTGCGGTTTCCTCCGGCTGTGGGCCGGTGCCGTTGGGTACCGGTGTGGAGGACAGATCATCAGAGATCACATCTTTGTTAACCGGTTGGTCTGAGAAACAAACAGAAACAAAACAAAAACATTGTTTCTCAGGTTGTTAGACTTTTTAAGACATTTAGATGGAGTTAGTTTGATACCCAGGTCATCCAGGTAGACCTGGCCGAAGGTGCCAGTTGGTTCGTAGACGTTGCTGGAGGTCACAGGTCGCTGGAGGTCAAACGAGTATGTCTGGAAAAGACAAATAGAAATGAAAACATTTACATGTTGATGGTATTGTAGTGTGAAAGTTTTTCTTTAAGGAAACATGGATTTATTTGTTGTGTCTCACCCTGGACGCCCTGCGCAGCATGTAGAGGATGACACACAGAACGATGATCACGATGATTATCAACACCAGCAGGATGTAAGCTGCCGAGAACAAAACGTTACGTCCTGACTGAGTCAATTTGCCTTGTGTTCTAGTGACCACTAGGGGGCGCTGGAAACTTAGCAACATGTTAGAAACAAAATTTCCTGAAGATTCCAACCAAAATCTACAAAACAAAACATCTGCAGTCAATAAGAAAAGTATTAATAGCATCTATTTTAGTATAACTTTGGCTTGTTTTTAAAAACGGAATGATGATGAATCACCCTGCAGGAATCATGATTATTCACCTCATCGTGAAAAACTGAGTTTAAAAAGAATAAGAGTGAAGATGAACTCAACAGATAAACTGGAGTTAAAAAGTGAACTTACCCCAAGATGAACTGGCTGGAGGCACTGAAACAAACACAGGAGAAAATTAATTTAATGTTGGTTTCCTTTATTTGTTCCCTTGGTTAAAAGAGCAGGCGGCCAAAACAAACACTGAATAATATTGTTCTTAAAGGGCCAGCGTGTGTTTTCCAGGCACAATAAAGTAATTATTGTCTTCAGTTGAAATTTTGACTTTGTAATTTAAGGCTTCAGTCTCCTTTAAAAGCTCAACATGATGATCAGGAATAATCTCAACATGATCAGGAATAATCTCAGCATGATCAGGAATAATCTCAGCATGATCAGGAATAATCTCAGCATGATCAGGAATAATCTGCCGAGCAGCAGGCCTATTAGTGATGAACTCTGACCTGAACATTCAGAGCCACATAAAGACAGTTACCAAATCGGCCTTCTATCACCTGAAGAACATCTCCAGGATTAAGATCTAGAAAAACTCTTTATCTTTAAATCTAGATTAAATCTCACCTGTTTAGAGTTTTTTCTGAAACATTAGAAATAAAACATTGATCAACATTTTGATGCGTAATGAGGGCATTTGACAAAATGCAATGCTGCAATTACTGGGTTTGTTCTATGACTTTACATTTTTGTGTTTTTGTGAACGTTGAACTGCTTTGTTGCTGGAATGTGCTGCACATATAAACGAGGTTGATCTATTGATCTGAAACAACGTCTGAAAATATGGATCAGATCCAGAACGCTGCTGCTGCCGGCAGCCTGACTGGAGCCAGGATGACATCACCCAGTTCACACTGGATCCCTGCAGCTCAGAGAACACGCTTTGAAAAACTATTAATTTACAAATCACTGAACGGCTTAAAGATCTGCTGCTGTCGCCATAGCAACCTCCCAGAACCAGCTCTGCATCCCCAGAACCAGAACCAAACATGGAGCAGCAGCATTCAGCTTCTATGCACCACAAATCTGGAACAAACTTCCTGAAAACTGAAAGCAGCTGAAACACTGAGTTTGAGTGAATTAGCTGTGGTTGGTTAGCTTGTGTTGTTTTACCTCCTTATGCTACCGAAACGGCAGAAAGCTTTACAGAAAAACAGTAAATAAATGTTTCTTACATTAACAATTCATTTCTGTGGATATTCACACAGTTAAACTAAACAAAAAAAGTTGTGTCTTTCCTTTATTTAGGAACAAATTGCAGCCGGTTACCATGAATCTCCCTCCTGAAAATGGCAGCTCATTTAAAAGTTGTGTTTGTTTTTTGTCCTGTGGCCGTTAGCGTTCTGGTTTTTGGTGGATTAAACATTAAACATGGCGCATCTGAATGTGTTCCTGTGGGTTCTGGTGAGCAGTTAGACAGAAATCAGGCGTGTGAGTCGCTGTGGTTTGATGCAGGAAGACAAAACGAGGCAGAGCGTGAACCTGCAGCCTGCATGAAGCTACCTGCTGTTGATGCTGCCGTCGCCGAGGAGGTCGACCCTTTGCTGGCTTCTTCGTTTGCTTCCTGCCAAAGAGGAAGCAAAAACTCCATCAGTTAACTCCAGATAACATTATATTTGGAAGCATTTGGTGGTTTGAAATGTTTGTTTCTTCTCCTGGATTTCTGAGAAGTGGCTTCGTGTTTCTGAAGCTTTTCTTGTTCATGCTGAGCTTTGCACTACAACCCAAAATCACTTCCTGTCTGCTGTTTGTCTGGAGCGGCTTGATGAAGCTCACACATAAAACTGATTTTAAAAAACGTTTCATGTAACTTTACACAACAAGCAGCGTCCAAACGACCACAACCGCATTTTATGTGAAGATTTGACCAAACTTTGTTCATTGATGCTGTTCATGTTGTAAATGATGAGTTAATTCATCAATAATGGATTAGATCAGAGTTTGATCTTTTTTCTCTCCAGAAAGTTAAAAAAAACTGAAAAAGTGTGTAAAACATTACAGATTGGATTCAATTTTAATCCTGAATAGAATATTTGTTTGTCATAGAGTTATAGATGCGGCTCCTGCAGCAGTCTGTCTTCCTGCTTGTTTGAAGAAGCCTCTGACTGAAGAAAGTTGTCCCTCAATGTAGCACAAGATGGAGAATTTCTAACACAGCAATTCTGCACTTTTAGTGAAAACAAAGCAGTGCAGGAGGAAAATAAATCATGTAAATTCATGTCTATGTTTAACTTTAAGGCAAATTAAACAGATTTGTGGAGGAAACTGGAGAAAATTTCCAGTTGAAATGATTCAAATCATCAGAGCTTTTTAAAATCTAATAGAAAACATGTTTTTGTTTTTGAGAAAAAGTATTTGGTTCTGCTCTAGAACCAAATTATTCTATTAAGCAGAGATTATTTCTCTGGCAGAAATAATCTGCCAGAGGAATAATCTGTTCCTCTGGCAGATTATTTTTCTTATAACATGGGAAAATGTCTTGTTATAAGTGAAATAATCTGCCAGAGAGACTTGGTACTTTTTCATCAACAATAAGCAAATACTGACTTAAAACAAGCTCCTATTTCTTTCTTTAAAGCCTTTAATAAGTTAATTTTCTCTTATTTGAATTGTACCAAGATATTTGCAGTAGAAACTGAAAATCCTTGGTCAGATTTTGTGTTTTTGCAGTGCAGAGGTCTGCAGCAGCACCAACACGGTTAAATCATATTAATGAACTATTAAAACATGCAGATTAACAGGTGACTGTGGTTCCTAATCCCCAGGAATAATCCACTGGGTTTCTGTTTCTGACTTTGATGAATGTTTTGGTTTGAGCTGCAGCCGCTGGATAAAACCATTCGGGTAACTGAGGACTGTTACCGTGGTTACTGATGGTGAGGTTGGGCTCTGATGCACTGGGGGTGATGAAGTTGATGCTGATTCGTTGTTCATCTCCTTCTTGGTTCCGTTAATCTCCATCTCAGATGTCGAACTATCTAAATAATCTGTGGCTAATATAAAGGAGACAAAAAAATGAAGAATAATCTCAAATCTCTGTGATAATCCAGAGAAACATAAACATTCCTGCACTTTAAGTCAATAACATAAATACTTTAGTTCAGGTTCTGTATTGGAATTTGTTTGATCTTTAATTGAAAAGAATAATTTTTTAAACTTTATTTAGGAAAAACAACAAAATGTGATCTGCAGTGACGCGCTGCTCCAAACTCCACACCAGTAGGTGGCGGTAAAGCACCAATTTCGTTGTTTGCCAACCACCAAAAAACTTAGAAGAAGAAAAGGAAAGAGGGAAAAAGGGAATAAGAATCTGATTTATTTTTTACCGTTTTTCTTCACATCCACGGTCGTTTTCGTGTCATTGGGTTGTGTGGGAATGGGAGTTCTTGGAACTAAATATGAAACAGAAAACAATGAAATAAATATAAATAAATGGAGAATAAAACTAGAAAACTCTAAATTAAACTCTAAATTCTACACCATCTACACCAGTGATGGTGTAGAAATGGTCGGATTTATAAAACATTAAAAACAGAATTTAAGTTTAGAGATTTTATTCTTCTGCTGTTTAACAGGAAAAGCCTGTAAGGTCTGAAAGTACCAGGATGTAAGAGTTTAGATGAGACAAGAAGTTAAATGTTAAAACAACCTGAAATACAAAACACATACTTTATCTGAAATTCATCAAATGATGCAGAATAAGGTAAAAAAAAATTGATGCTTGCAGCGACGATTGCGTCTCTTTAGAAACAGTTTAACAGGTAAAACTCAGTTACATTTACTAGTTTTATTTTTATTACTCTGGGATTTTAGTTTAACTTGAGTAACTTTATTGCAAAGCATTTCTTCTCTTACTTGAGTAAAATGTCTGGATTTTCACCCACTGGATGAAAAACAAACCAAAAGCTCAGCAGAACCTGCAGTTTCTGTTTTCATTGACAGAAACTGATTTGGGAAAAGTTTCTTTGGTTTTTTGTTATCTTTGTTATTTATATGATTTATCATCATTTTCATCCATAAATGCAAAAATTTCCACTTAAATTTATATTTTGGTCCGTCTGACGATTTAACTTTTAAATATTAAATAACTGATAATTTGACCAGTTGCTCAATACTTTAATCAACTTTTACCAAATACTTTTTACTCTTATTTTTGACAGTAGCTTGTTCACTGTGTGCTAAAAAATTCACCTTTAAATTTGAAAATGAGTTCAGAAATGCTTTGAGTTTTGACCAACAGGGGCTGTGACCCAGATAGAAACAAAAATAGACTTTTCTAGTTCGTTTAAATGTCAATCAGGCCTTTATGAAGCATTCATAAAACTTATGTCATTTTTTAAAAGGCCTTTTAATAAATTAGCAAAATTATACACTGAATTTTTCAGAACAATTCACTCTGTGGGGTAAACAAATCCCACCTTATGGAGTTTATGTTTTAAGAAAGAAAAGTCACAAAACAAATATAATTCTTCAGCATTTGTAGTTTTTACTTCTATTATTTGGTTTATTATATAATATAGAGCCCAAATGATGTGGATAATAATATTTTCCATGATAAATCATGTTTAGTAAGTCAGTTTTTACCTGGAGTTGCAGGAGGTATCGTCATTTGTGAAACAGCAGAAGTTGCTAGAGCTGCAAAACAACAAAGATAAATATTATAAAAGGCAACATCTTAAGACTGAACTTATCCTTTAAATCATAAAGTAACATAATGTGAGCAGCAGGCAGTTTACTGATAACAGCTGACTGACTTTTCTTTCAGCTGCAGCTGCTGTCAGACGTGTGAAAACACAAACTGTTGGTGCAACACGAGAGCAAAGAGGTGATAAAAGTCTGAGAATAAATAAAACATTCAGGTTCTCTGATCACATCTTTATTCTGCTCCATCTGCTGCAACACAGGACGATCAGAGCTTATCAAACCTTTGCACAGTTGCTAACATTTAGCATGAAAACCTTTAAACCAAAGTAACAACAGAAGCAGCAGCTGCAGCTGTCGTCACATTAAGATGTGAGATCACTGTTGATTTGATTCTCTGCATTTTGTTTAAACTTTGAGAACTAAAAACATGTTAGCATCACTTATCTTAGCATAATGTTGCTAAACTACAACCTAGCATTTAGGTTGAGTTTCTTTAAGTGTCTTTTGGTCTAATTTTAGTGCAAAAATGTCATTAATCTTGAAATAAGACAAAAATAACTTAAAATGACTTTTCAGTAAGATATATGAGCTTATTTAATGTAAATTTCTGCTTCTTTTCATTCTAATCATCAAATGAAGCTTTTTCATGATAAGAATCCTAAACTATAATTAAATTTCAATTTAAAGCTGCAGCCTAATCAGCAGGAGCACAAAAATGCTGCATGTTCTTTATTTGATCATTTTAGCTCTGATTAAAATGAACTTTCAGTAAATTTGGACGCATCTCATCATAAACCTGAATTATTAATTCCTAAGCAGAAAATATGCAAATATTACACTTTAGCACTGACATCACTTTGCATTTGAAAAAAATAAAAGTTCATTTGGCGGAAACTTGAGCTCACTGCGGCGTTTGCTGGCTTTGCATTACTTCCTGCATGGGAGGCATCAATTAAATTTCCTTGTGGAAATCATGCAAATGCAGATTTATGACTAAATTTGTGTTTTTCTGGTGAGTAAATAAGCAGCAATGGTGGCTAATTTATGTCCAGAAGCTCATTTTAAACAAACATTCTTGTAGCATTTGATAAAAACTTGTTTAATCATTTGATTAAACTGAATTGAAGAAGTAAAAGTTTTAAATTGGTCGCCTCAGAGAGCATCTCTGTGTTTTTATTGTTAAAGATTTGAGTTAAAAACGGAGCTGGGAGGAAAAGTCTGTTAGTAGTTGAAGTGAACTCACTCAGGAAGCAGAGCTGAACCAACAGCCTCATCATCTTGATTCAAACCGCCTCCCCACACTTGATTGGTTTTCTTTTGGCAACAAGAAGCTGTGATCATCAGCGAGCTGCAGCAGTTTCTCTTTTTATTGGAGTTATTTTGTTCCTTTTTTCTTTTCAGCTCCTTCCTCAGTCCTCGACTTTTAGACCTGAAGCTCTAAAAGCGTCTCTCTTCCTTTCTCTGTCTGTTTCTCCCGCCTCCCCCATCCTCTCTTCTCACCCGTTTTACTCGCGCCGCCTCTGTTTCACCTCGCAGAGTTTTTCTGTCGCATGTGTTAAACTTTGTGGTTTGAAGAATTTAAATTTGGCCGGCGGGCTTTGAGGCCCTGACTTCAGAGAGTTTCTTTGCTCTGACGAGGAATCGTGGGATGAAATGTGGATTATTTTTGGACCTTTTTATTATTTTTCACTGAGAATTTAGCCAATATCTGCAGAAAAGAGAATAAATCTAATAAAAACACAACTTTATGTGCCTGAAATCTGTCACTCTTTGTATTTTTCTTTCCATCTTAACCTTTTCCTCCTCCCCTCGATCTCCCACCTCTGTTTCTTAAGGAAAAACAAACATCACTCTGAATCTTCTTCTATGTGCCACACTTGTTGGCCGTCTTTCTGTAAATCACTCTTGGTATCGCTCAGTTTTCAGGAACTGAGTCATCAGCCGCAGAGCGAGCTCCACATTCACACAGGATGCAGCAGCAGTAGCTCTGCTTTCGCTGCTTCTGCGTCGACCCTTTTCAAGCTGCTTCCGACCTTCAACACGCAGATGAACGTTACCTCTGCAGGTTTCTTCAGCTCCCCAGCCACTTTCACCTCCTCAAATACATGTCAGCATGGAAGAAATTCAATGCATTTTGGCATTTTGGCATTTAGGCTCCAAGACGTAGTAAAGGCGACATGCTGAAGGTTAAACTGAGCATCGGAAAAAGGGGAGAAATGGGGGCTTGAGTCATTTTGTAGGCGGCCAGGCTGGTCTGAGTGAAACAGAAACTGCTTTTGGGTTTTGGGTTTTCACCATCCGTGCCATCTTTCCACACCTGAAATAGAGAAAAAAGTCAAGTGAGGCGCAGTTTGTGGAATGAAAGGTATTGCTGATGTCACAAGAGAATTAAATGAGATGAGGAAAAAATACCCACACAATCAAGAAGTGCAGAAAACTTTCTCTGAGGTCATAATATGTTCACTAAAATCAGACGATCAGTGAGTGAAACTGTGTCACCTGGTGGAAGAGTCTGGAAAGTCCAGCTCCATCCTGCGATGGATCTGCAGAGCTGAAGGTATAGAAATGTGAAACACTGGAATGTTTAACCATAAAACTAACATTTTTCATATGACAGAAGTAATTACAAGAAATTTAATGTAGATATAACTTGGAATGTGATGCAAAACAGCGTCTTACCTAAAGAAGAGGGATGGAGCGGCCAAAATTTACATCCGGTGTACCTGCAGGTTTCACCTTCGGGCCCTTTCTATTTAATATCTACATCGTGGCTCAGATTATAACGAATAACAGGGTAAGAATAAATACTTAGCAAATATTTCAGTCAAGTTTCTAGATCACTTGAAATAGGACGAAACTAACTTACAAGTTTTAATCAAGATTTAAGAGCTGGTTCTGCTGACATTTTATTCACTTTTAATAAAACATTTTTTCAACAATCTGGTACTTTTTCATCAATATTAATAATTGGCTTAAAGCAATCAATCAAGTCAATGTTGGTTTAATTTCTTAGGTCTCATTTTTTAGTCTAGGTTCAAAGTTTTCTGGAAGTTTGTTCCAGATTTGTGCTGCATAGAAGCTGCATACTTTGTTCTTGGAACCAAAGCATGCAGCTTTGTTCAAGAAATGTTTCACCTGAACTCAAATTAAAAAATACTTGGTGAGATTTTGTGTTTGTGCCGTCGTTATGCAGATGATGCGCAGCTCTACATCACAGTGTCACCAGGTAATTATGAACTAGCAGAAACTTAGAAAAGATAAATGCATGGAGGCGCCATAACTTCCTCCAGCTGAATAGGAACAAACTGAAGTTATTTTCTTCTGACTTCTAATCTGGAACAAATTTTCAGAAAACGAAGAGGATTTAAGCGGCTGTATAGAGACGTTGAATGTTTCTGCAGCACCAGGCCTGAACATTTCATCCAGTTATAACACCCAGACTGACTGGTGGGCATGTGGAACATTCACTTCTGCCTCTCAAACTTCCATCAAGAGCTTTTAAATGCAAAAGGAAGGAAGTCTTAAGCTTTAATTATTCAATACCTTCAACTTCTCCTTCAGTTGCTCTCCGAACGTCATAAAGGTCGTTCAAAGTTGAGCTGACCAGTATAATGAATCACAGCTGGCGTTGCGTTACTGACTGGGCTACAAAAATGGCTCTGATGGAAACGGCAAAATAGAAGCATCAGCAAAATGTGACGAAATAATGTCACTGATGTCTTTGCAGTTTTCACAATGAAATGTCTCCTGATTTTCCACCGTCTTATTTCAAATGTTAGTTTTAGAAAAAGTTGCAAAAAATGGTTCAGAAATTAAACATCTCAAAAAATCATTTAATCACCAACAAAATATGAATTTTGAAATAGTGACAAATAAAAATGTTCAATGTTGGTGTTTTCAAAAAACATGCAGTTTTGGGACCAAAAATTAGTTTTTTAGCTTAAAAATTATGTTTAGAGTCTGAAAACATTGAGAAAAATCTAAAACATCTAAAATGTTTTCCAAAATACACAAAGAAAAACAAATACATAATAAATGTCAAAGGACCCAGAATGTTTTGTTTATTTAAAGTTTATTGCATTGTTGCATAATAAACATTATTTGGTTTATTTTAACACTATTTGTTTTATTTAACACGTCTTCAGCAGGGTTACAGTTAACAAACAAAACCTGAACAAACAAACAGTTTTTATTCTTTATTATCATTATTTTCAGTCTTTCAGGCACAAATTTAAGATCACAGGAAACAGGCAGAGGCTGAATTTAGTGACAACAGCTCCTCTCTGTGGTGAATGTTTGGCAGCTGAATGGAGAGAAGGAGAAGAAAAACATCAAACTTCAGCTGGGAACTGGAGGGAACTGGAGGGAACTACTTCCTGTTTCACAGCAACACAGTTTCATCTTTCCGTTTTCACTGCAAATATTTATAACTCAGCATTTATTGGACTGTAAAACTCAGTAAAAATCACAGTTTGAAGATTTTGTAGAGTAAAAACTCAAATATCTATATTAATATTTCAGTTACTGTTGTTCAGATTTTCCCACATTTAGCCAACGAAGGACTTTTATTCACAGATGAATTAATGCATCATTTTTAAATCAGGAAGTTGGGAAAACATGATGAAGATTAGATTAGAACAGGATTTCCTTTGATGATCAGCAGCAGAACATGCATGGCCAGTAAGACAAGAATATGAAACGCATAAAAACAGAATAAAGAATAAATTAATTTAAGATTTAACTAAAATAATTTGTATATATTTCTGTTAGCAGATCAAAAAGAGGTTACCTGAAGAGAACAAAGTAACCGTCAGGTGTGTTCTCAGGGGTATGTCAAATTGAAGTCAAAACTATGGGAAAAATAATCATAATAATCTTCATCGTCTGGCTGTGGTGAAACAGCAACACCTGCAGAAGTTGTAAAAGTAACAAGTTAAAATCATCTGCAGACTAAACTGAACAGGCATGGCTGTCAACCTGCATGTTTTATCAATTAACATAACAGAAAGTAATGACTTTAGCAGGGACCAAAACTAAAACATGCAGGACTTTAATCAGAACAGAAACCTGAGCTGATGCAGGTTGCTGCGCTTTTAGTTTTCATTGTAACTTTCTTTCTTCTTAAATGATCCTTTCCTATTTCTCAGGTTGTTTCGGTTGGTTTTTTTAGTTTCTGTGTTCCTTCGTTGCTTTTCTTTGATGACATCAGAATGTTTCAGAGTGGCCTACTCAAAGTCTGGAAAATTAAAATGCTGTGGCTTGACCTAAAGCAGAATTTGAAAAAGGCGTTTTGTGTTTACTCTGGATCTCTGAGAAATGTGAAAGGCTTAAGGCATAAAAGCAGAACCTCGCAAAGGGAAGAGACTTTTTCACAAAACTGCATGTGGAAAAAAATCACTTCAACTTCAAATTACAAATAAAAATCTGTGAAAATGATTTAGCAAAAAGATTTAATTTTTTTCACCCGTATAAAAATAATCTCAACTATTTTTCTAAGAGAAACTCAGAAGCTGTTTTCCTTGTTTGTTACAAACTAACTTGGCTGGTTTGAGTCACTAATAATCCATTGATTCTTAACTCCACAATGTAATTCGACCCATTTTGTGTCAGCTGAGCTCAGATCCTAACAATGAAACACTGGAACAGTAAAGGCAGCAGCAGCTCTTCCATCAACCTCCTCCGACCAAAACAACGAAGCAACAAGGCAAAATAAAAACATTCAGACGCCTGAAAAAAACTCACCAAGAGCCGAGATCAGCAGGAAAACCTTTAACGTTTCCATCGTCTCGTCCGGCTCTGCGCGTCTCCTCAATCGCTCTCCTGACTGACCTTAAGAGTCACCAAGCATTTGTGAACGAAACAAGGAACTAGTTCTAGTTCAAGTCTCTCTAGTTATTGGTTTCCTGTTGATGCAACAGTTTCAAAGTTTATAAATACCAAAGCGTAAAAGACAAAGACCCAGCTGACACGATGAAAGACGTTTCTCAAACTGATCTGAAAGATCCAGAATCCCATCAAAACAACAACAAACTTCCACAATATGTCTGTATTGGGTGACATTGGCTTGTGCACTGAGCTGCCAAACAGCAGACAGGAAACAGGAATTATTGCCTAAAGCAAAGAGAACATTCTGTACACATGTAGCTAATGTCACATGTGTAGCTACTATTGGCTAAATCTCTGTAAGTGAGTGAATTTTGGTTCTGACTAAGTGACGCTAAAAGTTTCAGGTTGTCTCACCAGTGAAGTGCTGCTGATGCAGATTCTGTTTAATTAATATTTTCTTTCCGATTTATGCAGCTGAATTGTATTTCTGAGGATTTCCAGACAACCACAACTCGCTGTGTTGGCGATTTGTCTGAAGGCAGAAGCAGAAGGTCTGTTGTTGAATATTGTTGCTGAACTTGAGCTCACTGCGGCGTTTGCTGGCTTTGCATTACTTCCTGCATGGGAGGCATCAATTAAATTTCCTTGTGGAAATCATGCAAATGCAGATTTATGACTAAATTTGTGTTTTTCTGGTGAGTAAATAAGCAGCAATGGTGGCTAATTTATGTCCAGAAGCTCATTTTAAACAAACATTCTTGTAGCATTTGATAAAAACTTGTTTAATCATTTGATTAAACTGAATTGAAGAAGTAAAAGTTTTAAATTGGTCGCCTCAGAGAGCATCTCTGTGTTTTTATTGTTAAAGATTTGAGTTAAAAACGGAGCTGGGAGGAAAAGTCTGTTAGTAGTTGAAGTGAACTCACTCAGGAAGCAGAGCTGAACCAACAGCCTCATCATCTTGATTCAAACCGTCTCCCACACTTGATTGGTTTTTCTTTTGGCAACAAGAAGCTGTGATCATCAGCGAAGCTGCAGCAGTTTCTCTTTTTTATTGGAGTTATTTTGTTCCTTTTTCTTTTCAGCTCCTTCCTCAGTCCTCGACTTTTAGACCTGAAGCTCTAAAAGCGTCTCTCTTCCTTTCTCTGTCTGTTTCTCCCGCCCTCCCCCATCCTCTCTTCTCACCCGTTTTACTCGCCGTCGCCCTGTTTCACCTCGCAGAGTTTTTCTGTCGCATGTGTTAAACTTTGCGGTTTGAAGAATTTAAATTTGGCCGGCGGGCTTTGAGGCCTGACTTCAGAAAGTTTCTTTGCTCTGACGAGGAATCGTGGATGAAATGTGGATTATTTTTGGACCTTTTTATTATTTTTCACTGAGAATTTAGCCAATATCTGCAGAAAAGAGAATAAATCTAATAAAAACACAACTTTATGTGCCTGAAATCTGTCACTCTTTGTATTTTTCTTTCCATCTTAACCTTTTCCTCCTCCCCTCGATCTCCCACCTCTGTTTCTTAAGGAAAAACAAACATCACTCTGAATCTTCTTCTATGTGCCACACTTGTTGGCCGTCTTTCTGTAAATCACTCTTGGTATCGCTCAGTTTTCAGGAACTGAGTCATCAGCCGCAGAGCGAGCTCCACATTCACACAGGATGCAGCAGCAGTAGCTCTGCTTTCTCGCTGCTTCTGCGTCGACCCTTTTCAAGCTGCTTCCGACCTTCAACACGCAGATGAACGTTACCTCTGCAGGTTTCTTCAGCTCCCCAGCCACTTTCACCTCCTCAAATACATGTCAGCATGGAAGAAATTCAATGCATTTTGGCATTTTGGCATTTAGGCTCCAAGACGTAGTAAAGGCGACATGCTGAAGGTTAAACTGAGCATCGGAAAAGGGGAGAAATGGGGGCTTGAGTCATTTTGTAGGCGGCCAGGCTGGTCTGAGTGAAACAGAAACTGCTTTTGGGTTTTGGGTTTTCACCATCCGTGCCATCTTTCCACACCTGAAATAGAAAAAAAGTCAAGTGAGGCGCAGTTTGTGGAATGAAAGGTATTGCTGATGTCACAAGAGAATTAAATGAGATGAGGAAAAAATACCCACACAATCAAGAAGTGCAGAAAACTTTCTCTGAGGTCATAATATGTTCACTAAAATCAGACGATCAGTGAGTGAAACTGTGTCACCTGGTGGAAGAGTCTGGAAGTCCAGCTCCATCCTGCGATGGATCTGCAGAGCTGAAGGTATAGAAATGTGAAACACTGGAATGTTTAACCATAAAACTAACATTTTTCATATGACAGAAGTAATTACAAGAAATTTAATGTAGATATAACTTGGAATGTGATGCAAAACAGCGTCTTACCTAAAGAAGAGGGATGGAGCGGCCAAAATTTACATCCGGTGTACCGCAAGGTTTCACCTTCGGGCCCTTTCTATTTAATATCTACATCGTGGCTCAGATTATAACGAATAACAGGGTAAGAATAAATACTTAGCAAATATTTCAGTCAAGTTTCTAGATCACTTGAAATAGGACGAAACTAACTTACAAGTTTTAATCAAGATTTAAGAGCTGGTTCTGCTGACATTTTATTCACTTTTAATAAAACATTTTTTCAACAATCTGGTACTTTTTCATCAATATTAATAATTGGCTTAAAGCAATCAATCAAGTCAATGTTGGTTTAATTTCTTAGGTCTCATTTTTTAGTCTAGGTTCAAAGTTTTCTGGAAGTTTGTTCCAGATTTGTGCTGCATAGAAGTGCAGCTTTGGTTCTTGGAACCAAAGCATGCAGCTTTGGTTCCAAGCTTTGGTTTCACCTGAACTCAAATTAAAAATACTTGGTGAGATTTTGTGTTTGTGCCGTCGTTATGCAGATGATGCGCAGCTCTACATCACAGTGTCACCAGGTAATTATGAACTAGCAGAAACTTAGAAAAGATAAATGCATGGAGGCGCCATAACTTCCTCCAGCTGAATAGGAACAAACTGAAGTTATTTTCTTCTGACTTCTAATCTGGAACAAATTTTCAGAAAACGAAGAGGATTTAAGCGGCTGTATAGAGACGTTGAATGTTTCTGCAGCACCAGGCCTGAACATTTCATCCAGTTATAACACCCAGACTGACTGGTGGGCATGTGGAACATTCACTTCTGCCTCTCAAACTTCCATCAAGAGCTTTTAAATGCAAAAGGAAGGAAGTCTTAAGCTTTAATTATTCAATACCCTCAACTTCTCCTTCAGTTGCTCTCCGAACGTCATAAAGGTCGTTCAAAGTTGAGCTGTCCAGTATAATGAATCACAGCTGGCGTTGCGTTACTGACTGGGCTACAAAAATGGCTCTGATGGAAACGGCAAAATAGAAGCATCAGCAAAATGTGACGAAATAATGTCACTGATGTCTTTGCAGTTTTCACAATGAAATGTCTCCTGATTTTCCACCGTCTTATTTCAAATGTTAGTTTTAGAAAAAGTTGCAAAAAATGGTTCAGAAATTAAACATCTCAAAAAAATGTTCAATGTTGGTGTTTTCAAAAAACAAGTTTAAAACAGTTTTGGGACCAAAAATTAGTTTTTTAGCTTAAAAATTATGTTTAGAGTCTGAAAACATTGAGAAAAATCTAAAACATCTAAAATGTTTTCCAAAATACACAAAGAAAAACAAATACATAATAAATGTCAAAGGACCCAGAATGTTTTGTTTATTTAAAGTTTATTGCATTGTTGCATAATAAACATTATTTGGTTTATTTTAACACTATTTGTTTTTATTTAACACGTCTTCAGCAGGGTTACAGTTAACAAACAAAACCTGAACAAACAAACAGTTTTTATTCTTTATTATCATTATTTTCAGTCTTTCAGGCACAAATTTAAGATCACAGGAAACAGGCAGAGGCTGAATTTAGTGACAACAGCTCCTCTCTGTGGTGAATGTTTGGCAGCTGAATGGAGAGAAGGAGAAGAAAAACATCAAACTTCAGCTGGGAACTGGAGGGAACTGGAGGGAACTACTTCCTGTTTCACAGCAACACAGTTTCATCTTTCCGTTTTCACTGCAAATATTTATAACTCAGTATTTATTGGACTGTAAAACTCAGTAAAAATCACAGTTTGAAGATTTTGTAGAGTAAAAACTCAAATATCTATATTAATATTTCAGTTACTGTTGTTCAGATTTTCCCACATTTAGCCAACGAAGGACTTTTATTCACAGATGAATTAATGCATCATTTTTAAATCAGGAAGTTGGGAAAACATGATGAAGATTAGATTAGAACAGGATTTCCTTTGATGATCAGCAGCAGAACATGCATGGCCAGTAAGACAAGAATATGAAACGCATAAAAACAGAATAAAGAATAAATTAATTTAAGATTTAACTAAAATAATTTGTATATATTTCTGTTAGCAGATCAAAAAGAGGTTACCTGAAGAGAGAACAAAGTAACCGTCAGGTGTGCTCTCAGGGTATGTCAAATTGAAGTCAAAACTATGGGAAAAATAATCATAATAATCTTCATCGTCTGGCTGTGGTGAAACAGCAACACCTGCAGAAGTTGTAAAAGTAACAAGTTAAAATCATCTGCAGACTAAACTGAACAGGCATGGCTGTCAACCTGCATGTTTTATCAATTAACATAACAGAAAGTAATGACTTTAGCAGGGACCAAAACTAAAACATGCAGGACTTTAATCAGAACAGAAACCTGAGCTGATGCAGGTTGCTGCGCTTTTAGTTTTCATTGTAACTTTCTTTCTTCTTAAATGATCCTTTCCTATTTCTCAGGTTGTTTCAGTTGGTTTTTTTAGTTTCTGTGTTCCTTCGTTGCTTTTCTTTGATGACATCAGAATGTTTCAGAGTGGCCTACTCAAAGTCTGGAAAATTAAAATGCTGTGGCTTGACCTAAAGCAGAATTTGAAAAAGGCGTTTTGTGTTTACTCTGGATCTCTGAGAAATGTGAAAGGCTTAAGGCATAAAAGCAGAACCTCGCAAAGGGAAGAGACTTTTTCACAAAACTGCATGTGGAAAAAAAATTACTTCAACTTCAAATTACAAATAAAAATCTGTGAAAATGATTTAGCAAAAAGATTTAATTTTTTTCACCCGTATAAAAATAATCTCAACTATTTTTCTAAGAGAAACTCAGAAGCTGTTTTCCTTGTTTGTTACAAACTAACTTGGCTGGTTTGAGTCACTAATAATCCATTGATTCTTAACTCCACAATGTAATTCGACCCATTTTGTGTCAGCTGAGCTCAGATCCTAACAATGAAACACTGGAACAGTAAAGGCAGCAGCAGCTCTTCCATCAACCTCCTCCGACCAAAACAACGAAGCAACAAGGCAAAATAAAAACATTCAGACGCCTGAAAAAAACTCACCAAGAGCCGAGATCAGCAGGAAAACCTTTAACGTTTCCATCGTCTCGTCCGGCTCTGCGCGTCTCCTCAATCGCTCTCCTGACTGACCTTAAGAGTCACCAAGCATTTGTGAACGAAACAAGGAACTAGTTCTAGTTCAAGTCTCTCTAGTTATTGGTTTCCTGTTGATGCAACAGTTTCAAAGTTTATAAATACCAAAGTGTAAAAGACAAAGACCCAGCTGACACGATGAAAGACGTTTCTCAAACTGATCTGAAAGATCCAGAATCCCATCAAAACAACAACGAACTTCCACAATATGTCTGTATTGGGTGACATTGGCTTGTGCACTGAGCTACCAAACAGCAGACAGGAAACAGGAATTATTGCCTAAAGCAAAGAGAACATTCTGTACACATGTAGCTAATGTCACATGTGTAGCTACTATTGGCTAAATCTCTGTAAGTGAGTGAATTTTGGTTCTGACTAAGTGACGCTAAAAGTTTCAGGTTGTCTCACCAGTGAAGTGCTGCTGATGCAGATTCTGTTTAATTAATATTTTCTTTCCGATTTATGCAGCTGAATTGTATTTCTGAGGATTTCCAGACAACCACAACTCGCTGTGTTGGCGATTTGTCTGAAGGCAGAAGCAGAAGGTCTGTTGTTGAATATTGTTGCTGATTTTGCTCCCCAGGTTGGATCTGATGTGGAAGAGAAATTCTGGAAGGATCTCATTTATTCAGTCAGTCATCAAATAATTATCCACACCTCCAAACAGCTTGACTGAAAGGAAATGGTGCCTTGCCTCCGAGATCTTGTTTTTGTTGAAACACACTTCTCTGTCTGCTCTGTGTGTCTGGCATTCTCTGCATATTGTCACCTTCCTCTTTCCACTTTCGATAACAGATTCCTGTTTCAGAGTGGCTAATATCTGTTTCTTCTTATAGTTTGTCCTTAACTTTCCACCAAATCTTTACTGAAACCCTGTTTGTGGTGACGCTCTAAACCAGAAGGTGGGCCCAAATTTCATCTACCTATGAGGCCTCATACCAGGTTGAGGCGTATCTAAGATCAAGAGACACTTGAGACTCATGTTAGCCTTGACAACAGGAAGTTATTTCTGGTTTCCAAGGTATTAACCTCACGGTTTTCTCTTATGGTTCCTTGAAAAGGTTATTTTTGCTCGATTCAAAACAAGCTCATTACCTACTTTGCACAAAATCATTGTCACTTTAAATCCAAATACGCTCAACTTAAACTCAACATCTCCACTCGCATGTGAAAATGGCTGCAAACAGATGTACAACCATACATCCGTACATCTTTGAAAAGCAGAAGTGGAGCCTGCTGCACAATCAGCAAGAATGCAGTAAATGGTTTCTGGATGGCAAAGGCAGCAACAAAACACTTGTCTTTTCCAGCAGCCATTGTACAACGAACACAGCAGGTACTCAGCTTTGGTTGCTAGGTAACTGGTGGAACTCCGGTGGGGTTGCTAGGTAACTGAGGTTAAACTACTCAGAGTCTACGAATTAGGGGGCTACTGAAAGTAATATTGTTTTGGATTTCAATACGGAGGCTGAGTTAAAATGCTTAACACAGTTTTTAGATCTTTATTGGTAAAAATGAAAGGAAATGGAATCCCAAAGTGTACAGGAACATTTCTTACGGTTTATTTTTCCAACAGAATTAACCTTGATAAATGGACAACATTGCATGGTAGAGGAAATATTGTCATTATTTGGATTATTTTAATACACTTTAGTCATTAAAACCCTTTTCAACAAGAAACAAAACAATGAGGGTGAAATATTCTTTAACTCTGAAAATGTAAATTTTCAGGCTTTCATGCACAAATGTAAAATTATAGGAAGCAAGCAGAGGCTGTATTTGGTGACAACAGCTCCTCTCTGTGGTGAGTTTGGAGCAGCTGAAAGGAGAAGGAGAAAACCAGTGTCAGCTGGAATAGAAAGTGCCATTAAAATCACAATTTTAATGAGGAATCTGGTTATCAGGAAATTACATTTTCTGCTTTAATCTCATTTGATTTTAAGTGTAAATGAAACTGGATAATATGTGAAACACCTCATGATTAGCTCTTGATTTTTTGCGGTAATAATCTTAAATCTTGATTCTTCAGCTATTTGTTACTTTGTTTGGGATTCTTTGGGACACTGTGGCTGCAAAACAGGCCCACATCATCAACCCTCCACTACTGTGCATTTGAGTAATGAAGAGCTGAGCTGCTGCATCAAAACAATCACAGCAGGAGGTTCTGTGAGTTTTAGCAGAGCAGGTCAAAGTTACCTGAGGAGGAAAGGATGCAGGAGTCGTTTCCAGCTGGTGATTCTAATGTTGCTTCACCGCTTCCAGAAATCTCCTCTCCATAATCTCCATAATCTCCATAATCTTCATCATCTTCAGAACTGACGTCTTGTGAAAAGACGGCAACACCTACAGATAAAACGGCCCAAACAGACCATGCAAATGTTAACATTTATTTTTAAAGAAATTCAAGAACTCTTGTTGAAATGCTGGATTAAAGGAAACGTTGCAGCAGAATGTTGGTTTATTTCATGTTGTCTCGCTAGTATTTGTGGTTTTCAGCACCACTTCTTCACCTCCAGCTTCCTGCAGGAAGCAACCAGACACATCCGAGTGGTTTATTACCAAAACTACAGCTGTGATGTTTCTGATCCACTGCGAGATAAACTCATCTCGCTCTTATTTTCAGATCACGTTAAATCCTAAATCTACCAGCTTGTTTGATGAATAAACACAAAGTCAGACATAAAGCATAGAAAAGGTGTGAATATTTATTACAAAATCTGATAAAACAACTTAAACAATATTTTGTAGTTTATACAGAACTGATATGTTGTCGCCATATTTCCTTGTACTCTTAAATGCTGAAATCACATTTTTGTTATTTTAACTATGCACAGTCCAGACTGCACTCAGTTTAACTTTTACTGTAAATGAATTGAAATTAGATCCTGTTTTATTATTATTCTAAGCAGAAGGCGGTTTAGTGAGCCACATATCAGCCAATCAGCATTCACTCTTCTGAACCCACAAACTATCTGCTGGTAATGTTTTCCATCATAATCTATTTTCACCCGTCCAGTTTAAAAACTAACATGTTCAGAATTAGGTAGTAATTAGGAGCTTTTTTGAGGAAATGTGTTTCTAGGAGTATTTTTACTACACTGTACTTTGACAACTTTTATTGTGTAGTATTTCTGCTCTTATTTGAATAAAGTTTCTGAATGAAGAACAAACAAAATTTCACCAGAAACAGACACACACCTGCAGTTTTGTTAAAGTTTCATAAGATTTTTATTTAAAAAAAATTATTTGGAAAACTTTACTTTTGCCTGATTTTGTTATTTTTTGTTAGTTACATAAATTATTGATAATTTTGTCCTTAAAATAACAAAGTTTCCACTTAGCTTTATATTTTGGTCCATTTGATGATGCAATTTTTAAATATTAAATGGTTGACAAAGTGATCAGTTTCTCTGTACTTTTTACCAAATACTTGTTTCTCTTGAGTCATGTCTTCAGCAGCTACTGTTTGCTTTTACTGGAGTAAAATTTGTTGTAGAGCCACTTTTACTTGAGAGCAACTTTTGGGAACTCCACCAGCATCTGATTGCATTTCATTTTGATTCAGTTTAGTTAATATTCAACAAGATGAAGAGAATCCACATCGTCTCGTTGCACGTCAAACAGATTAATTCATGTAGCTTTTTCTCCACAGAGACAGAAACCACTGACTGTTGCCCCGGTAACTACATATAAACAATGAAATTAAACAACTCCTCCAACGAACAAATTTGTTAGTGAGCGGAAAAATGTTCAACTTCCTCCTGATGCGCTTGGATTTCCAGTTGCAGTAATTGTAGGTCGGGAACTCTGTTCATGTACCAGGAGGTTTGGTGTCAATCTGTCAAAATTACATCGTTTTCTAAGACGGAAATCCCCTGACATGTCAAAGAGTAACCCAAAAAAACATCCAGATCACGTCAGGCCTTTGGTAACGGCAGCACTCATGAACAATAACCAACAGAGCAAAAACACCATCTATAGGAGAGTTTCAAGGCCAGAGACTCTGCTGACCCAAAAACAAACACGACTTACATTTATCAACAAACATCTTGATGATCTCCACACTGCAAACACTCAGTCTTATCAAGTATTTGTGGTTTACTTTCCAGGGCAAATGTCTTTTGAAATAAGACAAAACTAACTTATAGTAACTTTTAGCAACATATCTGAGTTTGTTTTAAGCAAATGATTCCTTAATATTGATTAAAAATAAGCTTCTAACAATAATAAAATGTAAGTGGAAGTGGGACTCTTTATCGACATGAAGAAAATATTATGGTGTGTCACGTTACATCTGACATAAAACTAACTGCATTTTAGAAAGAGAGCATTATGCCAAGAATGAAACACGGTGATGGTGGTGTCATGCTCTGGGCTGCTTTGCTACTTCAGGACCTGAACGACTTCCAGTAACGGTTGGAACAAAACCAAAACATTGTTCTTTTTGCACAATAATCCAGATGGTACATGTCCAAACGACTCAAACAAACGGAGGTTTCCGAGTGGCCTAGTCAAAGTCTGGACAAAAGCAGGTGATTCGTACCTAAATTTCTCCAGATATCTGTCAAATCACTCGTTGATAGTTATTGTAAAATCTTGACAGCAACCAGTCAGATTAGCTTCTTTTCTTCAACTGATCAGAATTTAAAAACAGTTTTTTAGAGTTTACGTTTTGCTTTAAATATTAAAGCAAAACTCTGCGAGTGGAAAATTATTTTTCACGACACTTCATGTGAATTATCAGCTCATCAAAATGAAAAAAACCAAGTTATTCTAAATCAGGGGTGTCCAAAGTGAGGTCAGAGGGCCATTTGAGGCCCTTTGTGTTGTTTTTAGTGGCCCTTGGATGCAATTTTATGAGATATTTAACGACATATTTATATATTAAATAGAAAATGAGTGTTATTTTTTATTATTTTGATTCATTTTTGCTTTTATTTTGATGTGATAGAAAGTGGGGCCACAAATCTCCGGCAACATTTAAGACCAAAACAGACTCCGACAGTTAAAGAGACGGTTCTTCTTTTTGTTGATGGCAATAAACTAAAATCACTTGACAAACAACTTCAGAAACTGTGCAGCTTTAAAATCTCTTTTTTGACCATTTAATTTAAAATATTACATGTTAATTTGTTGCTGAGCAAAAAAAAGAAAATAATCAAAAAGAAAAGTATTTTGCATTTTTAAGTGAAAAAATACATAAAGAAGTAAATTGTGGCCCTTGAGTGCTTTTAATTTGGTGATTTTGGACACCACTGTCCAAAATAAAGATTAAAAAAAGAATCTTTTTAGATATTTTCTGTTAGGAAAACAATTGTTCTCACTTTTCCTTCTTGTTCTCCATAAACTAGAGGTTTATTTGAATCGTGTCACCAGTTTTCCTCCAATTTTTAACTCCACAGTGTCGTTTACAACTTATGAAGTACAGTGACAGTAGCAGCAGCTGCCACTTTTCAGATCCGCCCTCCAGTACCACAAGTATGAAACACGTGCCACCAAGACGGAGTAAAGACTTTCAAACACCTGAAAGAAACTCACCGAGAGCCGAGAGCAGCAGGAAAACCTGCATCGCCTTCATGGTCTGTTCTTCCTCTCCTGGTCGTCTCCAGCTGGCGGCTGGCGCAGCGCTCGGCTGTGTGGCTTTATGAAGAGTGATCAAACATTTCAGAGTGAGCAGATGAAGTCAAACGTCAATACAGGAACTGGCTAACCGCAGTGTGAAGACCTCATCAGACATGCATCATCTTGAGCCGATCGTCATAAAAAGTAAAGCAAGTATATGACTGATTCTCTGCAAAACATGTTGCAAAAGTTTCTGTACTTCCTGTATTTTTACACTGTACAAGCTGAAACTTTATTGTGTTGAACACAAAGCAGTGCAAGATTTTAAGGTTTTATCCATTTGTGTGTCGACTCTGACTTCATCTGGGTGACTTCAGCGTCAAGTGCCACGACTTTAAACCGGGGTATTACATATTTTCCAGACATTTTATGGCACAATCAAGTAATTACATTTTACCTTCAGTTGTAGTCATAATTCTGTATGTGCCAAAAATAACTTGAAAGAAATTTGACTTTGATTTAGCGCCGTATCTGAGGTCTCTGTCTCTTTCAGAAGCTCCTACACTTTCCACCACTGCAGCAATGCTTCTCTATGATGCAATCAATCGTTTAAAAGTGTTTTTAGGAGCTGAGACGTTCAGAGTGAATTGCTGCTGCTGCCACTAGTCTGGAGGAGCCGTGTGCTCTGTGGAGCGAAAACTCAACTGAGGACTGAAGCTCCGAGGCGCTTTGGGTTTAAAGACGGTGCATCATTTGAAATAACAAAATAATCCTCAAAAAAGTCGATTCTGTTACGATAATCACAACATCCCTACTTGTAGCTTTTCACCATGAATCAGACGAAGCTGAGTTTTTGGGCTAGTTCCCAGAGCAAATATCTTAGGACACTTGAAAGGACAAATTAACTTTTCAGTAAGACTCAGCAGCTTGTTTTAAGTCAGTAGTTCCTTAATATTAATAAAAAAAAGTTCCACTACTAGCTGATTATTTCACTTTATGTTGTGGGAAAAATATCTTGTTATAAGTGAAATAATTTGTGGTGGATGAAGGGATTTGTGTTGTTGTGTTTATTTTAATCTAAACAAAGTATTGTTTATAAACAGCTTTGACCAATATCTGTTGTTTTGGCATTAATAAAACTTTGTTTCTTCAGAAATTCAACATCTCACCAACTTTTTACTTTGAAGAACTGAAAGTTACATCAAACAACTATGTCAAAAGGAGAGAAACAGGAACGTGTTTTAAGCACTGAACTTCGTCTTCCTTCCTAGATGTTTGTGGCTCTTACTCAGCATCAGCTCCTCTGTGACGTTCTGCTTTCCGCTCAAGTGGAGGAAACAGAGGAACAGTGAAAAGAAATCTCATATTTAAATATAGATATACTTCGTGTGAAAAAGACGGTTCCTCTACTGATTCTAGTGGAAAATGTCGGCCTAAACTGCCTGAGCCAGAACCTCACTGCAACCCAAAATGAGCGACTTTGACTTTTATCTTAACGTGGCGTTGATTTGTAACATCACAACCCCTGCTAAGAGTTTCTGCATGTTTGGTCAGCTGGTTTTGCTGCTGCATGCCCTGTACAATGGCTGCTGGAAAAGACAAGTTGTTTCCTTGCTATCCAGAACCCATCTGCTGCATTCCTTCTGGTTGTGAAGGAGGCACTACTTCTGCTTTTCAAAGATGTATGGTTGTATAATTGCGCATCTGTTTGCAGATATTTTCACGTGTGAGTGTAAACGTTGAGTTGGCGGCGCGGCCAGCAGAAACTTATAGGAGTTTAATGTGACTAGAGGCTCTAAAACAGGTCATTGTGAAAGGAGATTTTATAACTATGTTTTACTGAGACCATAGATCTACCCTAACCCGTTCAAGGAAGTATTATTATACCTATATATATCATACTGAAACATTCTGTTCTTCCCTAGCTTGATTCTCCTCTGGAGAAATTACACACCGACAGGCGTACATGGTCTCGTTCTCATAGCAACCATCTTGTTATGAGATCATATTGACCAAGTTGAGTTGGTCGGGAAATCCAGTGTCTTGGATGTTTTCACTCCAGTTGCCATTTCATATCTACCCACTCAATCTCTCACACAAACTCAGGCTCAGTGACGCACATGGCGACATTTATAGCAACAGCATCCTGTGAAAATATCTGCAGTTACCTGGTAAGAGATTTAGTTGAGTTTATAAGGACAATTATAATTTTGTCATTGAGAAGCAAAAATAAATGAAAAATTTTCAGTTTGTAAATTTACTTTTTGAAAGTGCAACGACTAATCTTCACTGTTTGTTGTGTCGAGAAAAGCGGTTCTCAGCTTTTCTCGACGTTTGAGCTCAGTCAGACCACAAATACGTTTCAGCAAATAATAAGGTTTGTTTGTTTAAGAGGTTTCTGAACAGACAAAAGAAAGATGTTGCACTTTCCCTCCGTTTCAACATCACAGCTTGATACAATCTAAAGTCTTGTGGGTTTTTTCTGTCACAAAGGTTCACACCTATTGAATCCGGAGTTCAATAGGTGTGACTTTAGCGAGGCGCAGAGTCCCATCTGCTTGTGCAACCGACACATTTACACCATAAATTTACAGTTTCACAAAGTCAACAGACTTGTTTTGCTTTTATCACTGTGTATGTGATTTTTTTCTGAGACTTTTCTTCTCCTGAAATCGTTTTTCATACCTTGCAACTCAACAAGGCAAAAGCGGTTTTGCTTATTTGCTTTGAGCCGAGCAGCATTTTCATAATTGATTCCTTCAGTTAAACTTTTTCAAGGACTGGAAGAAATTTTACACTCAGATATCACAACATAAAATGTTAGATAAACTTTTCGTGTGAAGCAATAACAGCCTGACCTCCTGCCTGTTTATCATGTTTCTGAAGCTTTTAGGAAACCAGCTTTCTGCGGCATCACTACAACATGCAGCATTAATGATAAGCTTATCTGTGAACAAATATCACGTACTCCTGACCTAAAGATGTTGCAATTCTCCTATTAACTAGAACATTGAGGTTTGTGATACATCGAAACTCATAATTACTCATATATACATATATATGTGTGTGTGTGTGTGTGTTGTTACAGTTTTCACCTGCAGAATACATTCTGGGTTGATGAGGCGTTCTGCACTGGAATCTGCAGAGTAAACACAGTAAGGCTAACTTTACCTCAGTTGTTCATCATTACGCATTTGGTGTAATTTTAGGTGATGCCACACTGTGTCGCTATTTGCTGTAATTTAATAAAAATAAATAGTGAAGTGAGACTGAATGAAGAGAGAACTGGATGTCTTTGTGCTCTCAACATTTCTCACCAGAAGACTTTGACTAATTTCTACTTTCTGTTGTTCTGTTTCTGTTCATTAAATCTCTATAAATAACATTTGATTGTCTTTGAACAGGAAGTGGCTTTAGGTTCTGAGCTTACAGAACCTAAAGCACCATTAGGTTTATAATTAATTTTAAAATTAAAGCTTATTTTCCATATATTAAGTTGAAACTTAATATTGAAGGTAAATATTTTTTTTTTTTACTTTTATTTGTGTATTTTTAAAGTTAAATTCAAACAGTAGGGCGGCATAAAATTTGTTGTAAATAATTTCACAAACAATTTTATGCAAAGATTCAAGGAAGCACAGAAACGGATTTTCAAATATTCCACAAATTGATACAAAATTTAATGTGAATCATCTTCAAAATAATCTCCATCCAAACATTTTATAAATATAATCTATCTTCACATGGGGAAACATTTTCAAGTGCAGTCAGGCAGAAAAATGACTGTAAAATCTTTTGATAAGTTGCATAAAGCAGCAGGTTGATTTGTGATGATCTGCTAATGATCGCTGATCAGATCCTTCGATCTGCATCATTCCTCTGAGCAGCAGTCCAGCGCCACGCTGTGCTCCTGAGCGATGGCCGCCAGCTCCTTCAGGAACTCGGCGAACAGGACGATGGCGAACACTCGGCTCTGGGCTGGAGGGGGGATGAAGGGGCAGGGAGGCAAGACGCTGAGGGGGGGCAACGGCAGGGCGTTCCTCACCGAGCCGTTGGGTCGAGACGGATCCAGGATGATGTCTCCGCCCTGAGACTGGAGCGCCTCTGAGAGAAAAGGTTCGAGAAAATATGAGACTAAACAACTGAATACTTTCTCAATCTGTTCTAGATTGTAAGTTTAAATTGATCTGCTTGTCAAGGCAAATGGACCAGTACAACGCAGCGTCACTGAGTGTGTTTATGTTCTGATGTTTGGTTGTGTTTATTAACCTCTAAATTTTCCGTCCTGGTCTTTAGCCAGCAGGAACCTCCAGGCCTGGGTGACCAGAGCGGGATATTCGGGTCTGTTCTCCACGTAGCGCTCGATCTGAGCGCGCACCGACACCAACACCTGCACACACGGTTTACACAGCGCTGCAGTCTGGAACCGCTTCAGAAACCTGGACCCGGTGCGCCGCTGCTACCTGGTATAAGGTCCGAACACTGTGCTGGTCATGTGTTTCCGTGGTGAGCAGGAAGGACCTCAGCAGAGGTTGCGGGTACGACGCCAGCTGGGCCAGGATCCCCGTCACCAGCAGGTTGACGGCGATGGAGTTTTCCAGAAGGTTCTCCAGGCGGGACAACAAGACGCTGATGAACGGACCTGGAGTGGTTGGAGATTATAGGTAAAGAGAAAACCGAGGAAATCTGGACGGAAACAAAGGCTGAAAATAAATCATACTAAATAATAAAGGAACTGCGTTCCACTGACGCGCATTGCATCACAATCGCAACACTTACCAAGTATTTTTAGTCTAGATTCATCTACACCTGCAATACTTTAAAACTAGTTTTTAAATAACTTTTCAGTCATGTATAAGAGCTTGTTTTAAGTCAATATTCTCAGCCTTCAATTCCCATCTTGCCAGCACAAACCTGTAAATGGACCTCCTCGCCTGCCGCTCTTCTCTTCCTCCTCTTCCTCCTCCATGGCTTCCACGTCTCCTTCCTGCTCTGCTTCGTCCTGCGAGGAGCTGAACCCAAACTCAGAGACGAGCTGCTCCTCCTCCTCTGCCAGTTTCTGCCTCAGCGCTCGGACACGCCTCCTGAACGTACTGATGTCGTCTGTGATGTCATCGCCGTCAGGCTCCACCCCTAGAGACAGCATGAGCTCGTAGTACTGGGACAGGAAGTCGTTCTTGGAGATTTGGTTGCTGGGAGGGTTTGAGTTTCGGGTTTTTGTTGCTGACATTCGAAGCGGCTCTGGTTCTAAGTGTCCGTTTGTGAGATTGTTTGTCTCTGGAGTCGGAGTGACGCCGGTTTCACGCGTCGACTGGTTGTGACCGTTAAAAGCTGGGATGTCATCCTGGATGCAGTTTTGCTCAAAAGACTCAGTTTCTTGATCAGAATCATCAAATTCTCTGATGATGTGATTCTTTACATCAAAACCGTTCAGTACAACATGCAGCTCTCCATCTTCCTTTGTTCCAAATCCGTCGCTTTTCCTCCTCACTGATCTGTCACATTCTTCACTCCTCCTCCTCTCCTCCTTCCCTCCATCCTCGCTCCTCCTCCTCGTCGACATGATGCTGTTCACCGTCTCCATCACCGTCCTGCCTGATTTTGAGAAGCTTTCACGCGACTGTCGGTTCGCCGCCTTGATCCGCTCAAGCAGAGCCATCTTTGTGTCCTTCTGAGCCACCAGATCGTAGACGATGACGTCGTCCTGAAACTCGGACTCCTCTACGTAAGCGCCGCGCACCAGCTTGGTGGCGGTGAGCCTCATTTCCTGGATGTGGCGCGGGGGAAGCGGTGGTGGAGGAGCGGGTGAAAATCTGCATCCGTCTGACTCCACAAAGCCATTCGATACGTTAAAGATGGCTGACGAGGAAGAGAGATCCTCCTCTGCGAAGATGTCGTCCCACTCCAACTCCATGGCTGAGCTGGCCCTGCCCGCATGGTTGCTAGTGGAGACGGTATCCGAGGACGACGGCGTAGGGGAGAGGGCAGACGGAGGGCGAAGGACGACCAGAGAGCAGATGGAGTCGCTCTTTGTCCGCTGAATGAATTCGTCCTCGTCCTCCAGGTCGTCTCCCGGCGTGTCGGAGCGATACTCCTGAGGCGGCGGGTCGAAGCCGTCGTACGCCGCCGACCAAAACCTGCAGGCTCTGGGGACAAAACACACCCAGGAAGCATCAAACACGCCAACATTTCCCTGAGTCAGCTCTGGAAAATCATTTAGCTTCTGCATTCAACAGTTGCTTTTTAAATGTTGACAATATAAACATGTTGCATGTTATTGTTTACACAATGCTGGACGGCAAAAAGATGATTCTTCTACATGCACTCAAACATTTTCCACTAGGAAAAACACAACATTCAGTCTGTTACAGTTTCAGGTTTTTAGGCTTGGTGTTTATCGTGGGATTATTGATAAGTGATTGCTGTGCCAGATTAGCTACCACTGCTATTAGCTAATCTAACACAGGAGTAAATCTGTTTATGTGCATAGATTATAAAAAACACTCCTTAGATTTTCTTTCCGTGCTTCATCTTTACGTTGTAATGTATGTAATAGCAACACCTGTCCAGCAGATGGCACTAAAAACTACATTTTTCAGTTTTTGCACAACAACTCAGTTTGACCTTCACTGGTCAACTAAAGAGTTGCAAAGTGAAGCTAATTTACTATTTTGTCACATTTTTATGAATAATCTGTATTTTCCTTCTATTAAAAATGAAAGGAAATCCACTTTTCTGCTTTAAAAATCTCTTTAAATATTATTTTACTGCTTTTTTTGTTCTGATGAAGTGCAGACTGAGGAGCCAACAAAGAAAATTGTAATTTTATGTATTTTTGGTTGTATTTTTATGAAAAATCCAAACCGCTGCTCTTCAGTTTTCTATTCTCAGCCACATTCAGAAGCAGGTCAGACCAACCAACCTGCAGGAAGTGGAGATGGCCTGGCGGGCGTCCCAGAGGTAATGGACGTAGTTGACATCCATCAGGAAGTCTGACCCTCTGCTGTAGCCAACGCTGTCTGAAACCGACAGATCTGACACAAACACAGAATCACAGTCAATATATCGGTTTTTCTTCATGTTTCATGTTTTAAATCCACACCAACCTGCTGCTTTAGGCCAGTGGATGTGCTCTGAGAGGGAGTGTCTGTTGTTGAGGTACATGGGGCACCAGGAGGGCAGGAGGAGCAGGAAGGAGGCGGCGCTGGAGGAGTAGCAGTCTCTCTGCTTCAGGGAGCAGCGCTGCTTCCTGCTCAGGTGGCTGCAGGGGATCAGATACCTGAAGATAAAACACAGCACATATCTGGATTCAGTGAGACAAATCCAAGACTTTTTTTATGGCACTTCAATGCAATTTAAAACTATAAGGGATTTTTTGGGGGGAACTTGCATTACAATCAAGCATAGCAAAAACTGTGAACCATCTTTCTACTCATGATTGAGACAAAAAAGCTAGCTAGCAAAATGAAAAAGGTAGCTAGCGAGGGAAAAAAGATAGCATGTGAGGCAAACCAAGAATCTAGCGAGGATAAAGGCAGCTAGCTGGGCCTAAAGGCAGCTAGCTGGGCCTAAAGGCAGCTAGCTGGGCGCAAAGGTACCTAGAGAGGAGAAAAAGTAGCTGGTCAGGAGAAAAATGTAGTTTGAAGCTAATTGCCACTAACCTTATCAGTATTTAACACCAACTTAATTTTTCAATAAATGTGAGACATTTAAGGCCTTGATTTTAGGCAGTAGTTTAAGGATGCATAGTGGAACAGCCAGCCTGCTCTTTACTGCCCCCTGTGGCCAATTAGGAGAACGTCTGCTCTACTTGAAAGCTTCTGTTTTTAACAGGAACAAAGACAGTAATGGCCGCCTGTGTGGGCCTTTCAGGCTGACCTGAACACCAGCTGCAGCATAACGTCTTCGCAGAAGAGACCAATCAGAGTCCTGAACAGGGCCAGAGACACAGTTCCTAACTGAAAGCAAACAGAAAACGTCTCAAACGATTCATCTTGAGTAACTGAAATAATCCTCAACTGATTTAGTAAATGATTTATTATTAACTGGACTATACAGACTCAAAAAAGGCTAAAGTAATGACACAATTAGAGTATTAAATGAAAAATTACACAAGAAAATCCCATAAATTTTGCATTTTAGAGGAAAAACTAACTAGTCATTAGTTGCAGCTCTGGTCAGAAGCAACAGGTGATGTGAAGAGGTAACTGTGAGTGTGTTACCTGGAACGGCGTGTTGACCCTGCTGACCAGCGTGTCCAGGATGTGGACGTTGTCATGACAATGCAGCAGGATGAAGGACAGGAAGTTCTGCAGCAGGGCGGGCTCAGAGATGGAGCGCAGGAACAGATCCAGGTAAGCAGTGGTGGTCATCACTTCCTCCAGGGTCAGCTGACCACAGGGACAAACAAAGCTGGTTTTGATTTAAATTTAATCTAAATATGCTTCATAACCTGGAGACTCACTAGAGAGACTTTACATTTCTCTGGATTAGTAAAGGGAACAATGTTCACGACACACCAGTCAAACAAAAACATGAAAAAAACTTCAGAAATCACAAAAAACTAACTGTTTTAGACAAATAAGATGCTGTTTCATTACTCCTCTGCTGTGCGCCCTCTAGTGGTGAAAACATTTTTGCTGCCATTTGTCTAAATCCTCAAAGTTTGAATCCAATAAAAAGGAAACTCAGCTATAAAACAAGAAGACAGTTTTGATTTTGATACAAGAAGACATTTCTTTCTGCCAAAGTGCAAATGAAAGACAGAATGAAATATCCATATTTTCTAAACGATATTTCTGCTCTTTCTTGTCTTTTGGGCCAAGCAAAGACGTCCCCAGCATTTGCACAGTAAATGTGCAAAGTGTGCAGAATCAGTAATCTATGGAAGAACATTGGGGCCAACAAAAAATTTGTCAAATTCAGATTTTTTTCCAGAATTATGACATTTTTACCTCAAATTTTTTTCCTCAGTATTTGTGCCTTTTTCACAGAGGTCTGACTTTAATCTCAGGATTCCAATAAGTGTCCCTAATCCTCTTCCGTAGTAATCAGCCCTTTGGTTGTGAGATGAATTAGTACTTTTTAGTTGTAATTTCCTTGCCTAGATGTTGTCACCTTGTGCAGAGCAGGAGCGAGAACAGGAACCAGGAATCCGTTGTAGATGTAACTCAGCAGCTGGGAGCGGATGGAGGGATGGGCCACCTGAGGAAGAGGGACAGACGACCTGGTTTCACATCATAACGCAGCTTATAAAACCCAAACGTCTGGGACAAACAGCTCAAACTGTGACCCTCATGGATATGAAGCGATTTAGGTTTATGATGAGCCTCATTATGACTCTAAATGTTTTGTGTATATCTGAATATTTGAGTGCTTTAGTTCTGGTTTTCACCTTGGTGACAGCACTGCAGAAGTCCAGTGAATGCAGGAAATGAACAAGAGCTGGAACCTGCTCACACAAAATAATATTCAGTTATTCACACATTTTGTTCTCGCTAAATAATCTCCAAATATTACACATCATAAGGTATTTTGGGGAATTTCTGTCAATTAATCCAACTATTTTGCTCCATCATTGAAGAAACTTCCAAACTTTTGAATAAATTGCCTTTACTGCCATTGAACTTACTCTATTACTAAAAATTAAATTATTCTGCAGATTTTACCCCATCATGAAGTACTATTCAGTGGTTAGTTGCAGCTGTACTTGTGCATTAGTTTATTCTTTACAACACAGAGGTCGCTGAACCTCTTTAATAGATTCTCACCTGCTGCCAGTCTGCAGACTCCAGGCAGTGCCAGTCTTCACTGTAAACCTGCAGCCTGGCTGGGAGAGACGAGTACAGACCAGACAGACCAGTGGCCAGAACCTGCAGAAACACAAAAACAGGAAAATTCAGACATGCACAAAAGATACAAACTGAATGAAGAGCCTGAAACCTTCAGCATTTTACGATTAAACCTCTATTCTCAGGTCTGAAGCTTAAATAAAACAGTTTCTTCTCCTCCAGACTCTCATTCAGCTTCAGAAACATCAACCAGTGATGCAGTCAACAAATAAAATCCTGAAGAGTCTTTACTGGATGCTGGTGTTTCTGTTTATTTGTGACCTGTCAGTATTTTCAGGTAAAACCCACAGAATCAGAAAAACACACACAGAGGCTTTCATGCAGATTAAATTCCTGAGCAGATTAGCAGAGATTTAGGGCAGATTGAAGGAAAAACTGATGGCTGGAAAAGATGCTTAAGGGAATATATTCGACTTTTTAGGGAAAATTATAAATAAACACTCAAATTATCCTTCAACTTTTCATATAAATTATCCTGAGAAGCAGGAAAAATCTCTCTTAGCTTCCTGAAGCGGCTTCAGGTTTTTATTATCTGTAAGTCATGATCATCAAATTTACAACAAATAAAGGAAATAAAATGTTCTTTCATTTTATTAAACCCATTATATTAATAAATTAAACAAAGATAGATGTTTTAACACTTTCATTTTTCTTAATCATGATTATTTTGATTGGCTAATTTTAATTCTTGGTTAACTTTTTAATGTCAAAATAATTCCTAGACTTCTGCTCCTTTATGTTTTATAAACAAGCCAAAGATTTTATATTTTACTAACGCAGATCAAGGACCACTAAAAAAAGAGAGAAAAGACAGATTCATCATCCACATGAGTCCAAACATCATCATCATCATCGGTGGTAAACAGCTGCAATCTGGAGTCTTGTTAAAAATCAGGCAGCCGTCCAATCATGTGCAGCCTTGTTAATCCCCGCAGGCCCAATCCCTGGCTGATTTACTAATCTGCTCTCTTCAAACAGATTGAGGTCAGAGTTTGGTCACATGGGCTTAAAGCTGGAAAACTCCGACACGCTCACAGGTGGCACATGCAGAGCAGCTTGAACCGCCGCTGGGTTTCATGTATAAACCCTCAGCCTGTTTTCTCCTTAAACAAAAGGAACAAACTGGTGACCAAGGAGCCAACATGGCCGACACAGTTCACGCCCGACTCATTTATTTTAGTTTGTTCACTTTTATATTCCCAAAGTTAAATGAATTCATATTCTTACTAAGCCTTTCAGCACTGCACTGTTGCCTAGCAACCCAAGCGGAACTCCAGGACATTTGGTCAGCTGGTTTTACCGCTATCTGCGCTGCGCAATGGCTGCTGGAAAAGACAAGAACTTTGTTGCCGACTTACCATCCAGAAACCACATGCTGCATTCTTGTTGATTGTGCAGGAGGCTCTACTTCTGCTTTTCAAAGATGTATGGTTGTGTAATTGCACATCTGTTTGCAGCCGTTTTCATGTGCGAGTGAAAACGTTGAATTTAAAGTGACCATCAAACAGCTAATTCTGAAACAAAATCTCATTACCTAAAAATGATTTTGTGCAAAAAAAAAACAGAAATGAACATGTTTTGTATAGACCACAGACATATGATAACTTTTAATGTGCACTGCATTTTTTTCTTATTTTGCTGTCACTCCTTGGATTTCCCTCATTAGTCGCCTCAGGGTTTTCTTCTCCCTCTCTGTACACATTGAGTCTCTGAGGAGGCATTACGAGCTCATTAGTTTATTACATAACTCGTGATAATGAGATTACAATGCAGAGGGGAGATGAATGTGGGAAAAGCTCTCCATTCATATGAACAGCCGTTTGATTCATGGAAATCTGTTGAATAATTACCAATAACATTCTGTTAGTGAGAGTTTTGATCTAAAGAAGCAAGAAAATGGGACTGAATCTTAAGCATTGAGTTCACTTTTATTTTAGTTTAGCTTTTTTCTAACAGGTGTGAAGGATAAATTAGCTGAAACAACTTGAAGGGAATGCCTAAGATTACTTTAGCAGAAATGGCCATTAAACATTTAGCTGTTGCCTTGACATGAACCATCAAGGACTTACAGTATCGGTGCTGAAGGATTTTTATATGATGACGTTGCTGTTTGTGTGAACTCTTACAGGACAGAAGTAAGTGTTTTCTGCGATGTGCTGAGCGACTCGAGGCTCCGAGGCCGACAGAGACATGATGAGCAGCAGAGCGTCTCGCGCCTGCTGGCCGACCAGACCCTGCCTGAAACACAAACACAGCCTGAAATCAACAACAATATGCCCTCATTCACCTGCCACACATTTCTGTCACCACTTGTAAGAAGTTCTTAGATTAAATTTTTTTTTTTACAATTTTCAATGGTTTCTTTTGCTTAATTTCTGTCCAGGTTCACTGTGCTACATCTTTCAGTGAACCTGTTTACTGAAAACGGCATGTATTTATCATCCAACCGTTCATCCATCCATATTCACTAAGTAGAACAACTTTATAATGTTTTGTTTTGCATTAAATGTGCTATGGGCCAAATCAACAAGTCATAAAAAAACTGAAAGTTCATATGCTAACATTAGCTTAGCGCTTCAGCTAACTGCTATGCAAGAAGAAAAACCATGTCAGAAGGAGTAATGTGTTGATTCAAAACTTTGTTTAGAGATAAAAGACAAACATCCATCCATCCATGTTAGATTTGAACATCCACTCTCAGAATCAGACTCATTTATTGAGACTCAGAATCAGTAAACGAATAATCTAAAATGACTTGGATCGTTTGGGACGTCGTTAGCTCCTACCTGTGTGTGTAAGGTATGAGCAGGGAGAAGAGCAGGAAGTTGGCCGCTCCCTGGTCCTGACTGGTGTGGAAAAACAGTTCCAGCACCGATGGATTTTTGACCAGAGCCACACAGAGCTGGTTCAGCAGCTGGACCAGCTCGGCCTCCACCAACCCGCCGGTGTCTGCAGGGAACAGAGTTAGCATCTAGCAACACATCCAGCTGTTAAACTGCTGCTGCTAAACCTTCTCTGGAGGTGGATTTCATATTTCATCTAAAGCTGCCTCTAGTTTGAGAAACACTGATCTAAACGGATAGTTTATCTAAACGGATATTATGATAAATGGAATTTAATGTTCATTTCCTGTCAGATTAATACTTTGACTATAAACTGACCAGTTGCGGCTCCAGCGCAGGAGGTGAGCAGCATCATGAGCGGCCGCAGCACCGGTTTGTGGTGCAGCAGCGGCTGCTTGGCCTGAGATAGCAGCATCTGGTACATCCTGAGCTGCTCCAGCTTCATGTCCTCAGTGAACTGCCTCCTCAGGCTCCACAGGAACAGCCTCTCCATCACGCCCTCCAGCACCACGAACTCCAGGATGGGACCCATGGCTCCTCCTGGCACCACAGCGGTCAAAAGTACATTCAACACTTCAATAGAAATACAGATACTTGTGCAAAAATATACTGTAGTAAAAGTACAGGTTGCACTGTTTTACTCAAGTAAAAGTAAAAAAAGTTTTGAAATGTGCAAAAAGTAAAAAGTTGTTTTTCTTCAAATCAAATCTCAGTCAGGATCATTTAAATTGCACAAAACGCGGCACATTCATCACTAAACTTGGAAGGATTTGTTTAGATCAGGCTACAGATGGGGGATGTTTTGCGTCTCTCAGTGTTTTCCTCTGTTACTCCGGTTAAAGTCTCCATTCATGTTGTTTCTCTAATTGCCACAGAGACAACAAGAGAAATCTGCTTTGCTGGACAGTTACCGCCACTTTTGATACGACTCCATATCATTGTGTTTTTCATCATGGAAGTTTTGAGCAATATGTGAAAAGATGGGAGTAAAAGCAAAAAGCTGAACAAAAAAAAACAATCTACTTACGCTCAGTAACAAAGTACGTTTACTGTTTTACTGTGACTTCCTCCTCACCTTGCCCCGCCTCTTCCTCCATCAGCAGAAACAGCATGTGCTCCACGTAGTTCTGCACGGCGCTGGCCTCGTCGGCGGGGATCGGACCCAGCTGCAACGTTCTGGAGCTGCTGTTATTGCCATGGTGACCGGAGAGAAAGCCAAGCGCTCTGGAGGAGCTGCGACTCGGCTCGTGTTTCTCCAGAATCTTCACCACCTTCACAGAGAGCAGCTTTTTAAAAACTTTTTTAAATTTAAAAATAAGAAATCTGATACAAAATAAATAGGAAAACCATAAAAACACAAAATCTTTGGTTTAGTTTTCAGCACAAATATCTCAGTACCCTTAAAATAAAACTAACTTTTCAGCAACAAGTATGAGTTTGTTTTAAGTAAATAATTTCTTAATATTGACATTAGTTTCACTTCCAGACTATTTCATTTATTTTTCCCATCATTTAATACTTTCTGTATTAGTATTTTTTCATCAATATTAAGGAATTACTCACTTAAAACCAGCTATTATTTCAAGTTGAAAAGTTAAATGAACATTAGCTTTGATTATTTAAGATATTTGCACAAGAAACTACACAAAAAATACTTGGTAGGATTTTGTGTTTTTGCAGTGAACATAGAGAGTAATTTAAACAAATGTTTATTTTTCCAGAGAAAAAGAAAAGTTTATCAAACTTTATTTGTTTAACAGGTAAAAAGTGATGTCACTGCATTCATTATATAATAAAATCTTATTTAGTTCATCATTCAGTTCATTTCATTGGAGTCTAATTCAAATCTGCAAAGTCTGATTAAAGCAGTTTCGCATTTCCATCTGGCCTACACTGCAAAACACTACATTTTGCAAGTATTTTGTCTAGTTTCTAGTGCAAATATCTTGGCACACTTAAAAAAAAGATAAAACCAACTGAAGTAACTTTTCAGCAAGATATTGCAGCTTGTTTTATGTAAATAATTTATTAATATTGATGAAAAAGTGCTAGTTCCACCAGCAGATTTTATTAATAAATAGAAGATTTTCATCAATATTAAGGCATCATTGACTTAAAACACATTAGTATATCTTGTTGAAAAATTACTGTTAAGTTTGTTTTCCTTTATTAAAAATGTACTGATTGTTCATTAGAAACTAGTTTTTATGCCCTAATTAAAATAGAACATAATAAATTAGCAAGAAACAGAGCAAATAAATAAGCATTTAGCATTTTGTCTGAACTGTGTTGACCTTTGACTTTTAGATCTCCAGACACAGACACTTGCACACACACACACATACTGAGTGCATGTGGGGTTTTCTTGGCAGCAGCAGCCAGAGATGTGCTGTAAAAGGATTCAGTGTTTCTGGGCCAGAGTCTGGGTCAGAACGACCCGGTAACAAACCGACACACTAATTCACACATCTGATCAGTTTGTTACCTGCATCCAGTGGTTCTTGAACACAATCATGCAGGTCTCCGGGTCCACCCCTCTCAACGTGAGGGACTTCCTCCGGTTGCCCCCGACAACCACCGAGGCCATCATTGTGACGGGCTGTCAGGCGGCTACTCCATCTTCCAGCTGAAAGCGAGGAGGATGTTTGGTTCTGACAGGAGAACCTGGAGGCATCACCGGGTCGGTCGGACTCTGCGTTCAACGAGCTGCAGAGGAAACTCCTGGAAAAACACACACAACCCGCCGGGTCACCAACAACCCGCAGGGTCACCAACAACCTGCCGGGTCACCAACAACCCGCCGGGTCACCAACAACCCGCCGGGTCACCAACAACCTGCCGGGTCACCAACAACCGCCGGGTCACCACACACGGAAAATAAACACGTTTCACTATGAAGACTGACTGCAAATGGCTGAACCAGAATAATTCTTCTCCATCAGGAAAGCAAATCAGGAATCTTTTTCTCTACCATCCATCCATGTAGTTTTACTTTGATGATGTTTCTATTTTCTCCATATGGTGAAACATGCAAATAAGTCTAATAATAGATTACAAATGTTTGTTATTGTCCCACAGTCGAGACATTTCTGTGTAATGGATGGTTGGATGAACATCAAACAGATTCACACAAAGATAAAATATAAAATGGACTGAAGATATGAGGTAGTTACAGCGCGTCAAACAGGGACTTTGATGTTTGAGTCATAGATTGTCCCATTTTAAATAAAATCCTCCAAAATCAGGATGACCACTGATTTTGGTCATCTAAAAGTTAGTTTTATCTTTGTTTGCATGAGGTCGACTCACACTGTGGCGTCAATGCGAACAAACGGAGAGCGTCCATGTATTGTCCACATGTTGCAGTTTGTTTATATGGATTTCCTTCCCATCAGGCAGCTTCTGGTTTAATTCAATCCACCATGTTTTCAAAATCAACTCTCAAAATCCATCACAATGAAATATATTTTTAGCTCTGCTGAGACAACTCAAGGATTTCAACAATTTATGATGTAATGATAAGCAGCTTAATAATATCTTCTATTTAACTCAACTTAGCATCTTTTAAAGTGACTTTCTTCATGTTTGAAACAGGAACAGGCCGGCCATCAGCAGTAACATACAAACAGGAAAAAGGGACAGCATGTCTGCATCCCACCCTGGGCGTTCCGGGAAATTCCAGGAATACCCAGAGAGGATTCGAAGATATCGCAGCCATCCTACCTCTGTTCAGCTGTCAGGAAGACACCGAGGAGCCAACATGACGCCTTTTATCCTGCAGAAAAGGAATGACATCAAGAAAGCTTAAAGGAAGTAGCAATAACATTTAAAATAAAGCCTTTTGTCCACACATTGCAACTGTTTGAACACATAAATGTCCCATAAGAAGAGTCTAATTCATCCTGAACCATCTGGGCTCTAATCTGTGTGGACGGGATAAACTGTTGGATTTTGTTCCCATTTCCTGTTTGGTCATCCCAGGTTGTGTGTGTGAGTGTGTGTGAGTTTCTGTCTCAGCATGTTTTGTGTGAAGTCTGCTGTTAAAAATTAGCCTTAAAGAGCTTATTGTCAGCTTCTCTTTTTGCTGGATCACATAAAAAAAAAAAGTTTTTTTAAAAAATATGCAGAAAATTGTTTGGTCGGACTCAGAAACCTCACAAACCGACTGGACTGCATTCCTGCAAGGCAACAGGGCTGCAGACGTTCAAGTCTCACATTACCACTAATATAATGGGTGGTGTGTCTGAGGACAAAAACTCTCTGATTGAAATCCTAACTGCACACGCAACGTGCAAATAATCCAGATAATATCATCACAAAAACAAATGAAATTATCATCTGTTATTCATGCAATTATGAAAGGATTCATACTTTGTTTCCCTCTGCAAACCAGCAAACCGATTTTAAAATATTTGGTGAGTTTTTGCAGGTCAGAACCAAACAGAAACTTGATCATCCCTTTAAGGTTTGAGTCTGATTTGAGATAAGGGCTGAGGAATGCATCAGGTCAGCGGCTATCCTCACAAAGATGGAAGAACCAGTGTGTGTGTTTCTGTTGCAGACAGAGATGGGAGTAATCTGAGATGAGGCGATGATGTTTAATCCCAAACCCGCTCGGTGTTCGAGTCCGAATCAGTCAGACGGTCACATGCCTTCAGAGATTAAACAAACGGCCAAACACAGATACCTGGACTCTCCTCTGACCTGTTTAAATTCAATGTTTTAGGTCTTGAGCTGATAATAATCTAATTAAACTGCAGTAATTTAAAAATTGGAGCTTTATTTGATTATCTGAAGAGTTCTAGCAACATTTGGACCCTAACCGTCTGAATTTAAGGTCTTTATGTGTGAAAACGTGTCATTTATTTACATTATGAATCTGAGCTAACGAGGATCACATCTGGGGTTCCTCAGGGTTCTGTTCTCAGACTGCTTTTCATTAATACCCATATTTAGGCTTCTCAGGATAACAAATTTTGCTTTTGATGATAAACTGTCCTAAGAATTATTGTGATAAATGATAATATTGATGTTTTGAAACCATTTTCACCCAATCAAAGATCGATAAATTTTAATTTCTAATGAGTGTTTGGTGCTGTAACTACAATACATTTTAATTATACAAAATAAATAAGCAAAACAACAAAATGAAAACTGAAGTCATAGGAAATAAAATTGTTCTTCTAAAAGGGGGTAGTTAAATTAATTGATTTAATCGCATTAAATTAATTCATGTCTTTAATTGATTTATTGTGACAGATTTATCTATATGATCCCACCTGCTCAGATTATAGAGACAAGATCTCTTACTATAATAATAATATAAAACGTTATATTCTTTGCCACCATTTGACCAAAGTGCATTACAGACACTGGATGTGTCTAAATATCAGTGACTGAACGGGTCATAAATTACTCCAAGAGGAAAAACTGCACAGAATCCAAAGAATCTATTTGTCATTACAGATTCTGACCTGAAATTATACCAGCATTAAACCAAAAACAGCTTAGAAAACTGTCATAATAAAGTGTTTCTAATTAAAACAGATAGGAAACTGGAGTCAAAGTCCAGCTCACTCTGGGTTCCCAGGAGGAATATTTAGTTTCTATAATCTTCAGCTCTAAACAAACTCCTGAGATGTGCAGAAACTATTTGATCCATTAAATCAGAGATGGAAATGTGAATGTTTACTGTAACTTTCCCTTAAAGTCCAACGATTACTTTATCATTTCTAGCAAGTTTTTAATGTTGCTTATTTGTTATATTTTATTTTACAGTATTACCTATTTGTAGCTCAGTTTTCTTCACACTGGTTCATTTACTTTCTTGTATTGTGCTTTGCACTGAGCTCCTGTGTCAATAAGTTGTGTTTTATGGTACTTTTTTATATCTGAAGTACTTTAACTTAGAGGCTCCTTTTGTTTTTGTTTCATATATTGAATTTAAAGTAACAATCACTGGTTTCTGTTAGAGGATCCTTCATGTTAAATCAGTTTTTCTCTCCACTATTCTCTTGCTTTTGCTGAGGATGGAAGTGCTAAATATTTTTAATAACAGGCCTGAATCAGATAAATTTAAATATTATTTAAATGGATTAAAATGCACTCTGTTTTGACTAGACTCCATTTACATGTATGAATTATGCCCTTCATGATTTAAGCATTTGGAGTTTCAAACATTATTAATAGTACTTAAATAATGTTCTAAAAAATTTATTGCAGCCCTTGTAAAAATGTTTAAAAGTCTTAAATGCTCCTCATTTTATCACAGCAGCCTACTCTCACTCTGTTAAATGAAAATCTGGACAACTTATAATATGAGCACTTTTATTTGCAGAGCAAACAAACTCCATGTTACAAAAATATTGATAAGCTGTTTATAAAACTTATTGGAATCCTTAGCAGTTCTTATAAAATAAAAATAGACATATTTGTAGGGTTATTTGTGATTAAAAGTGTTGAGGAACTTTTCAAACCCATATTTGTAGTAATAATTAGCTACACTCACCTAATATAAAACTCCAAATCATCTCAGAATCAGAACTAAGAAGACAACAATAAAGTATGTGTCATTTTTTATTAGAAATTAAATATTTATTTATAGATCAGCAGATCAGATAGTTTGTGTTTACATGAGAAAACAGTCAAACAGCATGTAAAGCTGGTGAAATTTACAGAAAACTATTAATTTTAAGGATAGAACAACATCAAAATGTACTGATTCTATAATTTGAAATTCTGATGTCAAAAGATAATAAAAAGTAAGTTTCTTAATCTCTTGAGAAGCATCTCCACTTCCTGATTCTGGTTGAGTTGTAGGCAGCAGCATTCAGAGCAGAACTTATTTGTTTAATGTTTGTTCAGGTCAGTGAATCCTCCTACGTCACACAGGTGGATCATCATTGCTTTGTGCAAAACAAAACAAAACTGGATATTATTATATTAAACACGTCAAACTGAAGAGACGTGACCCTTCTGGACCCATCTATCGGTTATTGCTACTTGTTGCTGTTTTATTCTTATTTACCTCTTTATATGCTTATTTAAAAGGCGCAGAGCGTGTTTATTGCTGTGTACATTTCATTGCCTGTTGTTTTTGTACATCAGGAAGGAGTCCACCACAGTGATTTGATAACAGCTGCTAGATGTTTCTTACCTCTGCGGTCGGATGTCTGTTGCTCCAAGTTGCTAACAGTATGAAATAAAAAAAAAAAAAAAAAAAAAAGTTCCCACAGGCCGTTTAAAATCCAGAAACGTTCATAAATCCAGAGGTTTGTTGCGGTTCTGCTGTTTCTGGGCGCTGTGTCATTTCTGAGGCTTTAAGCGGCTCAACAGTCACTCATTCTGCTGCTGCCAGAGAGGCTCGCGATAGCCACGCCCACCGGCCGAGCAAACCACGCCCACTTCGATTGGAAGCCCCGCCCACTCATGTGGTACTGCAGTCATAAACAGACTGGTTTGCTTTGATTTGAGAGAAATTATGACTTCAGTTGGAATGTAAAACTGTTTATATAAATATATTGAGTGTGTCAGACAGGTGTTCAGACAGTTTCACGCAAAATTGTCCTTATACCCAATTAAAATAGTTTTTAATTACATGATCCAACTTTGGTCACAATATCACCACCTTAATGAGAATAAAACATTTTTGTGTTTGACGCATGTGATTAAAATTAGAACTGACAGTTATTCTGAGACAGGTTTTACTACAATAATGTTTTATTATTTCATATTATTATATTCTTAGGTTACCATCAATTTGTATCATGTTGGTTACACTTTTACTATTGTTTGTGTTTTCATCATAAATTAAATGTACATTCAAGATTATTTTAGTTTTTTGTTTTATGGTTGAAAGTTATTTAAAAATTTTGCATTTTAAAATTATTGCAAAATAACTGCAAATAGAAAAAAAAATGTAGTTATGAATTTTCACTTTTTAATCCGTTTGATTGTTTATTTACTTAGTTTAACATTTGGTGGTGTGATTATTGTTTGCATTCTTGTCCCTCATTTGCTCTCAATCTGTTTTGTCACCTCATTTTGTCCTGCATTTGGCTCTATAAACGGTCCTCTACAAATAATATGATTGATCAATTGTCTTTATTTTGGCTATGTACTTTTTTCTTTTGCCAAAAATAATCTGAAACCCTTTTATTTTTTTTCATTTTTAACAAACTGTCGGATGTAGTTTTACTGAGAATTTAAACTCCAACGTGATTCAGCGCTTTGTTTTGTGTGCTACAGCACCATCTTCTGGCAAGAACCTAAAACTGCAACTACTGTGTGTGTCAGTAAAGTTTAAAAATTGTGCAATTTTTTTCACTGATATGCTGCTTGTGTCCCTTTTTAAAGTTTTATTTATTTGCTTGTTTTTCCCTCACTAGGGTCTTCACTGTCTACATTTGAAGGCCTATTATTAAAAGTAACGTTTGAAGCACTTTTTTAAAAGAATAATAAACAGTTTAGTGAAAGCCTAAAAAAGTTGGCACATCTCAAAGGAAGGCTTGTTTACATTTACAAAGCATAATTAAAATCAAAAACCCATTTTCTTCTAGACTAATACTGAGAAAACAATCCATGTTTTTGTCACTAAAGCTTTTCTAAATGGTTTATTGTTTGAAATGTCCAAAAATTAACATAATGTTAAAATATGATTAATATTAAAGTATTTTGATAAAAACTGATTAGTGTGGACTAATGATAAAATGAGTTTGACCTTTTTTTAAATGATAAAAGTCATTACTTTCCATTTAAGGTGCAACAAATTAGGTGCTGCTATGAGATCTATAGCCAGCAGGGGGCGCCCAAGACACTTGAATAATAAACCCACATTTAAATTTGCTCTATTTCTTTCTGGATGGTAAAATTAAGCTAATGTACGTTTAAATTAACTAGAAATTAGAAACAATTTATAGAACGTGTAGAGAGGAAAATCCTAAGTCATAATTCCACACCACTTTTGGAGCTGAACAATTTCTGCTGCTTGTATTTTATGCAAGTTACTGTTAAAAAAAATCTCTGCAAAAAAGGGAGTTTTTTAATCGCTTGAAAGCAAAACACATTAAACATGTCCACTCCTTCCAAGCTCTACAGATTCTAGCTTCAGAATTGGTCGGAATATTAGCCTCTCTCTCTTTATTTACAACTGTCACTCTTTATCCATGTGGCTATTTATTCAATTTTGAAAGCTGGAAGCTCTCGGCCAAGTTTTGAAATACATATATATTGTCTGGAATATTTTCTTACTATGCTTTACATTTTACTTTACTTGAGCATTTTTATGACGAAGTATCACTACTCTTACTTCAGTAAACTTTCTGGATACTCTACCCACTGTGAATGACTTCACTGAATGGAAAGGAAGCTTATTTTAACCAAAAAGGCACAGACACATACATGAAGTTTCATACTGAAAGAAGATGATTTGAAAAAATAAAATTTTTATTAAATCATTTTATAAATTATTTCCATTTCCTTAAAACACTAAAATTTTCACAAAAAAAATTAAAAATTGTAAAACACTTTGACATTTTAGGAGGCCCCTAATTAAAATGACGTTTCGGTTTGGGCCCCATTAAAGCTGGCACCGCCTCTGCAGTTACATTACCTTTTGTCATCTCCATTTTTTTTTTTTTTTCTTGTCAGTTGGTGACGTCACGACGTGGGAGCTCGTGCGGCTCTGTATCAGGAGCTCGCGGGGAAACAGGGAAGCTTGAGGAAAGTCTTCAAGCGGAACGGATCCGGTCCCCACCGGATAATAACCGCACGTTTTTATTTTATGCAGTTTCTTCCTCCGTGAATGACGTCCGAGCACCGCGGCAGAGTTTCTACCCAACCCTGGAAGTCGTTTGGGGCTGGAAAGTTGTCGGAGCTTGGGTGAACTTGTCCCGGGTCGACGCCGTGTTGTGGTGGATGTTAGCGACGAGGAACCGCGGAGGGGAGATGGAAACGTCGCTGCGCTGAACCGGGGCTCAGTTTTCACACAGGAAGGAGAAAAATATTTAAGTCTCGGAGACGTAGAAAGGGGGTTTAAAGATGGCAGAAGCTCGGTCAGAAGAAGAGGAGGAAAACCTGCGGAGAGACACCCGGGATCAAGTGGTCCGACGACAGCCGAACAGCTCCGGAGGTAAATAAAGGCAGAAATGCTCAGATTACTGTTTGCACCTGCTCACGCTTCGTTGTTTCAATATAGCTTGCATAAAATTAACCGAGTGAGCTTCTTATGAAGGAAAAAATAATTTTATTCTATAATTAGTGACCATAACAATACATGTTGGGTGAAAACTGAATTAAAGTGCGCTGTCTCTTTAAATGAGCGGCTCCTTTGTAGTTTCAGAGGGAGCCAGCTGTGATATTTGAAGTATGACTGTGAAATATTAAACCTTGCTGACAAAAACTGATCTTCCTCTCATCTCTAACTGACATGTCAGCATTTTAATGCGTCACCATAAGGAAACGGAAGCATTAAAACCTCCGGTCAATAGACTTAATAAAGTCTATTGACATTTAATCACTTTTTAAAAATTATTTTTGAGCCTCTTTGACGTTTATGTTGCTAACTAGTCGAACATTGTGTTAGCAATGCTTTAGGACTTTCTAAAAATCTAATTATGGTCCACAGTTCACAACAATATGTAAAATTTGTGAAACAAAAATGAAAATGTAACATTTAGTTTTTTTAGTTGCTATAGTAAATGTAATTTTGTAGATTGTTGTCCATTTTATTCAGGCAAAGATCAATTTTATTTCTATAGATCGTATTTTCACCATTAAAACAATAATAGAGAAACAAAATGACACTCAGCTGATATTATTTTCAAATTCTCTTAAGGTACATCAAACTAGAATAGCATGGTCATTCTCAATGAGAATAAAAACAAATAGATGAATAATATTATGCATATGTTTACCAGAGATATGTAGGAACTGCCTACATTTATTTAAAATGGTGCACTTTTGGTAGTTTGACTATACTGTGCTTTTTACTTTCACTTATGTCAATGAACAAACCCATTTTAGAAAAACATCTATGAAATTTCGATTGAGCCCTACAGTTTATCACAGAGTGAGACCTCTTGTCTCTACACCAGCTTTGTTGTAATGATATTGATGCTGTTGTAGCCATTGGAGGTGAATATAGATAAGCACCATTTATTGGAAGTACTTTAAACTCTGTACACTCTCTCAACCCTCGTTCCCAGTTGGTCGTGGCGTTCCAAGTAAAGTGTTTTATCTGCTTAAAATTTGATATTTTTATAATTGTGTTACTTATTTGTAATTTTAGTTTTACAATGACCAGAATTTTCTTATGACTTTGTTTTGTTTGATATCATCGTAAAAGACAAAATCAAAAGAAATCAAATGTTACTCTGTACTTGTGTACAAAGTGCTTCTTTACTCTTACTTGCGTAATATCCTGGGTGGCTTTACTTGAATACAACTTATTGGTACTCTACCAAACTCTGATGTTTACTTTGTTATCAGAAAATTCTTTAAACTTAAGTTAACTTATTTTTAAGTGACGGTGCACCCAGTGGCGTAATTACTGATTAGTTGATTGGAGTGACCGACTGTAAAATGTCTGCTCAAATCTCTAATAGTTCAGTGATTTAATCACCCAGTTGTTGGTAATTTAGTCGATTGATCAAAAATGTTTGTTTTTTCTTTATTTTTATCCTCTTAAGTTGTAAATACTGGAATCCTTGCTGGACAAATACGCATTTGCAATAAGTTATCTTCAAGTTTCTTGTCATTGTTTGAAATTACATGAGCCAAATGTTTAATCTGGTATTGCATAAGGAAAACATCTGACAGGATTATCGATATTATCACACTATAAATCTGTTTTGAGGGTTAATGTTTGAATTAGCTGCTTCCTTTCGGCACTCAGTGACTCAGAGAGAGAGTGGTTAAACCATGCGGTTTCACAGTGGGTGTGGACTGATTCAACCTAACAGTCATATCACTGTACAGGTCAAAACTCGCCCAAACCAAACTAAGAAACCGCTTTCTCCTCCTACACTAACAGCTGTTTGATTATATGCATATGTTGTTGCTTGGCAAAATGTTTTTGGACTCAATCATAGAAACATAAGGTAATCAATCATTTTACACCTTTTACCTGTTCTAGACTGTTGTTGTTATTGTCTATGACAACCTAACCTGTGGTTAAGGTGGTTGTGGCTGCAGAAAAATTGCACACAACACATGTAACCAGGTTTTTAAACATCTATATTCCACCATGACACCATTTTTATGTCGTTGTCATTGTTTTGTTTCTCCTTGAGGTTGTTTTTAAAGCACTTTGGTTTGGAAGTCAGCAGGATTTAAAGTGTTGTGGCGGCGGCTTTAACCGTCAAGAACCACTGAGAGTCATAATGTTGCTATTTTCAACTAAAATTATAACTTACTAAAAAATATGGTGGCTGTTCATTCCTTGATATAAAGTGACAGTTTTAGACTTTTGTTTCAGCCCCAAATTCAGTGGTCTTGGTGTTTAGTTTCAAAGTCTGCAAAGCATTCTTCTTTTGAAAGGTAGAAATAACTTTTATGTTGAAAGGTTTGTAGTTAAAAGAAAAGCTCTGTGTTGAATATTATTGCTTTTTATTAGTTTTATAGATTCTGTCAGCCTTTAAGTCAGAACATGTTGGATATCTCTTGGCTTGTCCCGATAAATTGTCCCAGAAGTTATTATGATAAACAATTCACATTCCCAGAGATCAATAAGTTTTCAATTCAAGTGAACATTTAACACTGGAACTGAAAGACATTTTAAATATCCAAAATAAATAAACAAACCACAAAAATAACGAATAAAATTGATCTTTAAAAACGGCTAATACAGACCAAAACAGCAGGTTGAAGATTTTTATCATCCAACTTTTAGTAGAAAACTGCATAAAATCATGCAAATGGAAAATAGAGTTTTTTAATTTAACATGTGATTAATTGATTTATTGCTTGTTCATATAGATGTTTCAGATGTAATTTGGTAAACTTTAATGATTAACAAAGCTGGAAAGAAACAGAAAATATGTAAAAAAAACATAAAAAAAGAAAAAGAAGAAAATGTTGATTTGAATCACACTAGAACTCAAATAGTCTTCAGTTCTAGTAGGTCTAGTCCAAACATTTCTCCTGCCAGCCAAAATACAACAGTAACCAAGGCAACGGTCACCCAGCAGGAAAAATTAAACCAATATTTGACTTTTTTAGGGCAGTCTGAAAGGCCCATTTCAGATCTTTTCACCCTTAAAATATCAGATTTGTGCCACTTCAATATGATGTGCTGACCTGATAAATATGTATCAGATCGATTTGAAACTGTCTGCAGTCTGAACGGTCATGTCGCATTTTATGTCATTCCATACCAGAAGAAGACAGATCTAGATCTAAACAGTGGCTGAAGGTAAACAATGCTAATTAATTAAAAGAAAGCAAAAACAAACAAACAAAAAAGCAAACATAAGTGTTTGCACTGCTTTGTGTTGGTCTGTCACCTAAAATTTGAATAAAGTGCAGAAAGTTTGGGATTCCACTGTGAATTGAAAAGACTCAATAGAGAAGAGAGTCATTCAGTTTCATCTGAGTTAAAGAACAAATTAATGTAAGATCAGGTTCAATTTATCTTTAACTTTCATTTATTAAATAAAACATAAACCTGGCAGAAACAGGTAAAGAAAAATATATTTAAAAAAGTGTAATATCATACAGTTTTGAACTCGTTGACTGGAACCAGGTTTTTGGTTTTAAAGATGGCGGCGTCCATGATCCCTTCCGTAAACAGAGCGCTGCTGTGTGACATCAGAGTTCTTCTTCTGCACACGCGGCTTGCTTTGGGCCCGTAAACCGTGCACTCAGAAGTCTGACTGAGGTTGCAATTAATTAGTCGTATTAATGAGCTTTAAAAAAAACAACTTGAATTTCAGCAAAAAGTCTGAGAATTTGTTAGAATTTTTTTGTGAATGTAAAAATCCACAGCAAAGGCAATTTGAAGAATAAATCCTTGATCCTAAACATTAATTTGAAGTGAAAAAAGCACAAAGCATAACTGCCCCAGTCATTTTCCTCAGCTGTGATGCTGTAATGTATTCATGTTGTGGAAGTGTGTTGAGTAGAGGACAGTATCCGGGTTGTATAACAGGGCTTAGAAAGAGTAGAGAGCTCATGAATAAAGGAAGGTCAGCGTCTCACCTGCTTCACAGAGACAAAACCAAATGCAAATGAGACCCACTGGTTGGTCTGACTGGAGCTGCTGCTTGTTTTTAACCTGCTTCTCCTTTTCCACCAGGTCACAACCTGCAGCAGCTTTACAGTCCTTCTGTACAACATATTAAATCTTTTTTATCATTATTAAAAAAAGATACTACTGTTGAACAGCCTGTAATATATTTAATGCATTATGCATCTAATCTCTGCTTTTAATAATATATGAGGCCAGATAGTTTTAAGTTTCAATGTTTTTCCCACTGTACTGTCAATTTATTCACTGCAAAACACAAAATCTGGTATTTTTAATCCAGTTTCTAGCAGAAATATCTTAGTAGAGTTGAATTACGATAAAACCAACTTAAAAGCAACTTATCAGTAAGATATAGAAGCTTGTTTTAAATAAATAATTTAAGTAAATGAAAAAACACTTGTTCCACTGGTAGATTATTTCACTTTCAGCACAGGGACATTTTCTTAAGTAAATTTATCTATATCTTGCTGAAAACATACTTGTAAGTTAGTTTAGTCTTATTTCAAAATTTATTAGTGTTTTTACAGCGTTGCTTTTGTTTATTGGTGTTTTTGCAGCGTTGCTTTTGTTTCTTTTCAGTAGATTAGATATTTTTTTGCAAATAATTAAACTTTTTTGACAGCCTTGCTACTTATTTAATGTTTAGTTATTTGTATTTTTTATTCCCTTCATGGGCATCATACACTGGAATCATTCAGGTTTTCTCTCATAAATGTAAAATATTCTTATTTCGACTATTTTACTAAATATTCAAATATTATTAAGCTCAACAATCGTAGTTTTTGGTAAGAAAATCCTCCTTTTCTCACCAAAAGCTACAATTATTTTAACACTAGTTTTGATTGTTGTTTGACTTTACACATGTGTTACTCCTATTTTAGGAGTCAAGCATATTTGTCAATAAAAACAAGCAAATACTTTCTATATCACAAACCTTTTCTTTTGTTTTTATCCTTCCAGGTCAGAAATATATTATCAGTTTAAACTTCATTTCATAGCTATTCCACCGTTTTGTTTTTTAATTATGTGATTATTTATGTAAAACTCTCGTAAAGTACTTTTGGCAGCATGGCAGCCTGTTTTCGTTGGCAACCGAACAGGATGGATGTCAGACCTTCAGGACAGGAAGGAAACATGAGCTGGTGACGTCAACGGAGATGTTTTTACAGTATAATCACCAGACAAGCTGGAGAGGCAGACATGATTTTATTACCAATAAAACAAGATGAAAATAGAATTAAAAAAATAATAGCTAATTTATTAATTAATCGTTTAGCCTGATGAGAAGAACAACGATGAGTGAATTATTTGTTTTAATTTGTCAAAATAGATATTTTACATAAATGCATCAGTACTGGTTAAATTATGTATTGAAAGTCCTTCGTCATTCTTTTGGATATAGAGACTGATATATTTCAATATTTAACTCCTGGATTGGCTTCAATAGAAAACCAGATGTTTACTTTATATTCAGGACATTTTGGATTATTAGCCATGAACATCTTTGAAAAGATGCACATAAACTTATGTTTTCTAATAGATTAAAACTGCTGCGATGGAGTCGGTCGATGTCTCTGTGATAATTACTACGGCTGCAGAAACACTGAAAACAGAAGGATGAGAAATCAGCTTTAACTGTTGCAGTAATGAGATTAATCAATATATTCTTCTAATCTGTCTTTCTGACCTTCAAAGAAAACAAGTAGAGAAACAGTCTACCTATTACATTTTATCAACAACAACATCAGCATATTAACCAAAATATCATTCCCACATATTTGACCATGAGAATAAATAACACTCTTCACCTGGGCTAAAATACCCTTGAAGTAAATACGTATATAAACCTTTTAACTGTGACCTTTCACACTGAATGGTTTACAAAATAATACCTTTAGTCATCGAATACTCACACCTCCTCTAAAAGCTCTTATTACTGCAGATTTTAATGAAAACATCAAATATATTTTCTCGCTTTTATACAATGAAAACCATCTTTGTGCTGCCACAGAAGCTGACATCCAAAGTCTTCCTTATTTCTCCTCTTCAGCCAATCAGAGCCAAGGAAAATAAATGGCGCTCCAGGATTGGCTGCTTTTCGAAGGCCAGCGTGTCAACTGGTATCGCGTCACTATTGGAGTTACGTTCCAGAAAAATATCAGCGAACACTGAACTGGACATAAACGACGTTCTACTGAAGAGATGCAGTCAGAAATAACAATTTTAAAACTTTTCATCAGTTAAAGTCGATGTGTTTGAGAAACTGCAGATTAAATCAATTAACTCACTGATTCCCCTCCCCTACCTGTTGCTTGGTCAAGCCTGGCTGAAAGAAAACTTCTTCTTTTTCTTTTCTCACAATAAGGACACTTTATTCTGTTTAGTAAAGTGAGTATTTAACTGAATGCAACGTTTTAATGCATCATAAAGATAAAATGTGCAGGTTTTCTGCATCAGCTCATTATTACATTCTGTGTAAAGCAGAAAGAGATTTTAACGCATCACAAGAATCTGAGCTCCATTAAGATGCTCTTCTGTTTACATCATTGCTATTTTACAAATCTGTTTTGAATCAGCGCTCTCATATCTCCACTTTTATTTCTGCTGACTCCAGTATTTAGCAACACGGTGAAAGATTAAAACTGAACTATAAAACAACAGATATTTTCTGCTCTGCTCTGTTTGCATGCAGAGTTCAGGCTTTAACGCTCTTGCATCATTAATTGTTCTGGCATGTGAGTTGGTTTTTTTTTTTTCTTAAGGGGCGGTTTGTTATGAAAACCGTTTGATCAGCCGCTGTGAGCTAAGCACCATTTTCCAGCCATTTTATCAGAAACATGCTGGAAAATAATTGGCTAAATGTTAAAACATTCAACTCACCTTTCCAACAGATGTCTGTCTGAGTGAAACAGGTGTTACAAGTTAAAAATGTGTGTTTTGGTTTATGGAAAGCTGGTAACTGACTAAATAATAAGAAGCTTTAAGATTATGCATCTTAAATCCAAGTATTTGACTTTTTTATAACCAGGATTTAAGAAAATAAATCGCATTGGATTTAGAGATCAAAGTGAAAATGTGAACAGATATGTGTTATTTTCTTTTAAAATAAAATCTTTTAAAAACTCTTTTTTTTATTATTATTTCCCCCTAGATGTAAACTAGCTGGAAATGTCTCAACCTTGACCTCTGACCTCCTACTGAGAGAGCAGAGAGCATCTTGATGACAAGCGATGTAAAATCTGCTGCGTTAGTTGTCTGCGTGTTGCAACGCAGCTCCAGCTCATTGCTAAGACAAACATCTGGAAGTGTTAAAACCCCAATGACTCCTGCAGAATCCCGCTGCAGCCAATCACAGCCCCACTTCCTGGAAGCTCCCAGCCAATCGGGGGAGCCATCCGGAGCTGACAGGCGGTCCGGTTAGAGTTTCAGAGGCTGGGAAATTAGAGGAAAAGCAGACACAAGCCTGAGGGGATTAACTTTCAACTTTTCAAATCGCAAAACGAGAAGAAAACTAAGAAGTAAAAAAAAAAAAGTACTTTTTAGGTTTTAAAGTTAGTTTTCTTTAGATTCTTAGAGAAATGAAGCTGACCTAGTTTACACTTTGGACAGTGAAGAAAAGCAGTGGAAAGGAGGTAGGCAATGGAAACGTTCACATCCAGAAAGGAAAATCTTTTTCTCTCTAGCTTTTTTTTAATCATTACATTTAAAAAATGTGAGACTGTTTTGTGTTAACAGCTTAACACGTATCTAAAGTGACGCTTTGCTATAAGACTAAATAGAAAACCGCTTCATTTGATGAGCATATACATTTTAATGTTGTAACTTTAGGTGAAATGTTGAGTAACATTTTCCACCTTAATGAATGTCTTTATTTGTTATCTTGTTTGAGAAATAAAATGCCAATTATGGCGAAACAGATGAGAAAGTGTTGCTTTATGGAGGAAAGAAAGTGGCGTCCATGTTAAAGCCGGAGCCATGAGTGGGCAGATAAAAGCAATGATTCATCTGGTGGAAAACAAAGTTTAGATGAGCTCATCACTTTTCTCTATGCTGCAAAGCTACCAGACTGAATAACAACACATTTAACGTTTAACATTCCTGGATAACATGATGTTTAAGCTCAGATTAGAAAAGAACGAAAAATAGCAAGAAATGTTGGGTGTGCAAAGCAACAAGAAGACTCTGTTAAAGTTCGTTTTGGTGTAAAACTGTCAAGAATCGCATGGTTCAAACTAGGGCTGTTTGAAATGAATATTTCAGTAATCAGATAAAAATCAGATAAAACACTGGTGAATATAACATAACAGCAGTATTACTATCGCATATCAACATCAGTCCAATTTTTCATATTTGAGAAAATTGGACAACAAAGACCAAAATTAATTGGTGCTGAAAATTGGATCTGATATTGCTTTATTAGGGGTTTTTGCAATATTCACCAGGCTATTGACAACATATGTTTTTCTAAAATTGTGACGCTCATTTAGCTGCTAATTGTTGCAGTTTCCAGATTTAATAAAGTAAATGTTGCTTTGTGTTCCTCCTCAGGTCGTCCTGACAGACGTAAGCCGGAGCATCGCCACAGGTACGAGGTTTCTCATCCTGTCAGGTTGACTGTCTGGCAGCAGGAAGTGTGTTTTATTCCTCCCACATGTAGCGAACTGCCTGGTTCATGCAGTGACTCTGTTTGATGCTGAATATTTTTGATCATTCCAAATGAACATTTGGATCAAGAAAAACTTCAACACTTTATTTGAAAGGTGTGCATAAGACTGACTGAAGGAGTCTTCACGAATGTTTACAGCTCTTGTCATGAAGTGTCATTTGGTAAATAATGACACTTTTAAAGCAAAGCTTTGCTTCACCAGAACCAGAACCGAACATGGAGAAGCAGCATTCAGCTTTCATGCATCACAAATCTGGAACAAACTTCCAGAAAACTGCAAAACAGCCAAAACACTTGACTTCCTTTCAATCTTAATGGTTGACTGTGTTCTATGACTTTGCATTTCTGTGTTTTTATGAAATTCCTTGTTGCTGAAATGTGCTAAACAAATAAACTTCATTCTTTCAATGTTGACTGTTAAAGTTTTAATGGAACTTGTCATTATTTACCAAATAATCTAAAGTGGACACTTTTAATGGACATTTAATGCAACTTTTAGGGCAACTTTGCATTAAAAGTGTCATTATTTACCAATGACACTTCATCATAAAGACTCCTTCATGTTTACGACGGTGTCATCATGTCAGTTTTACGCACATCCCTTCTAATAAAACTTCTTCCGATGTCCAGAAGTTGAAGTCGTCCTGCTGTTTTTCTGCAGCTCAAACTTTTCTCCTGTTTCTTTGCAGACTTCCAAGTTTAACTTCCCTCCCATTTGGTCTCTGCTTCTTACACACTCCTCAAAGTATTTAGTCTGTTGCCTGGTTGGCATAGCGACCTGTAAAAGTCACTGTGTTAAAGGAGCTTGTGATTGTTTATTCAATGAATAACAGGGGAATTTGATCCATCAGGTTTTTTTATTAATTTAATTGATTTTACATGTTAATGAAGTTACCTTCGTTTTATTAGTCTTTGACTGCAGTAATTGCTTTCAGCAGCCAACCTTCAGCAAAATCTGTTTAAGATTGCTAAACAAAAGCAGCTTTGAGTGCAGAAGTGAACCAGTTTGAAATAAAACCCCACAGAGGATGACTCAGAGCCTTAAACTGCATCGTAAAGCAATTAGAAATGGCTTTTCTGTCCTGTAAAACCAAACCTTCAGAACATTCAGAAGCGAGAACCTTAATTTACAGACAAGTGGCGAAGCACCAAATGGTAAATATGCTTAATGGAGCGTTTTCTGTTTGTTTAATTGGTGTGAAAGTCTGGATTCTGCTTTACATCGGCTGCCAAACAATAGAGTATATTCCAGTTTTTAATTTGAGAGTAATCTTAATGTAACCCCATTGTTAAAAAATGTTTAAGCAGTTGCTAATAAACTCTGATTTGCTCTGCTGTCAGTTATTCACACACAGATACGCCTAAACATGTTGTAATGGAGGGAAAGGCTTTAAAACTGTTAAAACTGTATCAACACTTAAATTAAGCATGAAAACCCTCAGAAATAAACAGTTAATGCAACGGCATTTACTGCAATTACTTAATTCTAATCAGGTATGCAAGTTATCAATTAATGAATTAATTGATCGACTAACGACCCCAGGTCTTGAGAACTGGTCGGTCCTCCATCTTTCCATAACATTCATTTTGTACGTTATTGTATTTGAACTTTTTTTTGTGTCAGTTGTGTTAAATACTGACTCAGAAAACAAAATATGTTTTTCTCAAATTATTAAACGTTTACAGACCACAAAATCAGCTGTGATTATTGTCATTGTGTCTTTTTATATCATGTTTTCTGTCGCCTTCCTATAAAATCAGTAAACTTTATGATGGCTGCTAATTGTTGCTTTATGTATTTTGTGTATTTCTTTATGCTAGGTAATTAATATTTAATCTCTCCTCATTAGTTGATGTTTGCTTTGTTTCTAATGACTATTTTTTGCAAAGGTCAAGTTTTTTTCTAGCATTTGTTTTCGGAAAATAACTGGTTTACAGTCTAAGTCTTGGGAGAATTGGATATCAGGATAATTTGCCAATAAAAATAATAAAAATATTTTCAACAGTAAAAGATACAGAATGAGGTGGAATAACTTTGTTTCCTGTCTCTGCAGCCAGGGTCCGCTCTCGTCCATCAGAGCTGTCATCAAGAGAAGTGAGTGACAAACTTTATGACCATTTCCTGTGAAGTAGAAACACAAACACTGAAGCCATGAAGCCAAAGTTTACTTGATTTTACTAACGTTTTGTCTGAACTTTTGAAGATATAACTGAGTTAATCAAACTGTAATTATTTGCATGGCGGATGTCTAAAAGCCATAAACAGTGATTCATTTTCTGGACCAGAACCAATGAGATTGATCAGTATTTGACCTGATCAGAGCCGGTCCCAGCTTACATGCTGTTGACTAGAGAAATTTAACCTCCACACCAGAAATCCAAACTAAAGCAAACTTTCCATTTAAACTGTTTACAGAGTTGCGTAACTTTTAGGTAATCTGAAAAAATGTTGCCTTTAATGATGGAAAACATCCAGTGTGACCTTTTCAGATATAATGAAACCCAGCTTGGCTCAGAGTTTATAACTTAACGACTTCCCACCTTTTGCTTCCCCTTCGCTTTCCTCATGTTTCTCTGAAAAATGTCACACAGGGCTCTAGTATCCTAAATAACGCACATGTCCTGCTTCTGCAAACCTGAAGCTTTTCCAAGTGTGTCAGGTCAAAGTTTTGATGTTGGACCATCTTATGCAAAGCTATAAATATCTTAGACATCCGTTTTCATATTCTGGTGTCTTGCAGTTTTAATGCAGCTGTTTGGAGCTGAATAAAATGGATCTCGTCTGCATTATAAATCCAAACATAAAGAGTTGAAAGAAAGGGAGGGAAAAAAGCTCTGGATTTATTTCAAACACTGTTTTCTACTTGGAGCTTGGTCCAGTTTAAAACTATGTCAGTTTTGTTTATATGGAACTTTATGCCAAAAGGACTGAATAAAAAGTATAAAAAGATTAAAAACATAAAAAAAGCTTAAGAATAGAAGCGGATTATCAGTTTTAACTTGATGCAATTGGTTTGTTTTTAATCTAATGTGAATAATTAACTGAGCTTATTGTTCTGTAACGTGTGATTGAGTTGAAATTATTTTCTTTTCAAGTGGATCTCAACATTTGTTATGAATTGTTGATATGTAAATAAACCAAAGGCCAGTAAGGAAAAGTGTCCTAAAGTGTCTTAAATTAATGTTCAGTAAGATGAAATATAGTTGAAAGTAAAAACCATTAAATCCAACTTGTGGATTTGAGGCATTTTTCTACAAACTTTAGATTTTCTGGTGACGTTATTAAAGACGTTGGTTGATGCTTTGAAACATTGTTCAGGTTCACCAGCAATATGGGGTTGATCTATTTGAATCATTCATATTAAACTTTCAGCTTCGTTGTTGCTTTATTTTAACTTTGTTTTAAATCTCTCATCAGCTTCAAGGTCCACGTCTGTCTCAGAGACGCAGAGAGACAGAGAAAGAGAAAGAGACAGGAGGTAAAACTCCCGGATAATTATTATTCATCTGAGCTGAAATAAATGCAGTAAAGCCAGTGTGCAGCAGCACTAAATTATAAGACATTTCTGACATTTTTACAGGTCAGACAGACATAAAACATTAATTAGTGTAATTTATTACTGTTTGTTAAATATGATCAGTTTTTCAGTCCTTACATATTCCTAAAATACTTTTATGAGTTGTATATTTCAGGATAAATTGAACCATATCAAGATGAACCTCATCTCTAAAGCGCCTCCCCATTACAAACTTGATAGAGCCCGAAAAGAAATAAAACTACAATAAAATATCGGGACCAGTTAGAAAAAAAATAATTACAAGAATAAAGTCAAAATGTTCAGATAAAAAAAGAATTCAGTTATATTATCAACAGTAGGTCATAGTATGAATAAGTCATAATATTATCAGAATGTTGCAACATTAGAAGAAAGTAGTGATTTTATAACTCCTACATAAAAATGCATTAAAATGAGGAATGTTGAGCTTCTTGAAGACTTTATTCTACTAATATTATAACTTTATTTTTGTATTTTAAATAATTTAGTTTATTTCTGATAAATTTATAAAATATTTTTATAAATTTATACAAGAACATGATTCAGTTTGTTTTATTTTTATATAAATAGTAAAATAATTTTTAAGTGGAACCTAAAAAAATATGAGACATTAGACATGTAGTTATCCAGAACCACATGAGAAAAATATTAACTATAAGAAAGGATCTATGTTTTTCTTATTGATAAATTTGATCTTTATTAACACAAATTACTTTCACTGCTTGACTAGAAAGACGCATAATTAAGTTAATTAGCTGAAGCCATTCTTTACAAACTGACTCCTTGTTCTTTTTATAAACTAACTGATTTGATTTGTGCATCGCTGCCACGTCGTTCTCTTTATGACTTCCTGTTGTTTGTGGGTTGCTAGGCGACCAGAGATCACCATCTTGGCAGCAGAGCCGCTGCCCTCCACATCCTGGTTTCCTGGAGCCGTTGGAGGGATCCCTCCACCTCCTCCTCCGCCTGCACAGATCTGGGGGGCCACAATCGCTCCGACGATTCAGGTGAGGCTCGGATGATAAACGACGACTTTAGACTCCATTTCTACGTCATGGTAGGAGATTTAGCAGCAAACACACTACTGTTATTTACTTGTGTGTTTCAATTGCATCCTTTCTTGGTGTTCTGTGTTTTACCTGCTACGCAACCTAAATATGAAGTAGGCGTGGAAATGAATTCTTTATCATGATAAATTTCGTAACATAAGAATGTTGATTCACAGTAATGATGTTTAGAGTCTGTCCTGGTTGGCTGGTTTTAACGCTGTATGCGCTGTACAATGGCTGCTGGAAGTGACAAATATTTTGTTGTCGACTTAACATCCAGAAACCACTTGCTGCATTTTTGTTGGTTATGCTTTTCAAAGATGTCTGATTGTATAATTCTGGATCCGTTTGCAGCTATTTTCACATGTAAACGTTAAGTTGGTGTGTGTGACCAGCAGCAGCTTATTTGGCCTTAAAGTGACAAGATGCCTTAAAACAGCTCAAAATAGGCTAAACTGACCAGAAAAAAATATCATTATCTAAGCTGATTTTGGGTAAAAATGTGATAAATATGTTTTGTGTAGATCATAAATCTGTCCTGACCTGTTTATGAAGTGTTATAGGTCACCTTTAACCCTTGTTTCCTTCTTTAGCCGCCTCCTTCGTATGAGGAGGTGATCAGAGAGAAAACACAGGAGCAGGTTCTCCTTCCTCCTGCCGCCTCCTCTTCCTCCTCACCTTTGAGTTGTAGAACCACCATCGCCACACAGACCGACCCAGGACCCGCCGCCGACCCTCAGGAGACTCGCGGTAAACCAGGAAGCTGATTGGAAGGAGTTATAGATTTGAATATTTATTATTAAACGGAGTGTTTTCTGTTCTCAGATAGAAGATCAGCGAGGCCCCCCCGGCCACCTCCCCCCTCCTGCACTTCAAGACCTCCGAATGCTGCTGATGTCATCATCACCTCCAGCCAATCAACTGTTAGCTCTTCTGAGACGAACAGCGTAGCTGAACCTCTAACGCACACCTCCACACACACGCAATGCTCCGACTTCCCCAGTGACCAGCAGTTGCCTTCAGCATCAGCATTGCCTGACCCATCCCCAGATGTGCCCTTGGAGCGCCCCAGGCCACGCCCACGCACTAGGCTAGCTCGCCAGCCAGTTAGCGACGAGGTTAAAGTTCAGACTCTGGTAAAGCTGCGTGAGGACGGTTTGGCCACGTTAGCGGCGCGTGCAGCCAGCGACGCCACCAGCTCGGAGGGGAGCAGCGGGAAGTACCTGCAGGAGCTGCTGGAGGCGTTCAGCTCCGACGACTGGGGCTTCCCTGATCACTGCAGCGACGACAGCGAGCACAGCCAATCAGAGAGCGAGGACGGACCGAAGGAAGAGGACATGGCGACTCTGAGAGCGAGGATACAAGCGTTTGAGCAGCAAGTCTCTGATGAGAGCTGTGGAAACTTCAGTACTGGGAATGTTGATGATTTTGTTGTCACAAAAAGACCAGAGCCTCGACCGCGGCCTCGTCTCCAGGGGCAACTGGCCAAATCGACCCCACCTGTCATCGCTCCAAAGCCCAAAAGTTTTTCGCCTTCCCCCAAACCCTCCAGCAAGGTATTCTGGGAAGACGAAGGTGTTGCTGTGGAATCAGGCAGCGTAGAAACGGCAGAGTCAAACCCTGAAGCTCCATCTTCTGCAGAAGCATCAAAATCTGATCCAGGGTCAGACATCAAATCTACCCAAACCCCTGAAAAGCCCGCCATAACTCCAAAACCACAGACTGTTACAGAACCGCTCCCATCAAGCGCCCCAGTCCCGGCACCCAGACCACCTCCACCCAAACTCACGTCCTCCATCAGCAGTGACTCCTTCCCCCCGAACCCGGGACCCCCAAAGAGGCCTCCGGTCGCCCCCAGAGCTAGCCTGGGCGCGCCGCAGCAGAGCATAGATGAAGCTACGCAGAACACTGTGACCCAAACTGGTGAGTTTCAGTTTTCCAGCTAACGCTTCAGGTTTGTGACTTTTATTTCTTTTTTCCATTTCTTTTGCCCAGCAGTGATAGTGGATGAGCTCTAAAACTTTCCTGGTTAATTTGATCTGGTTGTTAAACTCTTCATGCCTGTTAGCAGATATCTGCTAAACTGTCTTTTCCAAATATTTGCTAGAAGGAAGTGTCTTTCTTCCTGTTTACGGTGCCAGATAGCCTGAATTAGCAACTGCTGCTGATAAGGAAGTTAAGTTATTGACTCAACTCCACAATGGCCTGCAGTTGAGCTTCATATGAGATCATTATCATCACCACTGTTTACTCTGAAGTTGTTACAGTGCTGATATGCACACTGGTAAAAAATTGCCTACTTCCTTTACTTTTGACGATAATAGTGTTTAAAAAAGAGACTAAAATCATAAAATTAGCATTAGTCTCCCAAGTTCTGGTATTCTTTCTAAACTGGATATTTAATCAGAAGTTAGCAGAACAGATTAAACTAAATGATAAAGCTCCTCTATTACAGATCTTTACAACAAGAACAAAATTGTTGATATTAAAATGACCAGTATTATTGATGCTAACATATGAGCATCACATTTCTTCTGCACTGCTGCCTCAGCGTTACTTGATGTCAAGTTTTAGTCCTCAATTGATGCGGCTTGTGTCAAAAAGCCACATTTCCCATCATGCCGCAGTGACGGACTGCTGCATCCTAAGTGTACATAGGCGCATTGTCATATGTCCTTCCTCCCAGACTCAATAACTATTACTGCTCCCAACAAAGACAACATGCGTTTACGTCCCTGCTGGTATTTGCATAATAATCTACTCTGCTTTACTTATGTTTATTTAATGATTCTGCAGTTATTGGACTTCTGCTGTTCAGTAGTGAAGTCCTGTTCGGACCACTTATTGACCAGCAAGACAAACCTGAACTAACAACATGAAAATACTTCTCTAGATATAAGAATGGCTACATGTATAAATGTCGTCTGTCTTCCTAACTCAAAGGAAACTAATTTTATTGTCGACTTCATGCGGTACAATGTTGTTTTTGTTTCTCCTGGTTTTAGTCTAGACAAGGAGAACCTTTATTTATCGATGGGTGATAATGGAGGGCTTGTTTTGGCGAACTCAACAGTCAGAAATTATAAACAGTTTGCAGGACATTATTAAAGAATGCAATAAAATCTCTGGCATTCCTCTTGACAATCTTATTGACCTCTGTATTGTCAGATTATTGACAAAAGCTTCGACACGACTTGATGGGTCAAGTTTGAACCGTCAAGATGACAGAATGATGAACCGATAGACAGACACAGACTAGAAGCAGACTTTGTGTTGTCTATGCTTAAAGATTGTTAATGAGGCTGTTGTTGGTTTTTATGTGTGGACCTGCTGAGTGTGCAGCAACTTACCCTTCAAGGACAATGACGTTTAACCAAACTTTACGAGTGAGGTTGCACAGTGTGGTGTGGTTAGAGACAGTCTCTGGCGAGCTTCGTACCTTATTGTTGCTGATAAACGCTGGTTTGGCCTATTTCTCTTTCTCTCTTGTAACTATAGTTGTAGAAGAAATGTTCAAATTTGCAGTTAGCAGTCTTTATGGATTGCTGGGAGTCATCTTTGTTTTGTTTTTGATGTCATTTTTTAAAAAACGTTGCACAACAGAAAGTTGGCTTAAGTTGTTCATCAGAGACAACCTGGGAGAAGAAACCATCTCTGTGGCAACAGGTTTTATTTCTTCCGCAAATAGCACTCTGTAGCACTAACTTAAAGGTAAAAGTTGAACTAGTTTGTGTCCAGAATGTGTGTGGTCTGCAGAGATGTTAGCTGGATGTGCGCAATAATCTGGTGAATCCTTACATCCTGATGCTGTGGTTGATATCTGAGTTAGGACAAAGCAGTGATGAAAGTAATACAAACTGCCGCTGCTTCCCATCAACCAGCTGGTTACCATGGAGACCAAACGGAGGCAGGTGAAGAGGCCTTGGTAAATAGCTGCTGTTTGAACTTGATGCTGCTCAATAAATATTATCCTCAGAAGACAAATACAAAGTCACTTTATTGCATTTAAATAATAAAATAAATTATTGATTATAAATGTCTGTATCTAAAAGCTTCCTGGCAGACTGTTGTAGTTATGAACGCCAGCTCTGATTTCTGTGGTTTTTATTTGGAAAATGAAAAATTCACAGAAGGTTTGATTTTAACTTAAAATTACACATTTAAAATTAATTTATCTTATAAAAGTTTTAAATATGTTGTTTATTTAGGTTATTTAATTTTGGTAATTTTATTTCCCTATTTTGCAAAGAGATGAGTTCAAGATATTTTTCATAGGGTTCTATGGGGTTGTATATGGTTATATAGCAGGTTCTGTGGAACCATCCTAAACCCTATTTAGGGTTCTATAGAACCTAGTGAACAGCCAATAGATTGCAGCAAAAACAACAATTGTTTTGGGGATTAGTTACACTTTGAATGATTGTCCATGTTGTGCTTATTTCCTTTTTCAGTGAAAGGAGGAAGTATCCGCTCCACCGTCAGACCGGCGGCACCAACATCCCCTCGCAGAGCCAGCGGTAAGACTACAGGCCCTGCTGTGCGTCCGAGTTTCTAAGACACTGATCTGGACGTAGCTGCGACACAATGGAGCGTTTGAGAGCTTAGAGACACAAATGCAGCTCATTTGTTTTGTGGCAGAAACATGCAAACTTGTGGAGAGGTTTTATGTGCTAAGTGTTTGTATGTGACGATGTGCTTGGGTCCGGCTCAAAGAGGGAGGCCTGTGTGATGCAATCTAAACTTTGTGGGAGGAAAATGGGATGATTGTGTGAGAAGAAACAAGCCCCCACTGTTGTTGTGTGCTTGATGTGTGCAGAAGTGTTGGTGTGTGTTGCTGGCTGAGTCTTCAGCAGTTTTATTGCTGAAGTTAGGCCGTCAACCAATAGATGCATGTTGAGGGGATCTTTGTTGATGCCTCTTGGTAGAAATAAAACCGAATCAGCACTTCTTATGTCTCTATAGTTTCATCCTGGAAAACATGACTTTCTATTAATAAGTTGTGATTTAAGCCAAATGTTGCCTTTCTATCATCAAACCAGAGGCAACTTTTATGTTTGGTTTGACATTCAACAAAGTCGAGCTGAACATAAAAGTTGCCTTCAGTCTGCTCTGATGTAATGACAGAAAGGCAACATTTGCCTCAAATAAACCTTTATTAATGGGGCTGAAATTATTAATCATGATTAATTGAATTTAAAAAATAATAGTCAACTAACTTAGCAATCGATCCATCATTGACTGGAGGAAACAGATACAGACAAAGCCATCTGCTGAAAGAATAACATTCACATTCACATCTGGTATCTAATATAAACAAAACCATTTTCTGAAAACGTGTCAAAGACTTTCAGAAAACAACAGAGGAGATTGATCGATTAGCTTTACTTAGAATAATATAAATATTCTCCAGTTTTTCTTCACACAAAATTTTATTTAGTGATAGAAAAACTGTTTCATTTTTTCACAGAAAACAATCAGAGCAACCAAAGCTGCTGTCTTTTCATCAGCATCAATTTGGATCACTAACATTTATTATTTAGCTGATTATTAATTCATCAAATACTTAATAGGCTCCAACACTCACCTTTTAAACAACAAAACTTTTCAGAGTTGCTGACCATTTTCTTCCCTTAATGAAGGAAGGGAAGACTCCTCTTCTGTCAGCACACTGTCAGAGGAGGAGTACACTCTTCTGAGTGTACTCAAACAACAAAGTTTAAAGCACTTTGTTGTTTCAAAACAAAACACTTTGTTTTGAAACTGAGAGTTCGCTGTGCTCTGATGACCTCCACAGTCCCGAGATCTCAAACCAATAATGGAACACCTTTAGGATTTAGTGGGATGATTAAAGAGTCGCATCATGAAAGTTCAGCCAACACATCTGCAGAAACTGTGTCATTCTGTCACACAGAAAAATCTCAGGAATATTCTGTGAAGCTATGCCACAAAGAATGAAAGCAAAATGACGTCCAGCAACACAAAACTAGCAACTAATAATCTGGTCCTTAGTTTTAATTCCTGTGAACATCAGAACCTTTTTTCGACTCAATTGTAACTCAGATTTGTTTTGTTAAATAGTAAAATATGTTCTTCCAGTTATTATTAATCAATTGCAGCTCTAAACAGGTGAGTTTTTAAAATTTGATTTAAAAGAATTCAGTATTTCAGCATATTTTCAGTGACACAGTAAATAATATTCTGAAATATTGATGGATGTGTATAAACTGCATGCAACAGTTGCATGAGAATTTAAGGCCAATAGAGGGCGCTAATGTCCTATCAGAGATGAATGTAGCAACACAGAAATTAAAAAACTGAAAACATTATAATCACCACACTAACTGTAATAGAAGTAGCTACAGATCTAAGTTTTTTATTTACCAGATTTATTCATCTTAGGTTAGTATTTATATGATGAATAAGCATAATTAATTACCAGTTTTCCTTCTCCAGCTCCTAGTCTGGCTCCCAAACCAACTGCAGTACCACCAGCGCGTCCAGATCCAAACCCAGTCCCTCTGAAACCTGCAGCAGTCAGTCCTGCTGCACCCAGCAAGCCTCCAGGACCGCCGAAACCCCCGACCCCGGCGCCCGCCATGAGGAAAGCCTCCGTTCCCCAGGCCAAACCTGAACCTGGCATCCCTGCTAACCCAGCGTCTTCTGGGCCGACTCTCCCTCAGCGGTAAGGAAAGACTGAATAGTTGGGCCTGAACACTTTGATTGAAGGCCTTATTCTGTTTTTGTGGATGGAGATGACATATTGTTAAGGTGATTTATATAGAAAGTTTCTATTTCGTCCAGATCTGTGTTTGAGGTCTAATATACTATTTATATCAGCCATTTAATCAGTACTTTTACATAAAACCCAGACTGCAGGTTTGATGTTTCTGAGTGAATGAATAGAGAACATGGCTGTAGGGTTGAAACAATTAATTGTGAAGACTTGATTATTAAAATAATTGTCAACTAATTTAGTAATTAATTAATTGTTTACAGGAGTATATAATCTCTAAAAAGGACAATTTGCTAAAAGAACGGCTATATTCTGCCTAAATCTCCTCCAGTGGAAGATTTAGCTTCACCTGGTACAATTCTGTAAAACGTGTCCTGTTAAATGGCTTTTCCTTTAATCCAAAGAATAATCAACAGATCAGCAATGAACTGATATTAAGTCGAGCAGAAACAGCAGAGCTTTTCAAATGATGTTTGAAGTATTTTTTTAGCTGCAGATGATCCTCTGCTACAAATGATCAAGTGTTCAATAAAGTTATTGCATTTCAGGCACTAAAATGTCTATTTTCTTCTTTTAATGTATTCATAACACTGTATAAAATAGATTGATTAATCATCAGAATTGAGCTGCAGCACTGTGTGGCTGCTTCACTCCATCTGCAGAGAACATGTTTAATCTCTGTTTGCTCGCTGTTGAATCTGAACTACAAACTGGTTTTCCTGCCCTGTCAGACATTAAATTGTAGTATCTGTGTCATATTAACTGTATAAACTGTTTGTATAATATTTTTTAAAGTAATCTTTTTGTCCTACAGGGGTAAAGACACATAATCATAAGTTCAGACTGTTTCATTCATCTTTTGTCTTTTTCCTTTTCTTTTCCAAGTCCGCCAAGTGTTAAGCTCCTCCCTCTTCGTCCTCCACCAATCAAATCCGCCCCCAGCAGACCGCCTCCCCCAGCAATAAACTCCTCAACCAATCAGATAGCTGCTGCCAAAGCTGTACCTGCTGAGCAGCTTTCATCGGCCAATCAGATGCAGACTCAGAGGGTGTCAAAGAAAGGACCGCCTCTGCCGCCTCGCCCCAAACCTGGACACCCTCTGTACAACAGCTACATGGTACTCTCACACAAACACACAAAATCATTATAAAACACAGTATTGTAGTCACTTAAATTTGTTTTCCAGAAACAGGAAGTCCTGATTGTTCTTGACGATCCAAGTCCTGCTCCTGCTGAGTCGCAGCAGGCAGGTGAAGGGACGGATCAGAGCAGCGTTACGGCAGACATCAGCCCGTCTCAGTGTCTCATGGACCTGGACACCCAGCCAGAGACGGTCCAACATCTGGACGGCGAGTCCAAAACGGCCATAGAAGACCTCAACCAGTCTGACTTCCAGGTGCCAAACAGACAGATTTTATTTCTTCCTTTTAAAAAGTTTAATTCATGGAATCTTAATGAGTAAATATTTAAAGTTTTTAGACAATTTCAACAAACCTTCATCTGACAGATGGTGAAAACCCAACACAGCTTCTGGACGTAGCTTTTGAGCTGAAAATAAGAGATTGACACTTTGACTTGAAGCAGAAAGAGATCTAGGGTCATCCATTTAAAGCCACCTGAGAATCACTGTTCATATTTTAAAAACATCTTGAAAACATCAACTCAAGAGGATGAGTTTAAATATAAAGAAATGTATTCCCAGTTAAATCATCATTCACTCCTTAAAGAGCCAGAGTTGTATAAATTACACCACTAGGTGGCAGACAAACTTTTTTCTTGAGTAATTTCTTTCATGGCTTCTTCTTTCTTGTTCCTGAGTAAAGATTAGGCTACTTGAGTTTTTGGGTACAATATCCACCTCTAGATAATCTAAAATATTTGTGTCTTTTCTGCTCACTGAAACTTGCTGGGGTTTTATTTACATATTCACACAGACAACAAATGAGACAAACAACATGTGGAGACAAAAGATTTTTGCTGCTTTCTTAATATGAAGAAAATATTCTACTACATTTAAAAAAATAAATGATAGATGGAAAATTATGTAATACAGGCAATTTAAATGAGATTTTTTTTCACTGAAACAGGAAGTCCATCATATTTACATGGTATTCACATTTAAAACCCATTTTTATTCTTTGCTGTTTGATTCAAACAGTTTAAGTTCCTTTTATAATGATAAACATTTTAAACTTTTAAATGTATTTTTCTTGTTCTTATTGGTGAATTGTGCAATACTTTTGTCAACAGCTGTTGTTTTAATGTGCTACATAAATAAGTTGACATTGACATGGAAACTAAAGCGTAATAAGCAGAAGTATCTAGACTTTAACGAGAATGTTCAGTCGGTGTTGTCTCGTGTTTTAAATGTTTTTTCGTTGTTTTTCTTCAGTCCATTCTGCCTGTTCAGCCTGCTGAGCTCAAAGAGCAGCCAGACCCTCCTGCTGTCAGGTCAGAGAGAATTGATGCTCACAATTCAACGAATTGAAGCTGAAAGCGGTAAAAACTCAGGTAAAAACCTGACGTGCTGTTTGCCTCTGCAGCGGCCCGCGATGCGTCGCTCTGTTTGACTACGAGGGAGAGGGTGACGACGAGCTCACCTTCTCTCAGGGCGACGTCATCGGCCTCCTGGAGCTGGTTGGCGAGGAGTGGGGGCGGGGCCAGATCCACGGCCGAACGGGAATATTCCCACTTAATTTCATGGAGGTGGTGGAGCCTCTTCCACAGCCGACGCCAGGAGAAACTTCTAAACAGGAGGCAGAACAGACCGGAGAAACGGAAAGCTCTGGTGAGACAAAGAAAGCTTTTACTCTTTTAGTTTTACGTCAACACTTTAATCACTGGAATGAATGTTTACTCTCACCTGAGTTAAGTTGGAAAATCCTCGCTCACACAGCAACATTTTTATGCTGATTTTTGTCCCAATTTTCCCTTAAGGTACCTCAGTTATTAGGATAGTCTTAACAGAAATGCCTTAATTAAAGAAGACAAGACAACCATCACGGCACAGTAGAAAGTTTCTCTGTAGTTTTTTCTCTGCCTGCTTTTCTCAGGCGTAAGAGGAAGGAAATGTTTATGTGTTCAAAACTGGCAACAAAATATCACTACACAAAAATCATACTTTAAATCCTATGACTTGAAGGAAATGGAACCATTTCAGATTGTAAGTAGAAATAGAGGATAAATAAGCTGTTGTAATGCTTGTGTACTTTTGTGACTGAGCCGTCAGGATTAGATAAGTAGCAGAGACAGGGAGAGAGCAGCTAGCAAGCATCAATTTGGACTTCATGTTTTCTTCTAAGGTCAGTATCTGAATAATGCAGCACCAGACAGAAACATGTTCATATAGAAAACTCTACAACATTCTTGATGTAACTAAAGCCTCAGAGTGTAGAAACTGTAGAAGTCATTAAATATTATTTTTTAGCACAATAACAGAGAAATGTTACTATTTGTATTCACTGTCTGCTAAACTAACTTCTAGTTTCTGAACATGTTATAAAAATGTAGAACTAAATAAATATGTTTTTGTTGTAAGCTTCATGTTTTTTTTCTCTGCCTAATTTTTATGTTTTTTATACATTGTTTTGTCCTTAAAAACAATCTTTCTAAATTTTTTTGCATATTTTTCCTCAGCAACACTAAAACAACCATCAGATTTAAAGGTGAGTGTGTTTATATCTTCTATGTGCATCACTTTATTTGTCATTAAAACCATGTTTTTAATAATAAAGTCTTATACATTTTCTCCTTCAAAGCAGCACTGATTTTAGTCAGTTTATGAAATTATAAACGCTCTGAAACTGAGTCGTTTGTGTAAACAGACGGACGAGTGGGTTGTGGCTCTGTTCGACTTCCCGGGTCAGACTGCAGACGACTTGTCCTTCCAGAAGGGGGCGCTGATTCAAGTGACAGAGCATGTCGACGCAGAGTGGAGGAGAGGTCGACTGGACGGGAGGGAGGGACTTTTTCCTGCTGCTTTCGCACAACCCAGTCAGGGTACGAGAATACACTCAGCTTATTTAAAGCTGTTTAAGCTTTAAATAATAAAGAAAATAAAATGAGTTTACAGATAAATTTTAAGCTCAGTTTGTGGAAATTTAATGTGTCAGGCTGATATTTTATTGAGAAAAACTTTGTTTTTGTAGACTTTTTAAAAAGGCGACTTCTGTTTTTTATCAATTTAATTTTTTCTCACCAGCTCAGCCAATCACAGGCCAGCAGCCTGCAGCTAAAGGAACGGCTAAAGCTGTGTTTGATTTCACAGCAGAGAACGAGGATGAGCTCACACTGAAGGTGTGCGATTTAAAATTATTGTTGGATTAAATCCTCTGCTGAAATCGTTTTTGAAAGATTTATTTTGTGTTTCCTGCAGGTCGGTGACATCCTAACGCAGGTGGAGCCGGTTGATGAGCAGTGGATTCTGGGAGTTGTAGGCGGAAAACGTGGGATCGTGCCTAAAAATTACATTTCATTCCTCTGATGAGTTTAACAGATGTTTGAACTTTTGATGACACCACAGGGATGTTTCCTGCGTTGTTTTTTTATCTAGCATTTCTGGATGAACACATGAATAAATCCATTCCAGTATTTCTATTTTATTTTATTTTTTATTGCCAGGTGGTTAAAGGACCTGAATGAGCCTGGATAGTTTTTATTGTTACTTAGCTGGAGATGGAGAGTCTGTATGTTTTAGACATTTGAGATTAACGAAAACGATTTCACATTGATGGACTATTGATAGTTTTATTGCTTTATTTCCTCTGGACTTGATCATTTCTCTTTTTTATTGACTGTTCACCTCCAGTAGCAGGACTGAATCGATTTGATCACTGCTTCAAAGATCCTTCTCCTCATTTCTTCTTTCTTTATTCTCATTTTGCAATTATGTCAGTAAATACAAAATATGCAATTAATTCACTTTAACTGAACTGTTAATTGATTGTGCAAAATAAAGCTTTTCGTTTCCTTTCTCCGACGCAACCATTTGCTGGTTTGAATGATACTGAATGAACTGTTCATTCAGTAGTAGTTGTCTGACGGTAAGTATGTGCAGGTAGGATGTTTTTTTCTGACTTCTGCACTGTTTAAAAAAACAGATTTCAACAGTTTTCTATGTTTTCTATGTGCTCCAAAGCCATATATTCCTAGTATTTAAATTATATTTTTATGATTAAAAGCAATTACCTTACTTAAAATCACCTCTTAAAATATTGCTGTGCTTCTTTTTTCTTGTAAGGGTTTTCTTTTTCATGATTTTCTAAAAAAGAAAATCATGTTCCATCAATTACAGCAAATTATCCAGATCCCACAGCAGCCCAGACCATCATACTGCCACCACCGTGTTTTATTTTCACTTTGATGGTCCCTTTCCGAAATACGGTTTAACATCAGATTTAAATTTTTATCCAATTTTTTTTTTTATAACTCCATTAAATTATTTTTAACCAGGTCAGGCCTTGACATGAACTCTTTCCTGCACTGAGGGCAGGTGGATTTTCCTCTCATCTTCTCCATCCAGTGGAGACGATGAGAGGAGTAGCTGTGCCCTCAGGGAATAGTCACCGGATCCTTCAGTTGATCCCGACAGATCGAACAAAATCCACGTGACTTCCTGGTTGTGCCATTTCAACTCTAAATAGCTAGTGTCTGAGAAGTGTCTTTTAAAGGTTTCCCATAAAAAGTCAGTTTTCTTTGTGAAGTGCACAATTCAGAGACTGAGGTCCAGACAAAAGTCAGGGAGCAAAAACAATCTTTAATACATCTGCAGACGGAGAGCAAAAATACACTGCATTAGGCGACAAATCATTCTGCTCTGACGAACTCAGAGTTGCATAGTTACTTTATTCATCTCTCTCTACTACCGAGGCGGAGACTCGGTCTTCTAAGACCAAACAAGAGAAACAAAGGAAAACATACGGAACCTTGTACACTCATTCACTGCTATGTCTATGAAATGTGAAAACTAAATACTCCATCATCTCCATGCAGGGAAGGCCACGGGAAAAACAGCAAGTTCCCAAATAACTGTCTGGGGAAGTTCAGCAACCCTGGGAAACTTACTTCAGTAGACACATCTTGTTTCATTAGTTTGTACCCCCTCCCAGCTGCACAGAAAAACACCTTGACTGTGATACAAAAAACATTACATTTATATGACACATAAAGGAACATCATTTACTACGAATAAAACTTCTTCACATCTTCCTCTTCCACAGGCTTTGTCAATCACTTTATTCAAATCAAGAGTTTTTCCCTAAACTTGACCTGTCAGACTAGTGTGACTTGTCCACCTGTTATTACTTGTCTGTCTAAAGAAATAGGTTTTTAAGCCTTGATTTAAAGAAACTCTGTGTTTAAAGATTTTTGCAGCTTCTGGAGCAAATAAACTGTGAATGCGTTTTCTCTATGTTTAGTTTTTATTCTGGGGATGCAGAGCAGACTTGACTCAGAAGATCTGAAAGCTAAATATGACAGCTTGTCTTTAAAGTAATTTAGTGGTAAATCATTCAGTAATAACTGAGACCTTAGTCCTTTAATCCTAAAAATGTTCTTCAGAGGATAGAAGGCCATCTTTGTAACTGTCTTTATGTGTCTGAAGATTCAGGTCAGAGTTCATCACTGCAAACAGATTTCAGGCCTGATCAATGTAATAACTGAATCTTACTCTTCATGTTTTCTTCTTTAGGCCCCAAAATGATTTGATTAGTTTTGTTTAGTGTAAATGGTTGAATGGGTTCAGAGTCACCTGGTGACATTGTAATTTTGAGTTGTGTATTTTCTCCGTAGTTATGGTAACAAAACTGATCTCTTATTATAACCTGAGCTAAAGGGAACATATGTATGCTTACTAGGAGGGGTCCTGGGAGTGAACCTGGGAGTGTCCTGCATGTGGTTTCTATTTGCTCTGATAAAATGTTCTCTATTGAAACTAATAAATTCCTCTCCTGTCAAGTTTAAGTACTGTACCAGAGTCCAATCCAGCTAAGCAATTGCTTTGTCATGGTCAACAATGTCAAATGCTGCCCTGAGATCCAACACAACCAGCACTGTGGTTCTTCCACAGTCTGTGTTTATATGGACGTAATTGAACGCTTTGACTAGGACAGTCTTAGTACTGTGGACTGAAATTGGACTGAAAGGCGTCAAATTCTTATGTTTGAATTAGTCTGATATTTTACTCTTAGTGATTGCAGTGCTAAACTGTTTCTTTGTGGTTATAAATTTTGGTATCAAGTTTAAAAACAATCAACTTCACACTGACAGAAAGCAAGACGACTTTTTATTTTTTAATGTCAGAAATGCAGCCATACAGGAAAGGTTAATTAATTTCTTTATGAAAACATCAATATAGGTTTTATTATTGTTCAAACACCATTTTGAAGAATAAAATCTAATCTTTGGATTTCTAGAGGTGAATCCAGTTTTAAAAAGTACTCAAACCAATAAGAAGAAAAATCAGTTTTAAATTAACTAATGTACAAAGTGTACAAAATGTAATTGACCATTTGATCACGTCGAATAAAACACACAACTTATAAAATGATTCTTCATATTTCTGTGGTTTGCCTGGTTCTGAAACATAAATGACAAACAGCTAAAGATATGTTACTGTGCCATAACAACAATGCCTTGCTGTGAGTTAAAATTGAAAACAAAAAACACAAAATCTACAAGTTTAATATGAACAACTCCAAGATGAAACTTTATTACTAAATCACCTTGAAATATAATTAAAACCATGATATTATGTTTGATTTTTAGCTTTATTTACATTTGGACTTGCCACACCATTGATTCACACCACCAAAATGTTCATATTCCAGAATCAGTATTTAATCAGTTAAGAAATTATTTTTGAAAATTGATGCTTTGCTTTTAAAAGTCACCATGAAAAATGTATTTGCATCTTGATAAACTTCTCAACATTTGAAATGATAAAGTTTTAAGATGATCTAGAATAAACCAGAGATTTAAACTGAGCTGCTCAGCTTCAGTTTAATTTAACTGAATAAACTCTGCACTGGTTCCTGTTGAACGTGAAAGCCAAATCCCAGCATATAGAGGCTGAGTGAATATGGTATCAGCTTCATGGAGGAGAATCATCTGAGATCCATAGACTTCGTAGAAAGACAGAATACCTGCTCTGTGATCGAGGTACACTCCTACTCTGGAGGAATAGGGGTATGTGACAGGAATATCCACATTATAATCGTCCCCACAATATGTATAATTACACGGCTGGCAACACAATGCCCAAGAGTTGTCATTCAAACCAAAGGAACTCTCGTCTGTGTCTCCTGTTCTTTCTATGTCATCATAAGCTACGGCTACTGCGACTGATCTCCCTGTCCACTCTACCTCCCAATAACAACGTCCAGTCAGACGTTGTTTACTCAGTACCTGCCACCTTCTAGTGAATCTGTCTTCATGATCTTCATAATATTGGTTTTCATTGGTCATTGTTACTTTTCTGTTGCCTTCAGATAATTCCAGAAATTTGTTTGCTGTGTTTCTACTCAGTGTGAGTTTCCTTGAATACTTCAAGAAATATTCACGGTAATTTACGGCCGCTGTGTTCATTGGTTGAAATGGTTGAGGTAAAACTCCGATGGACTGGTGACCTGTCCAGGGTTTATCCCACCTTGCACCTGTTGGCCATTGGCGATTGGCACCAGCAACCATAGGGAACCCACGAGGGATAACCGCGTTAGAAAATGGAGGCATGGATGGACGGCTGGGTTGTGGTAAAAGAGCCGCTTTGGAGGCTTCTTGTGAGGTTTTTTTTTGCGGGTCTCTCGACCTGTCCGTCACGTTCCCACCAGGGACACGTGCATTAGAAATAGGATGAGTGGATGTATGTTTGGGTTGTGGTAAAGTATCTGCTTTGGAGGCTGATGGTGAGATTTTTTTTGATGGGTCTCTTAGGATGTCCTGTAGATTATCTCTGAGGTCTGACACAGCTGCTGTCACGTCCTCAAAGTTTTTCCAGGGTTGAATCTTAATGCTGGATGATCCTGTAGACTCACTGAGTGCTGGCAGTGAGGGGTAGTTGAGGAGAAACTGGGTGTGATCCTCTGTGTGTGAGAGCTGCTCCAGCTCAGTGTCTTTCCTCTTCAGCTCAGTGATCTCCCGCTGCAGCTTCTCCTGAACATCTTTGACTCGACTCACTTCAGTTTCCTGCTGGGATCTGATCTGCTGCTTCACATCAGAGCTTCTTTCCTGGAGGAGACGGATCAGCTCAGTGAAGATCTTCTCACTGTCCTCCACTGCTTTATCAGCAGAGACATTGATGGCCTCCACCTCCTGCTGAAGCAGCTTCACATCTTTCTCTTGGTCGTGGATTCTCTGATGGATTTGTTGTCGACTCTCCTGGAGCTTCTTCTGCTTCTCATCTCTTTCTGCTGCAGCTGGGACTGTTTCATGGTCTTTATGTTCATCCATAGTGCAGAGATAACAGATACACTGCAGATCAGTACGACAGAAGATCTTCATCACCTCATTATGTCGAGAGCAGATGTTCTCCTCGAGGTTCTTAGATGGATCCACCAACTTGTGCTTCTTTAGTCCAGGGACATCATAGTGAGGTTGAAGATGTTTCTCACAGTAAGAAACCAAGCAAACCAGACAGGACTTGACAGATTTCATCTTCCTCACGGTGCAGATGTCACAGGCCACGTCTTCAGGTCCCACACAGCAGTCATCATCAGGAGCAGATTGTGGTACAGTCTTCCTCACATCCTCCACCAACTCTGCTAACATGGTGTTTTTCACCAGGTCAGGCCTCGGTGTGAACTGCTGCCTGCACTGAGGGCAGCTGTAGATTCCTTTCTTGGCTTCATCATCCCAAAAACTTCCAATACAGTACATGCAGTAATTGTGTCCACATGGGATGGTCACTGGGGTTTTCAGTAGATCCAAACAAATCGAGCAGGAGAATTTTACAGAATCCATCTGATATCCTTGCTGTGCCATTTCTCTTCTGGTGAGCAGTTAGTGTGTTAGGTTTCGTTTCCCCAGAAGCAAATTTGCTGCGCAGCAGGTCTATAATGTGTCAGTATGTAAAAGGTTAGTGACCAGGAAAAGCAAATCATTTTTAGCCACACCAATAGAAAAGATGATGAAAGGTTTCCTCCTCCTGGATCAAAAACTCCTCCCTTTTCTCAGAGGCAGAAAATGGACCTCCTCTTCCGGGAAATCTGTTGTTTTGTGGTTTGCTATTTCAGCTTCCTCTTGTATTACTACGTTTTTTGGGTTACATAGGCTCCATCCTTTCATTATTTTTGTGATAAATTTGTTAATTACTAAAATATGTCCTCACTCATGATAAATATTCTGTTTTGTTTTATTGCGAAATACCATATATGACAACCATTTGGAAAAAGGTGATGAACAAAGACATCTGGAATGATATACACAACTGACATGTTTCACACATTCACTATTGGGGGGACAATAAACAGAAAAAATTTCTTAAGAAGAATTTTGGGGGGGTTGGCAAAGTTGATTGAAATGTAATTTGAAGCTGCTGGACCAAAAATGACTACCAGTGCACATCAAATGTGTTTTTCTCTGTAAGCAGCCTGCTGAGAAGTTAAACTAAAATTCAAATGTTGCTTCTATATGAGTTTTGTTCAGTCTGACTGATCTAATCTCTGCTACACCTTTACAAAAATTTAAGGTTCTAAATAAAAACAAGTTTCCTCTTAGGATAGTAGTCTAGAGCCTAATAAAAACCAAATAAAATTCCTCATAAACATGGATTAATTGTATAATGGCTCCCAATACAAGTTATGGCTATTTAAATTATAACTTAAGTTGCTTAAGTTATAATTAAGCAACTTAATTGCTTAATTAAGCAATTAAGTTGCTTAATTAAGCAACTTAACAAAGAACAAACAAGTAGATAGAAATGAATATCTGGGGAGTATCATAATTTAAACCTAACACTTAAAGCACCAGGGTTTATGTAGAAACATATTCACATTTTATTGTGGCTTAAAAGGTATAACTTTCTATTATTTCTGTTCTCGGCTCCCACACACAGGGGGACCTAAAAATGTATTCTTGTTATTTCTCTGAGCAAGGTATCCAGATAGATTAACACTCAGGCGCTTAAGTCCTAGCAGACTGCTCTTCTTGTACTCAACAAGAGGAGCATACCACCAAATAAGTTGCAGGTATGTGAAGGTCCAGGAGTCAGGCCCCTCCTCCAGGTAATTGTGGTCTCCAGGTTCCATCTGGTGGACAATTAAAAGAAAGCAGCAGATAACAGTTCTCAAAACCCCAGTCCCCAACAGAAATGTTAATTTAATAATTTTTTTGGGGGGGAGACAATTCTAGACTTTTCCAAAATGGGGGGGATCCGGGCCCTCCCAACCCCCCTGGGATTTATGCCCATAATTTGGAACTTAGAAGGTCTGATAAATAGTACAACAGTGACATTTCTTATTGTCGTTAACTGAGTGACCAGTTCCAGATGTGATCTTATCCCAAATTCCTCAAAACAAACTTATAATTTTTAAAAGTTAAAGCAAAGCTCCCTTATATTTGGCTTACCCAGTTTGTTTTTAATTTTCAAATCATATTTTTTCAACTTAGTGCTTCTAATTAAATGTCCACACCATTCATTGTCAGCATCTTAGTTTTATTTGTGTTCTAAACACAGTTAATCACAGTCTAACAGATGTGATTTTATTTTAACATGTTTAAAATCAATCAACATGGCACTGATAGAAACCAAACCGATTATCATAATTTTGGGTAAGTTTGTGATTACTACAAACAGAAAAATACAGAAAAAACAATTTTCATCCATTATTAAATAAACAATTATGTAATAAATCAGATGTAGTTCAAACAAGAACACCATGAAGAATAAATTCACTCTTTTTTTCTTACAAAATAACCAAAATGGATAAAAACAGAAAAGCAGATTTAAAAGCTCCATTACTATTATTGCTATTATTATTGCACACCAATATACATTCATTGGCCACTTTATTAGGTACAACTGTTCATTATTGCAAATGTTGAATCAGCCAATCACATGGCAGCAACTCAAGGCATTTAGAAATGGCCAAAACAGTCAGCTGCAGTTCAAACCAAGCATTAGAACAGGGAAGAAAGGTGATTTAAGAGACTTTGAACTTGGCAAGATTGTTCGTGCCAGACAGGCAGATTTCAAAAACTGCTGATGTACTAGGATTTTCCCACACAACCATCTCTAGGGTTTATAGAAATTGGTTCAAAAAAGGGAAAATCCATTGAGCCTCAGTTCTATGGGAACGAACGCCTTGTTAATGCCAGAGGTCAGAGGTGAACGGCCAGACTGGTTCAAGCGACAACAGTAACTCAAATAACCACTGATTCAACCGAGGCCTGCAGAAGAGCAGCTCTGAACGCACAACATGTCAAACCTTGAGGCGGCTGAGCTACAGCAGCAGAAGACCACAGCGGGCGCCACTCCGGTCAGCTAAGAACAGGAAACTGAGGCTGCAATTCACACAGACTCACCAAAACTGGACAATAGAAGATCAGAAAACGTCGCCTGGTCTGATGAGTCTGGATTTCTGCTGCCACATTCGGATTGAAGGGCCAGAATTTGGCCTCAACAAGATGAAGCATGAATCCACCCTGCCTTGTATTAACGGTTCAGGCTGGTGGTGATGATGTCATGGTGTGGAGGATATTTTTTGTGTTAACACCACAGCCTACCTGAGTTGGCAAATCGTCTCTGACTGCTTTCTTTAACATGACAATGAGTTCACTGAACTCGAATGGCTTCCACAGTCACCAAATATCAATCCAATAGAAACCTTTGGGATGCGCTGGAATGGGAGATTCACATCATGGATGTGCAGCCGACAAATCTGCAGCAACTGCTTGATGCTATCATGTCAAAATGGACCAGACTCTCTGAGGAATGTTTCCAGTGCTTTGTTAAATCTCTGCCACAAAGGATTAACGCAGTTCTGAAACCAAAAGGGAGGCCAACCCGGTACTAGCAATGTGTACCTAATAAAGTGGCCAGTGAGCGTACAGTATACTTCAACCTCTGATTAGATGTTATTCATTATTAAAATATACAATACCTGTAACATAAAATTTACATACCGCATAAGAACAATGTCTTGTAAGTTGAGCTTGAAAACAAATATAGAAAAGCTGCAACTTAAAATCTATAGATTCAATATTAAAAGCTGTACAATGTAACTTTATACCTGATTGACTGTGATATTTAATTAAGTCTGACATATAGCCTTATCTACACATGTATTTCTTGTAGTACGAATTTACACCACCAGTATTTTTGTTATTCAATATTTTAACCTATTCTTCATGTGTTTTTGAGAATGTCATCATCCTCTACTTTGAAGTAAAAGTAGTTCCTTTTACATCTTGATAAACTTCTCAACGTTTGAAATTTTTACATTTCAGGATAAGTTGGCATACTTATCAGCAAATGAATAAACCAAGCTATAAACTCAGCTACTCTACTTCAGTTATTCTATTTTAATTTAATGATCTCTGCAGTGTTTCCTTTCAAATGTGAAAGCCAAATCCCAGCATGTAGCGGCTGAGTGAATATGGTCTGGACTCTGTGGAGGAGAGTCATCGTGGAACCAGAGACACTATAGAAACACAGAATACCTGCTCTGTGATCCAGATACACTCCTATTCTGGAGGAAACTGAATCTGTGATGGAGATATCAACTTTATTGCCATAACTGTAAAATGTATAATTTGTTTCTTGGCAACACAATGCCCATGACTTCGCATTCCTTCCAAAGGAACTATCTTCTGTGTCCCCTGTTCTTTCTATATCCTTGTAAGCCAGGGCTATTTCGACTGACCTCCCTCTCCACTCTACCTCAAAGTACCAACGTTCAATCAGGCGTGATTTACTCAGTACTTGCCACCTTCTAGTGAATCTGTCCTCATGATCTTCGTAATTTTGGTTTTTGTTTGTCATTGTTACTTTTCTGTTGCTGTCAGATAATTCCAGGTATCTGTGTGCAGTGTTTGGATTCAGTGTGACTTTCCGTGAATACTTTAAGAAGTCCTCTCTGGTCATTGGATCTGATGGATGTGGTAAAACCTCTAGTTTAGTGGTTGTAGGTGAGGACGTAGTCTCTGTGATGATGTCCTGTAATTTATCTTTTGTCTCTGGTCCTGGTTCTGAGAGTAACGCATCCTCCTCACTGACTGCCAGTTCGATGTTTCTCCATGAGTCTCTCAGGACGTCCTGTAGTTTGTCTCTAAGCTCTGACACAGCTGCTGTCACGTCCTCAAATTGTCTCAGAGGATGGATGTTGATGCTGGATGAGCCTGTAGACTCACTGAGTGCTGGCAGTGAGGGGTAGTTGAGGAGAAACTGGTTGTGATCCTCTGTGTGTGAGAGCTGCTCCAGCTCAGCGTCTTTCCTCCTCAGCTCAGTGATCTCCTGCTGCAGCTTCTCCTGAACATCTTTGACTCGACTCACTTCAGTTTCCTGCTGGGATCTGATCTGCTGCTTCACCTCAGAGCTTCTTTCCTGGAGGAGACGGATCATCTCAGTGAAGATCTTCTCACTGTCCTCCACTGCTTTATCAGCAGAGACATTGATGGCCTCCACCTCCTGCTGAAGCAGCTTCACATCTTTCTCTTGGTCCTGGATTCTCTGATGGATTTGTTGTTGACTCTCCTGGAGCTTCTTCTGCTTCTCAGCTCTTTCTGCTGCAGCTGGGACTGTTTCATGGCCTTTATGTTCATCCATAGTGCAGAGATAACAGATACACTGCTGATCAGTACGACAGAAGATCTTCATCACCTCATCATGACGAGAGCAGATGTTCTGCTGGAGGTTCTTGGAAGGATTCACCAGCTTGTGTTTTTGCAGTCCAGGGACATCATAGTGGGGTTGGAGGTGACTCTTACAATAAGAAACCAAGCAGGCTAGACAGGACTTGACAGCTTTTATCTTTCTCCCGGTACAGAAGTCACATGAAATTTCTTCAGGTCCAGCATAGCAGTGATCAACTGGAGCAGCTTGGAATCCAGTTCTATTCAGAGCCTCCACCAACTCTGCTAACATGGTATTTTTCACCAGGACAGGCCTTGGCGTGAATGGCTGTCTGCACTGAGGGCAGGTGTAGACTCCTTTTTTGTCTTCATCATCCCAAAAGTTTCCAATACAGTTCATGCAGTAGTTGTGTCCACAAGAAATTGTCACTGGATTTTTCAGTAGATCCAAACAGATGGAGCAGGAGAATTTCACTGAATCCATTTGATATCCTTGATGTGCCAAAAGATCTCTGGTGTTAGATGGCATCTGTAAGAGATGGCATCTGTGTGTTAGCTTTTGTTTCCTCCGAAGCAAATAATCTTCAACAGGTCTATTAGGTTTCATTTCTGTGAAAGGGGAGTAACCAAATACTTTTCAGTCATAACAAAAGAAGGAATGCTGACAGGTTTTCTCTTACTGGAATAAAAGCTCCTCCCTTTTCTCAGAGGGAGGGTGTCTGTCTGGTCCAAATTGTTAAAATCAGTTTAAAAATATCAACAATTTACATTTTGCACCGCTGAAACTGTCTTCCACCTTTATACCATGTTTGGTGCTTTCGTGCAAACTCCAGAAAGGCCACTTTGTACTGTTAAAGGAGACAGGCCCTTTGAAGATGTTTTTGTTCTTAAAACCCTTCTCTTACAGATGCCATCTGATTGTTATGCTAATTGGATCCACTCTATCAAAACAAAGCAAAATTCAGTTTGCAGATTTTTAACCTGACAGAAAAAAATATCTTTGAATAGAATTATTTTTTTATTTTTTTTACTTTTGTCAGAGGAGCAATCATTTTTCCCACAATGTCATAAATGGGATATTTGTAGAACTACAAGGGAAGAAATTAATTTTATACAATTTAGAATAAGGCTGTAATATAATAAAGTGAAGCATGGTGAATACTTTCTGTGTGCACCAGAAAGTGTAATATTATAGTATTTGTCTTATTTTGAATAAACTCTTCAGCCTCTCCTTTTCATCTCCCTCCAACAACATCCAATAAAACTCATTTTAAATTCTTATGTTTAAAATAGTCTGATATTTTACTATTAGTGATTGCAGTACTGAACTATTTCTTTGTGGTTATAAATTTTGGTATCAAGTTTAAAATCAATCAACTTCACACTGACAAAGGGAAACTACTTTTTATTTTTTTAATGTCAGAAACACAGTCATACAGGAAAGGTTAATTAATTTCTTTATGAAAACATCAATATAGGTTTTATTTTTGTTCAAACACCATTTTGAAGAATAAAATCTAATCTTTGGATTTCTAGAGGTGAATCCAGTTTTAAAAAGTACTCAAACCAATAAGAAGAAAAAGTCAGTTTTAAATTAACTAATGTACAAAATTCACCATTTGATTATGTCAAATTAAATACACAACTTATAAAATGATTCTTCATATTTCTGTGGTTTGCCTGGTTCTGAAACATAAATGACAAACAGCTAAAGATATGTTACTGTGCCATAACAACAATGCCTTGCTGTGAGTTAAAATTGAAAACAAAAAACACAAAATCTACAAGTTTAATATGAACAACTCCAAGATGAAACTTTATTACTAAATCACTTTAAAATATTATTAAAACCAAGATATTATGTTTGATTTTTAGCTTTATTTACATTTGGACTTGCCACACCATTGATTCACACCACCAAAATGTTCATATTCCAGAATCAGTATTTAATCAGTTAAGAAATTATTTTTGAAAATTGATGCTTTGCTTTTAAAAGTCACCATGAAAAATGTATTTGCATCTTGATAAACTTCTCAACATTTGAAATGATAAAGTTTTAAGATGATCTAGAATAAACCAGAGATTTAAACTGAGGTGCTCAGCTTCAGTTTAATTTAACTGAATAAACTCTGCACTGGTTCCTGTTGAATGTGAAAGCCAAATCCCAGCATATAGAGGCTGAGTGAATATGGTATCAGCTTCATGGAGGAGAATCATCTGAGATCCATAGACTTCGTAGAAAGACAGAATACCTGCTCTGTGATCGAGGTACACTCCTACTCTGGAGGAATAGGGGTATGTGACAGGAATATCCACATTATCATCATCACCATAATACGTATAATTATCTGACTGGCAACACAATGCCCAAGAGTTGTCATTCAAACCAAAGGAACTCTCGTCTGTGTCCCCTGTTCTTTCTATGTCATCATAAGCTACAGCTACTTCGATTGATCTCCCTGTCCACTCTACCTCCCAATAACAACGTCCAGTCAGACGTTGTTTACTCAGTACCTGCCACCTTCTAGTGAATCTGTCTTCATGATCTTCATAATATTGGTTTTCATTGGTCATTGTTACTTTTCTGTTGCCTTCAGATAATTCCAGAAATTTGTGTGCTGTGTTTCTACTCAGTGTGAGTTTCCTTGAATACTTTAAGAAGTCCTCCCTGGTCTTTGGTTCAGATGATTGTGGTAAAACATCCACTTTGGAGGCTGTTGGTGAACTTCTTTTTAGTGGATTTCTCAGGATGTCCAAGACTTTAGTTTTGAGCTCTGACACAGCTGCTGTCACGTCCTCAAAGTTTTTCCAGGGTTGAATCTTAATGCTGGATGATCCTGTAGACTCACTGAGTGCTGGCAGTGAGGGGTAGTTGAGGAGAAACTGGGTGTGATCCTCTGTGTGTGAGAGCTGCTCCAGCTCAGCGTCTTTCCTCTTCAGCTCAGTGATCTCCTGCTGCAGCTTCTCCTGAACATCTTTGACTCGACTCACTTCAGTCTCCTGCTGGGATCTGATCTGCTGCTTCACATCAGAGCTTCTTTCCTGGAGGAGACGGATCAGCTCAGTGAAGATCTTCTCACTGTCCTCCACTGCTTTATCAGCAGAGACATTGATGGCCTCCACCTCCTGCTGAAGCAGCTTCACATCTTTCTCTTGGTCCTGGATTCTCTGATGGATTTGTTGTCGACTCTCCTGGAGCTTCTTCTGCTTCTCATCTCTTTCTGCTGCAGCTGGAACTGTTTCATGGTCTTTATGTTCATCCATAGTGCAGAGATAACAGATACACTGCAGATCAGTACGACAGAAGATCTTCATCACCTCATTATGTCGAGAGCAGATGTTCTCCTGGAGGTTCTTAGATGGATCCACCAACTTGTGCTTCTTTAGTCCAGGGACATCATAGTGAGGTTGAAGATGTTTCTCACAGTAAGAAACCAAGCAAACCAGACAGGACTTGACAGATTTCATCTTCCTCACGGTGCAGATGTCACAGGCTACGTCTTCAGGTCCCACACAGCAGTCATCATCAGGAGCAGATTGTGGTACAGTCTTCCTCACATCCTCCACCAACTCTGCTAAAATGGTGTTTTTCACCAGGTCAGGCCTCGGTGTGAACTGCTGCCTGCACTGAGGGCAGCTGTAGATTCCTTTCTTGTCTTCATCATCCCAAAAACTTCCAATACAGTACATGCAGTAATTGTGTCCACATGGGATGGTCACTGGGGTTTTCAGTAGATCCAAACAAATCGAGCAGGAGAATTTTACAGAATCCATCTGATATCCTTGCTGTGCCATTTCTCTTCTGGTGAGCAGTTAGTGTGTTAGGTTTCGTTTCCCCAGAAGCAAATTTGCTGCGCAGCAGGTCTGTAACGTGTCAATACGTAAAAGGTTAGTGACCAGGAAAAGCAAATCATTTTTAGCCACACCAATAGAAAAGATGATGAAAGGTTTCCTCCTCCTGGATCAAAAACTCCTCCCTTTTCTCAGAGGCAGAAAATGGACCTCCTCTTCCGGGAAATCTGTTATTTTGTGGTTTGCTATTTCAGCTTCATCTTGTATAACCATGTTTTTTGGGTTACATAGGCTCTATTCTTTCATTATTTTTGTGAGAAATTTGTTAATTACTAAAATATGTCCTCACTCATGATAAATATTCTGTTTTGTTTTATTGCGAAATACCATATATGACAACCATTTGGAAAAGGTCAAGTTTTTATACATTTACAGCCGTTTTATTTATCGTAAACATATGAATGTTTACATGTACAAATCATGAGTCTTAAAAATTGATGTACAGTCCTTTGCTTCCACCTGGTGTTCATTGTTCGGTACTGCGAATGACCTGATATAAGCCATAGTGAGATAAAAGGATGAGCCATTTCCAGATATGTAAATATCTGGTCTTGACTGTATGTGATTCAACTACATAAGTAAAGAAGCAGCTGCTGTACAATCATTGCATTTGTTAAAGATAAATAAAACTCTTGATCTGTCTTCGCTTCGTGCTGTGAGACAGTTTTGCCTCTTTATCTTTCTCTGCAACTTTGTCTTTCAGTTGCAGCATTTTGTATGAGTGTATATAAGGGGAAGTCCGTTGTGCAAGGATGACTAGGCATTCTTGAGTGTTCGTATGTGACTGAGCGGAGCAGAGGCTGTGTACTGTCCTTGTTGCAGCAAGAAAACCCAACAAACCTAAGAGTTGTCTCAACCATCTTTATTCAAGATTAGCTTACCATCAGTTATTGAAATCAGAATGATCACATTTTATAAATACTCAGAATATTCTTAATGGTTCTCTGCATGTATTTAATCATGAACACATGGATTCACTAAACAATGGTTTAGATTCTTTTAGAATGGTTAATGTCTGGTTATGTGCAGCAGTCAGTAGCTATAATTACAGGAGACATGAAATGATCACCCATTAGCAGAACAAAATAATTGAAAAAGATATTAGTCACCATTCTGTGAAAATATTGAACCAGAGTATATTGAAGGTATCAGTTTTAAGTACAGTAATGTTTCCAGACCCAAACACATGGGCAATTATATTTTTTTGTTTTGTTATTTTATAAGCTTGTTTTTCCTGACAATTTATGAGACTCGATTCCTATCATATCTACTGATTCAAAATCAAACTTTAGAAAGACGGACAGAAAATAATATATTTTAATTGAGGGCACCTTTCAAAACTCAAGGTCACAAAAACAAACCTGCCAATTTTATCACTGTGAATATGCAGCTGAATTTCCAAACTCTGAAGTCCAATTGAGATTTTTTTCATTAATTTCTACAATCAAGTTGATCCTTATCCAACAAAATATTGATTGATGTCCCTATTTGAGTTTGATAAACTCGGTTGAATCCCCATTAAAGAAAGGCCCAACTCCAGCATGTAGCGGCTGAGTGAATCTGGTCTGGACTCTGTGCAGGAGAGTCATGGTTTCAGAGACGCTGTAGAAACACAGAATACCTGCTCTGTGGTCCAGGTACACTCCCACTCTGGAGGAAACTGGACCTGATACTGGAGTTTCAACTTTGTTGTGTAAAAATGTGTAACTGTCTGTGTCACAACTAAATGACCAAGATTTGTCATTGACTCCAAATAAACATTCATTTGAACCTCCTCTACTGATATTCTTGTATGAAACAGCTACATTAACTCCTCCTTCTCTCCACTCCACCTCCCAGTAACAACGTCCAGTCAGACTCTCTTTGCTCAGAACCTGAAACGAATCTGTGAATCTGTCTGGATGATCAGGATATGCCTGTTCTTCTTTCATTGTTGTGACTTTTCTGTTCGCCTCAGATAATAACAGAAATCTGTTTGCTGTGTTTGGATCCAGGGTGATTTCTTGTGCGTATTTTAAGAATCCAGCTTTGGTCTTTGGTTCTGGTTCTGAGAGTAAAACATCCACTTCAGTGATCGTCAGTGAGATGTTTGTCCATGTGTCTTTCAGAATGTCCTCCAGTAAATATGTAATCTCTGACACAGCTGCTGTCACGTCCTCAAAGTGTCTCAGAGGACGGATGTTGATGCTGGATGATCCTGTAGACTCACTGAGTGCTGGCAGTGAGGGGTAGTTGAGGAGAAACTGGGTGTGATCCTCTGTGTGTGAGAGCTGCTCCAGCTCAGCGTCTTTCCTCTTCAGCTCAGTGATCTCCTGCTGCAGCTTCTCCTGAACATCTTTGACTCGACTCACTTCAGTTTCCTGCTGGGATCTGATCTGCTGCTTCACCTCAGAGCTTCTTTCCTGGAGGAGACAGATCAGCTCAGTGAAGATCTTCTCACTGTCCTTCACTGCTTTATCAGCAGAGACATTGATGGCCTCCACCTCCTGCTGAAGCAGCTTCACATCTTTCTCTTGGTCCTGGATTCTCTGATGGATTTGTTGTCGACACTCCTGGAGCTTCTTCTGCTTCTCAGCCATTTCTGCTGCAGCTGGGACTGTTTCATGGCCTTTATGTTCATCCATAGTGCAGAGATAACAGATACACTGCTGATCAGTACGACAGAAGATCCTCATTATCTCCTCGTGATGTGGGCAGATGTTGTCCTGGAGTTTCTTGGAGGGGTCCCCCAGTTTGTGTTTCTGTAGTGTCGGTACCTCATAGTGAGGTTGGACATGACTCTGACAATAAGACACCAAACAGACCAGACAGGACTTGACGGCTTTCCTTTTCCTCCCAGTGCAGACATCACAGGCCACATCTTCAGGTCCAGCATAGCAGTGATCAGCTGGAGCATCTTGAAGTCCAGTCTTCTTCAGATCCTCCACTAACTCTGCTAACATGACGTTTTTCTTTAAGATAGGCCTTGGTATGAAAGTCTCTCTACACTGAGGGCAGCTGTGGATTCTTCTCTCATCGTCTCCATCCCAGTGGTCTTTAATACAGTTTTTACAGTAGCTGTGTCCACAGGGAATAGTCACTGGGTCCTTCAGTAAATCCAAACAGATCGAACAAGAGTATTTTGCTGATTCCATGAGATTTCCTTGCTGTGCCTTTTCTCTATTGAATGTCTATAGTTCTTCTTCCTCCTGGTTTATCAACTGGCCAAATAAAGATTTTTCTTTCTTCTTTACTCACTGATTTGCAACAGGTTAACTTGTTGGTTCTTGAACTTGATTCAACAGTGATTCTGACTTTGCCTGATCTGAGAATAAAAGAATCAAGAAATAAACTTTTAGGTTGTCAGTGTTTGAAACGATGGGAGTGATTAAAACTGCATGTGTCATTAAAGAGCTGATTAGTACCACTATAAACCGGCGCTAATCTTCAGACTTCTTTGTTGAACGTGTGACTCTATAAATCCTTTGTGAGTAACTTTTTAAGCAGTAATCTGATGAAGTATTTTAAAGTTCTTGGACAGTTTCATCTGTAATGTATGAGGACTCAAAACAAGAAGAAAATTTAATGTTTACCTTGAGTCACTTTGTCTTTAACTTGCTAAACTGGTTCAGGTTGGACTCCAAGTTATAACCCAGATGTATAAATTATCCATTTGCTCTCTCTTATTTCTTTACTTACTGATTCCCAAGATCCCTTCTCTATGATTGTGACTTTAACTGGTTCCCTTCCTGTCTGCCCTGGCTGGATCAGTCTTCATATGTATCCCATGTGATTCCTCCCCATCGTTCACAACCACCTAAGAGGTCTATCAAGCCTCTCAACGCAGTGTATTGTACACAAGCAATTTGATGAATGACAGACTGATTACCCAATGAACAAACCTAGCAAACTCCAAACAATGTCTTAACGACCAGTGTACCGGTAGACATGACATCTACAATCCCAGAGCTGCGTGATCATGAGCAGCACCAGCAGCACATGCATCAGCTTTTGGACTGGAATGACCAGGCCGCTTTTCTCGGAAGAATGGGCACAAATTGAAGAAGTGAGAAATGGTTCAACATTGCTGAAACTATAGTTCTGCCCCAGAATGTGTAAAACACCATATTATTCTAGCTGGGATACGTCTTTTGATTACATTACCTACTGTAATTCCCAAAGGTTGTGCATGTTTTAAAAAAAAAGCAACAAAAAAAAAAAACGATTACAAATACGAGATGTATGTTTAGTGTGAGCATTGCAAACATGTTGCGTCTGAAATCATACGAATCATTTGAAACAAGTATTTATTCCGTCAGACTCAACCCGCATCTGCACCTTTTGTGTTCCCTATCTGTATTTAGTTAAGTCATCAGTGGTTTCATGTGCTAATTCTCAAACTGCAGTATGTAGAGACTGAGTGAATATGGTCTGAACTCTGTCAATATCGAAACTGTTCCTACATTGAGGGCAGCTCAACGTCGATCCTCTGATCTTCGTGTCCTCAAAAGTCTTACACAATTCACAGTAGCTGCGTCCACGTGGAATAGGAGTCAGATCTTTCAGTAGATTTAGACAGATGGAGCAATGAATTTTCCTAAATACATCTGATCTCTGAGCCTTTTTGCTTCTCAAAAACACTGAATCTCTAGTTTCTATTCCTCCTGTAGTTGTGTTTCACAAGAAGCCAAACACCGGTTTGTTACTTACTGATCAGCAGCAGTTCAGCTCAGTGATCCTACCAGTCATAAAGCTGTCAGATGTGAAATGGGAGGAACCAGGAAATGTAACAACACAGCTGAACTGTGTTTAATCGGAGGAATAACGTTAACAGCCATTGTTGGGAGGATCTACAACACATAAGACTGCTGCTGTATTTCTTATTCTTACTTCTTCAAACTTCACTTCTGAGTCTCATGGAAGTCATCAGTTCCTGTTTTTTTGTTGTCATTCTGAATCCACAGCTCTTCTGTAAAATCGCTGACTACAATTTCTCCAAAATGCCTCTTAAAAATTACACTCAACGTCTGACAGCTGACGAACACTAGCACCATGACTGAATTATGAATATATGTGGTGTAACTGTTTACTTCCATCACTGCCATGATTTTTAATGACTTACCGTGGGAACTAGCTTATTCGCATTTTATTTTAATGTATTTCTTATTTAATGGAATAAAATTTGTAAAAATTTTCAACATTAGCAAAATACAGACCAAGATTTGCATACATTTGTAATGGAAATGCAGCTAGTTTCTGCATTCCAGCTAAAAGAATAAGCTTTTCCTGGCTTATTCATAATTTTGCTGAAGGAAACTTTGAATTATAGATTCCCCTAAAACGGTGTCTCTGATTCAGTTGCTGGGATCATAGACAATGTATTTAAGGGAGCATAAGGATCCACTTAAATAGAAGATCATTTTGCAGAATCCATCAGATTTCCTTGCTTTGCCTCGTCAACATCTATCAACACTGTTTCCCAACTTTCAGGTTCCTCATATCAAACGTTTGCCTCTCTGAGTCAAACCTCAGAGCTATAAACTGTCACAGAAAGAAGCGTCAAGTTTTAAATCCTTATCTGTGTTCTTGGAAAAGTAGATCACTTTTTGATCAATTTAATAGTCTTGATTTAAGTATTCAATATTTCTGAAATAAAATTAGCTGCAAATGTAGTTGGGGTTTAGAAAACTTGTTAATAATTTATGTAATTATGTATATTTATTCATAGTCTAAGCCAGAGTGTTTCCACAGTCGGTTTTAACAATTACACACCCCTCTTCCAAACCTCAGAGATCTGAAACCACATGTTAAGCAATAAGTTACACATCTTGGTGTCGCCCTGGATTCAGGTTTTAACAAACATCAACCGCCTTTTGCAGAGATGTGTCTGGACTTACCCCTTGTCTGTGCCATGGATTTTTCTGAGGGAATTCTCTGTGATATTCTTTCTTTCCTTTGAAAAGAAGCTTAAATTAATTGTTATTGCTGTTACCACAGTAGTTAAAACACTTCTGAACTACTTCCAATGCATTTCACATTTATCTGCAAGACAACTCCAGGTCCCTCCCAGTTCTCTGTGCTTTCGTTTGCTGTCGCATGACAAACTGCTCAACTCGACTCAATCAGGGTGAGTCACAAACAAGAAGAGTGCTGAGAACAGCGCAGGGGGAAGAAACAGACAGAGAAAAATAACTGTTTGCATTGGCAAATATACGTTTCAGAATATCCATCCTGCCTGTTTCAGTACTGTCAATGTGTCTTTTTCTGTTTCCACCTGTCCTGTTGCAGCACTTCAGACGTAACACAATAATCTGGTCACCTTCATATTCTAGGACTGTCTTATTCTACAAAAAGTGTATCTGGAAATGGCCTCCTTATTTACTAAATCAAGACTTTATTCAGGACCAAAGGCAGGCCACATTGATGCAATATAAACCTGTGTTTGTATGTTGCTATAAAGGAGAGAACAAAAGCAAGCCTGACAGTCCAGAACACCTGCAGGAAATTTATTTAAATATCTTTGAATTTTGGTTGTACACTAATCTCAATCCACTCTGAATTTTGTCTCTAAAATCTAAATTTTGTATTTAAATTAGGATCTGTGTAGTTTTATCCATAAGCTAGTATTTCTACGTTTGTTTAATCAATGAAAAAGGAGAAATAGATGCACACTGTTTTTTAAAAACATTTCCTGGAAACAGCAGGAAGCATAATCTCATTGTAACTTTTAAATACTTTCTGAAGAAAATTTATTAATAAACCCTCATATCATCTCAATATTTGACTTTATTATCTCGACATCACCTAGTACAGCAGAAATAGATGGCACCCATATAGGTTATGTTTCCCTCTACACACATCAATTTAACAGTCAATTTAATTCACTTTAATAAAATAGCATTGATTCACAACAAACCTTAAGGCAAATTACAAAACAGCTTGTATAAACCACCTGCTGCTGTTTTGGTTATAAAGATTGTATGTCACACTTATATTTGGATTTCAGTTTCTTCTGTTGAAATATGTATTTTATATTCAAGTTTATTTTTACTTCATTATTTTGTCACTCTAAGTACGATATATTCATCTAGTGGGTCTTTTTGACAATCAACTAAAATATGCTGCAATACTTTTAGTATAATTTTCAGTTCTCTAACTGTTGTTTTTAATTACTCACATAATGATTCTTTCAAACCCTGATTTCTCTTGATCATGATGATTTTATACTTACAGCTAACAAAAAATATGACTTTTAAGATTAGAATATTATATCAGGCAAAACAAACATTCTAATAAACATTCTAATTAGAATATTCTAATACATTCTAATATGGACTTAATGAAAAGTATGTCTATGTGGTATGTTGAAGATTATTGTCAAAATGATTCTTTTAATTAGACAAATGAGCCTCATATGAACACATATTGTTGGATTTGACTGTGTATTTGTAATCCGTTAAGTGCTTTAAAACATTATGTATTTTTAACAACAAACTTGGTTGGAAGACTTATATAAGATCTGCAATAAACCGGTATTGATTCAGTGTAGAAACTGTATGAACTTATCAAAAAAAATGTAAAGGGAAATCATGCTTTTAAATTTGGTCCAACCTAAAGATCCCACATCGGTCAATCACTTCCTGGTTCTCTTGCTGTGACACTTAATACACAGAACCCTGCCATTTAGAGAATAACCTTGATATTTATCTACTTCTGATGACAATGGTCGACCACAGTCCTCACAGCGGTAACACTCGATGTGGTAGTTCTTCCCCAGAGCCACCAGTTTTACCATTTCATCACTGCCCGCAGTCAGAACAATGAGTTCTTTACAGGTTTCACACTGAGGAGAGAAATGCTTGTGGTAATCCTGTTCACAGTAGGGCTTGTTGTCTTCGCCTGCAATAAATGGGAGTCCATCCAGTGTGCAGGAGCAGGTGCTGCACAGGAAGCATTGGACATGGAAGCACTTTCCCATGGCCTTCAGGATACGGTCAGTGATTTTCTCTCCGCATTGAGAGCAGGAAGACAGGGATGTCACGTAGCAACTTTCACATTCTGGTGAGCCTTCCTTGTCATAGAACTGCATGCCCTGCAGGGGGCGATGACATCTCATGCAGCAGAAACAGCTGGGGTGGAAAGCTTTGCCCATTGCTTTCAAAGCTGGCTGAGTGCTGGACAAATCCTTGCCACATTTACCACAAATCTTTGTTGGAGTGGAGGTGGGAACAGGTGCTGGTTTATCTTTGTTGAAGTTTTTGATCAATTTTTTCATGTTTGGAGAGACACCACCAGCTGGGACTGGGTCTGGACCAGGTGGTATCGGCATTGATAAAGGTCTACTCTTCACCCCCTTTTTGTCAGAGGAGGGAAGTGACACCTTGGTATCCTCTGCTTTATCATCAGAGACGCTGATGCCCCTCATCTTCTGCTGAACCGCTTTCACATCTTTCTCTTGGTTCTGATGTCTCTGCTTGAGTTGTTGTCGCATTACTTCAATCTCTGGCTTGTTTTTCCTTTCCGCTGCATTTGGATCTCTTTTATATTTATTGAATAAAATCTTCCTCACTTCATCATGACGAGAGCTGAAGTTCTGCTGGGGTTTCACTGAAACTTCAACAAGTTTATGTTTACTAAAAGTGAAAGACTCATAATGAGGTTGGATGTGTTTCTCACAAAACGAGGCTAAGCAAACAAGACAGGACTTCACAGCTTTCATCTTCCTCCCACTGCAGACATCGCAGGCCACATCTTCAGGTCCAGCATAGTAGTGATCAGCTGGAGCCACTTGTAGTCCAGTCTTCTTAAGATCTTCCACCAACTCTGCAAGTACAATGTTTTTCTCCAGGCCAGGCCTCGTTGTGAACTTTTTCCTGCACTGAGGGCAGCTGTAGACTCCTTTTTGATCTTCCCGATCCCAGCAAGACCCGATGCAGTTCATACAGTAGCTGTGTCCACAGGGGATAGTCGCTGGAGTCTTCAGGAGATCCAAACAAATACAACAAGTTAATTTAGCAGAATCCATCTGATCTTTCTGCTGCAGAGTTTCAGTAATACTGTGTGACTCTTCCTTTAGGGAAATGAACAATCAGCCACTCCCTGCTGTTTACCTGACAGATGGGAGTGGCTTTTATTGCTGTTATCAGTACTCTAGAGGCCAGAGGTTGTTGTTGCAGAGTGAACATCACGATAAGGTAATGGTTACTGAAGAGGTACTGATGGAAAATTACATACCTGATGCCTTAAAGTCAATAGGACATATCCATCCATTTAATTTCATTTTATTCATTGCATTATAATTGGGGAAATTTACAAAAAATGTCTTAAGGCACTTTTCAAAAGGCAAACAGACTTAGAACTACATAATCTATCCACTCAGATATATTCAAATACAGTAAAATGCATTTCAGTATTTAGAACCACTTTGATATGATGACTAATTATCTTGAAAGTTGCATTGGGAAAGAAGTTATATAATTTTAACGTGTTAAACCAGTTTTCTCTCTATTACTCTTGCATTAATGAGTTTTCCCTCAGAGTTATGCATCTTGACTTGCTAAAATCGTCGTCCAGTTCAACTTTGAATAATTTCTTTCTGTTTAGTCTTATCATGTGTGTTGCACAGTGCGGTGGTTCGTAGCATTGTTGCCTTACAGCAAGAAGGCCGTGGGTACGATTCCCGGCCCGGGGTCTTTCTGCATGACGTTTGGATATGGTCCCTGTGCATGGGTGGGTTCTCTCTGGGTACTCTGGCTTCTTCCCACTGTCCCTAGGTGTGAGTATGTCACTGGTTCATTTATGCTGTTCTGACTCTATTTGACTTTAATGAACTCAACAAAGTCTGCCTCATCAAATAGTCGGACCCCAGCATGTAGCGGCTGAGTGAATCTGGTCTGGACTCTGTGGAGGAGAGACATGGATTCAGAGACGTTGTAGAAACACAGAATACCTGCTCTGTGATCCAGGTACACTCCTATTCTAGAGGAAACTGGACCTGGTACAGGAGTTTCAATGTTGTGATGAAAAGTGTAACTGTTTCTGTCGCAATATAATGCCCAAGATTTGTTATTGAATCCAAATAAACACTTATCTGACATTCCTTCTCTGCTGATGTTCTTGTATGAAACTGCTACAGTAACTCTTTCTCCTTTCCACTCCACCTCCCAGTAACAACGTCCAGTCAGACCCTCTTTACTCAGAACCTGATTATAATCAGTGAATCTCCTTGGATCACTGAAATGATACCGTAATACAGAAGTTGAGGGAAGTTTTGATGTTACTTTTCTATTTCCATCTGATAAAAACAGCTTCCTGTGTGCTGTGTTTGGATCCAGAGTGACTTTTTGTGAATATTTTAAGAATCCAGCTCTGGTTTTTGGTTCTGGTTCTGACAGCAAGACCGCTACTGTAGGGATTTCCAGCAAGATGTTTGTCCACGGGTCTCTTATGACACCCTGTAGTCTGTCTCTGAGCTCTGCCACAGTTGCTGTCACGTCCTCAAAGTGTCTCAGAGGACGGATGTTGATGCTGGATGAGCCTGTAGACTCACTGAGTGCTGGCAGTGAGGGGTAGTTGAGGAGAAACTGGGTGTGATCCTCTGTGTGTGAGAGCTGCTCCAGCTCAGCGTCTTTCCTCTTCAGCTCAGTGATCTCCTGCTGCAGCTTCTCCTGAACATCTTTGACTCGACTCACTTCAGTTTCCTGCTGGGATCTGATCTGCTGCTTCACATCAGAGCTTCTTTCCTGGAGGAGACGGATCAGCTCAGTGAAGATCTTCTCACTGTCCTCCACTGCTTTATCAGCAGAGACATTGATGGCCTCCACCTCCTGTTGAAGCAGCTTCACATCTTTCTCTTGGTCCTGGATTCTCTGATGGATTTGTTGTCGACTCTCCTGGAGCTTCTTCTGCTTCTCAGCTCTTTCTGCTGCAGCTGGGACTGTTTCATGGCCTTTATGTTCATCCATAGTGCAGAGATAACAGATACACTGATGATCAGTCCGACAGAAGATCTTCATCACCTCTTCATGACGACAGCAGATGTTCTGCTGAAGTTTAGTAGATGCTTCAACCAGATGATGATTTTTAAACGTTGGTGATTCATAGTGAGGTTGAAGGTGCTTTTGGCAATAAGAAACCAAACATACCAGACAGGACTTGACAGCTTTTCTCTTCCTCCCACTGCAGAAATCACAGGCCACATCTTCAGGTCCAGCATAACAGTGGTCAGCTTGGAGTCCAGTCTTCTTCAAATCTTCCACCAAATCAGCTAACATGATGTTTTTCTCCAAGTTAGGCCTCGGTATGAACTCTTTCCTGCACTGAGGGCAACTGTGGATTCTCCTCTGCTCTTCTCCATCCCAGTGGTCTTTAATGCAGTTCATACAGTAGCTGTGTCCACAGGGAATAGTCACCGGATCCTTCAGTAGATCCAAACAGATGGAACAAGAGTATTTAGCTGACTCTTTCTGATTTCGCCTCTGTGCCATTTCACAGTATTTCTTTCCTTTTTTGCAAACAGATGTGCTTCAGAATAAACCAAACCAGAATTTGTCTTTTTCTCATCGAACTTCAGCAGGTTGATTTGTCGACTCCTCGATTTCACAATGCAGTGGCTTGGACTATGTCTGAGGTTTAAATGAAAGAACCAGGAAGTAAACTGTTAAACTGCCTTCTATTTCAAGATGGGAGTGGTGTCATGCCATATATCAATCCATGTGAAAAATCAGTTTCAATCTGCACAATTAGCATACACTGCAGCCAACTTCATCTCCAATCTTAAAACTTGACTGTTAAAAATATTTACCTAATTTTTTTGGGTAACTTGGGGTATTATCTAAAGAAGTATTGAATAAGTTTTGGACACCTTTATCTGTGTTGCCTGAGGAAGGCAAACAATTCGTGTCATGATGTTTTTAACCTGCTAAACTGGTTGGTTTTCTATGAGAAACACAAACATACAAACTTCAGCTTTGACCTGATTGTGGGCTTATTGTAAGGCTCTCCCTTTTCTCTTTTAATTAAAGAAATAAATACGAGTTCTTCAACCCATTTAGTCACTAAGAAACAATTTATAAGATTTTTATTTGTAGAGTAGATTGAAATTATTTGAGACAGAGAATTCATTGCATGGGGAAAAAGATATATAATTGGCATTCAGCATCATAAAGACAGAAACTACAGATTTTTATACCATTTTAATGCATACAAATGTCATTAAAACACTTTCTACAAAACTTTGTAGTGTTAGTTACATCAGTTAATGTTCTGCTGACCTGGAAATTAGTTAGTGTCTATAATTAGAAGAGATGTGAAATGATCACCATTGCTCTACATCTGATCATAGTTAACAATAAGAGAGAAATCTCAGGGAGAATCCAACTCCGCTATGTTTCACTAAATCTGGGCCCAGCCACCTCAGATCACTGCTGATTATTTCATCTTAATGAACTCAGCAGAGGAGCCATGATAAATATAAACCCCAGCATGTAGAGGCTGAATGAATCTGGTCTGGACTCTGTGGAGGAGAGTCATGGTTTCAGAGACGCTGTAGAAACACAGAATACCTGCTCTGTGATCCAGGTACACTCCCACTCTGGAGGAAACTGGACCTGGTACTGGAGTGTCAATATCATTGTGCCAAAATGTGTAACTTTCTCTGTTACAACGTAATGACCAAGATTTATCATTACATCCAAAAAAACATTCCTGACATCTTCCTGCTCTGCTGATGTTTTTGTATGAAACTGCAACATAAACTAATCTTCCTCTCCACTCCACCTCCCAGTAACAACGACCAGTTAAACTCTCTCTGCTCAGGACCTGAAACCAAAAACCAGCGAATCTGTCTGGGTGGTCAGGATGAGACTGTTGTTCTTCCACTCTTGTCACTTTTCTGCTCCCTTCAGACAATAACAGAAACCCGTTCACAGTATTTGGATCCAGAGTGATTTCTTGTGAATATTTTAAGAATTCGTCTCTGCCTTTTGGTTCTGGTTCTGCTGCAGCTGGGACTGGTTCATGACCTTTAAGTTCAGCCATAGTGCAGAAATAACGATGGAGGATCTTCATCACCTCATCATGACGAGGGCAGGTTTAGGGTTAGCAGAAACCTGAAGCAGTTGGTTCAAGTTGGAGTCTTTTTCGGATTTTTCACCAGCAGGACTCAGTATGAACTATTTCCTTCACCGGGCCTGTTGTGGTTTCTCCTTTGATTTTCCCAGAAATCTTTAACTTCTGGGAAAGATGTAGAGAAGTTTGTTTATTGTTTATTGCCTTCGTCATCTCCAGACTTGATTACTGTAATGTACTTCTCTTTGGGATTCCTAGGAAAAACATACAAAAATTACGATAAGTACAGAACAGTCTACCAGGACCCTGATCTGAGTACCTTGACATGAAACACATCATTTCTATTCTTCATCCTGATTTGCTCTTCCTGCTAAGATCTACAAAATCTCCTTTTTACTGTCTTCATGGGAATGCACCATTTCACTTAAAGTAAGTTTGTCTTGGTTTTCTCCAGACTTGATTACTGTATTTTTACTAACAGTTAAGCAAATTTTTTTAAATCCCACCAAAGTGGGCGGAGCTAAGAGACACTGAGGGGCGTGGCCAAGAGTGCGGCTAAATGGAGGGAGTACGTGCACCTCTGGTCAGGACCAAAGAGCACAGTTTACAACTTAGAGACTTTGTCGTCATATTTAGTTAATTTTCAGACCCTGTTTTTTAAAAGAGCAACAAGCAAAAAGTCAAGCTGCTTTTTTCTGTAATTAGAGACTTTTATGACAACTTTTAAAACTCCAATTCCTCTTCAAAAGCTGTTCAGAGTGAGCAGTGCGGTCCTTCCTGCTTCCTAAGGACTGCAGTTGGTCTCAGTCAGCTGACCTGCAGCAAACCAACTACAGGACATGCAGGAATGGAAACCCATTCGACTCTGTGTCCACATTGCAAATGAATCACATATACATGCAAAGCTGAGAAAAGTCACTAATACTCTCCATTCTCTCTATTTCAAATCTGCATTAGCCATGGAGGCTCGTCTGAGTTAGATGGTTTAATAACCAAATGCAGTGTAGGGTGACAGACATCAACCAAGCTGTACAGTCTATTGGTTAGATAGTTAAATTTTCTAACTATCTGTTACATCAAAGAGGGCAGCACTGAGATGGTTTTTGGCAAACTATTGCAGAATTAAACAAGTTGCAATGATAATAGTACATAATAGTCCACTGAAGGCCCAATTTATACAGCTTATCTGCAAAAAAAGGTTAATTTTTAATTTAGTTACTCTTTAAAAAATCTCCTCCCTCTTGAATGTCATAATTCACTCTCCATTCCTCTAACATGGGAATTGCACTCACAACATAATCAACTGGGCTGTTTCTTGCCTTGTACCTCAACCGAAATACGCTGCTTTTTCTTTGAATAAAGTGTTTTTCCATGTTCTCCCTTTAAACAAAACATCCTGTTTTAATACCTAATCTGTAAGGTTCCTGTTATACTTAATTATACTTGTGTTTTTATTTGCATTTGATTGTTGAACATGTTCGTTGTTGTTCTTAATGCAAGTTAATGCAGTAATTGTGTTCACAGGTTATAGTCATCAGATCCTTCAGTAGATCCAAACAGATCTGATTCCTCTCTCAGTCTTTTCACTTCTCAAAAACTCTGAATGTCTCAGGTTTTTCTTCCTGATATGTCCCATAAGCAGCCAAACTCCAGTTTGTTACTTACTGATCAGCAGCAGTTTGTGCGATCAACTCCGTGATTCTACTGATCTTGAAGCTTTCAGAGGAGTGACACGAAAGAAGCAGGAACTGCAGCAGCACAGCTGAACTCGGTGTTGAACCCAAAGGAGGAGTTTAACCCGGAGCTGTGGTTGGGAGGGGCAAATTATCTGCAAAGACTTCAGACTGCTGCTGCATTTCTCACATCATTTCTTGTGTTTTAAACATTTTACTTAAGACTCTAGACTCCAGTTGACCATTTTCTGTACATTTATTTTTATACAGCATTGCTCTTAGTAAATAACACATAAAAAGACCATCTAATCAGTCAACTTCAGCTTACTAGTAAAATTGATTAAAAACTTTTCTTTCTAAGAAAACCCAAGAGATTACATCAAGCCATTGCCTTGCAGCAATAACTCCTCATTACTGAGTATGTAACAACCAGATTGTTGATTGCATTGTACTGCTGGCTTTGCAGAAATCTCTCTGAGGATATATATAGTGGCAGCAAACAGTAAAACCCATAAAGGCAATGAAACTCCAGGAGAACCAGAACTGGTCTAAGAGTGCCTTCTCTGTGAAAGAAAAGTAAGAAGTTAATGGCTGCATTCGCCTCCTTTAGCCAACATTCTGTTACTAGCTATATTTACTTCTTAGCTAAAGCTAACATGCTATCTGACTTTACATGACAAATTTGATCTGCAATAACTAACATGCCAATTTTACAACTGGTTGTATTGTGAAATGTTCAAGTGATGTCTGTACTTTAGCAGGTTGATGCCTTGTAAACAAGGTGGAGACTCATTACTTTCTGTGGAGACTTTTATTAGCATTGCAGTTGGAAAAATATAAAGCAACAAGAAAATATTTAAAGTATAAACTTACAAAAATGAAAAATGTCTTCATATCATTTGTATGCTTCTCTCTTGCACGTTGGAGGAAATAAGAAAAAATATTTGATATACTGAAAATATGAATCATAAATTCTATCCTGTTAAATTTGAACAAGAATATTTTAGTAAAACATAGTATTTCATATAACTCATGTAGCCTATTTAAGAACAATTCATTTTTACACTTTTCAAAATCCACATTAACTTATGGAAAACTTATGGAAAACATTTTCCTTCATTGATTCTTGTTTTCAGCCGATGTGAATATTTCAAAGCAGAAATACTGTTGAAGTTTTTCTTTTTCTACTGTTTGAAAGTCAGTGAAAATGAAAGGTATCTTTCATTCTGACCTGTATCATAGCTAAGTATTTTGTTGTGATTCTTTGCTGTTCTACTCGGCTATGTTGAACTGTGCAGAGTCTCCCAGATCAAAAAGTCGGATCCCAGCATATAGAGGCTGAGTGAATCTGGTCTGGACTCTGTGGATCAGAGTCATGGTTTCAGAGACGCTGTAGAAACACAGAATACCTGCTCTGTGGTCCAGATACACTCCCACTCTGGAGGAAACTGGACCTGATACTGGAGTTTTAACTCTGTTGTGTAAAGACGTATAACCCTTTGCATAACAACTTAACACCCAAGATTTGTCATTGAATCCAAACACACATTCATCTGAAGTCCCATCTCTGCTGATGTCCTTGTAGGAAACAGCAACATGGACTGCTTCAGCTCTCCACTCCACCTCCCAGTAACAACGTCCAGTCAGACTCTGGACACCCAGAACTTGATCATAAAATGTAAATCTGTCTGGATGATGAGAAAAAGATTGTTGTTGTTTCATTATTGTTACTTTTTTGTTCCTCTCAGTTAATAACAGCTGTGTGTGAGCTGTGTTTGGATCCAGAGTAATATCTATTGAATATTTCAAGAATTCAGCTCTGGTCTTTGGTTTTGGCTCTGACAGTAGAACGTCCACATCAGTGATTGCCAGTGAAATGTTTGTCCCTGTGTCTCTCAGGACGTCCTGTAGTTTGTCTCTGAGCTCTGACACAGCTGCTGTCACGTCCTCAAAGTGTCTCAGAGGACGGATGTTGATGCTGGATGAGCCTGTAGACTCACTGAGTGCTGGCAGTGAGGGGTAGTTGAGGAGAAACTGGGTGTGATCCTCTGTGTGTGAGAGCTGCTCCAGCTCAGCGTCTTTCCTCCTCAGCTCAGTGATCTCCTGCTGCAGCTTCTCCTGAACATCTTTGACTCGACTCACTTCAGTTTCCTGCTGGGATCTGATCTGCTGCTTCACTTCAGAGCTTCTTTCCTGGAGGAGACGGATCAGCTCAGTGAAGATCGTCTCACTGTCCTCCACTGCTTTATCAGCAGAGACATTGATGGCCTCCACCTCCTGCTGAAGCAGCTTCACATCTTTCTCTTGGTCCTGGATTCTCTGATGGATTTGTTGTCGACTCTCCTGGAGCTTCTTCTGCTTCTCAGCTCTTTCTGCTGCAGCCGAGACTGTTTCAAATTCATTCATTAAGATCTTCATCATCTCATCATGAAGAGAACTGAGGCTCTCATGGAGTTTCTTGGAGGGGTTGAAAAGTTGGTGTTTTTTCAGTGCAGGCACCTCATAGTGGTGTTTAATATGAGTCGCACAATAAGAAGCCAAACAGACCAGACAGGACTTGACGGCTTTCCTCTTCCTCTCAGTGCAGACATCACAGGCCACATCTTCAGGTCCAGCATAGCAGTGATCAGCTGGAGCAGCTTGGAGTCCAGTTTTCTTCAGATCCTCCACCAAATCTGCTAACAGCACATTTTTCACCAAGACAGGCCTCAGTTTTGATTTCTGTCTGCACTGAGGGCAGCTGTGAATTCCCCTCTGATCGTCTCCATCCCAGTAGTCTTTAATACAGTTCATACAGTAGCTGTGTCCACAGGGAATAGTCACCGGATCCTTCAGTAAATCCAAACAGATGGAACAAGAGAATGTTATGGAATCCATCTGATTTCCTGGCTGCTCCATTTCAGTTCTGAGTAACAATGGAATCTTTCAAATCAAATTAAACTGCGACAGAAGAAGCCAAACCCTCGACTTTTCTAATTGCTGTGCTCCTGAACTTCTCCTGACGCTGAATATTCTGATCCTTTGTCTTTCAGATTATTTAAGGGGAAGAACCAGGAAATGTGCTGTTTGAACCTGCCTCTGTGTTTGAGTGGTTGAACTGGTTATACTGGATCTTTCTTCCCTGAATATGAGACACTGTTTACTCTACAGTTGTTCTACTCATTTAAATCTTTGGTTCTTCGTCTAGTCAGGCAACAATGATACAGCAACAAGTTAATATGTTTGTAAATCCCTTTTTATTAAAAAAAAAAAAAGAAGAAGAACATAGCCCCAGTTTACAGACCAACTGTTTCATCCATATTTTGAATATGAAAGTTTTGCCCTCGTTTCTGTCTTTTACTGCCATCTAGTGTTCAGAGGTACTACTTACACATTTAAAAAGTTGTAAAAAGATTGTGTTCTTTATGTGTCAGAGGCAGATTATGCATGTTTGTTGACAACAGCTTGGCAGCCAACATTGAGATCTGAGAAATTGACCGTTCTGAACATCATGAGAACTTGACCCCCATTTTTGTTTCAGCATTGGCTGTATAGTCATTAGAAGGGATGTGTCACAGCAAGTAAGGTCCCAGTAGGGCTTACTGTTTCAAAGTTATTAATCACCAAAGATTTATTTTTTTCTGATTTTTGACCTCTTAAACGGTAGAAAAACAAAGCCCAATTTTTTCAAATAAGGAACTTCATTCTTGTGTTGAATGTCCAATAACCTTTACCTTAGTTTTTTTTTTTGCTGTAGACTGCCATCTGGTGTTCATTTGCAAGTACAAGACAAAACTCATGAAAGATTCTGCTAATAGGTTTAATCAGTTTTTACAGTCATAAAGACATAAAGACATAAAGATCAGATTTGCTTTTATTTCATTAATTCAGAAATTTCAATCTAAAAATATTTTTAATGTGATCAGAATTACACTATAGCAAATTCTGAACCAATATTACAGACCAGACCATTTCTTACACGCTGCATTACATGTTAAAAATATTAAAGAAAATTCTTAAATGTTCCTGAGGCAAATCAGATGTGAGAACAAACAGTGCAGGATTTATTAGCCTGCACCAATTCTGTGTTGTAGTTGGACTAGATTTCAAGCATCTGATGAGGAAATATTTATTTTAAGCGATACAGAATTTTATTTTAATTGACATTTGGAAAAGAAGATTAGTAAACAACTTTGGTTCAATGTAAACAATTATATGTGCAGCAGTTTGAGAATCATCATCCCAACAAGCAGCTTCCTAAACAAAACAGGTAATCTACTGGGCCTAGTAACTCATTCTGGTAAAACCAGTCCATCAATCCAGCCAGAAAACATTAGCAGAAATGATTTTGTTTCATTGGATTTAGTTTAATTATTTTTAACAGTTTAACACCCAAACCATCAGACTTAAAATAGAAAACCAACAAATTGTAAAAAATAAAGCAAATTTTAAGGTTTCCAACCACTGAATGTAAATAAGAAAAAAAATGATAATCAATAGCCTTAAATATGATTAGCTCAAAAACTAAACAGCAGTAGAATAATACAGTGAAAATGAACAAAGATTAAATAATTTCAAAATAATTGTTTTGTGTCTAATCAGAAACAAATCAGATGTACCAGATTAGTGATTTCCCCATTTATCCCTAACCCTAACCCCTAACCCTAAAGATAAACTCAATTTACAAGAAAAAAATAATCTCTTCATAAAACATGAAAAAAATCTAACTGTCTTAAAGCATCTAAACTATCTATAATGAATCCAAAAGTACATATTTATCACATAGACATTTTTAAACTAGTTTACAATTAAACCACATCGCCTCTTTGAGCAGTTCACGCAATTATTACGTAATCATGGATTATAAAGTTTTAAATAGTCTTTAAAGAAAAAACATCCATTCATTGAAGTTATCATCGTAGTCTTTATGAATGATGTGTAAGGAAGGAAAACCTGGGAAAACAATTCCTGAGAATGTTTACAGAAACAGGAGAAATTTTTAAACTAAATCAAAATGGATCAGCCCATTGAAGGTCTTCCCTCTGTCCTCCACTGCTTTATCTGCATAATCCGTAGATAACAGAAACACTGCTGATCAGTATGTCAGAAGATCTTCCAAAGGCAACACAATCGAATCACAAAGACAGATTTCAATGCAACTACAAACATTCCAATTGAGGTATGCATGTGGCAACAATGGAGAGGAAAATCTATTCTTAGAATCTGTCTTATTGTGATTCATCTCTGTAAAGGAACATGGGCTCTATATTATAACAGCCAACAAAACCAAAACCTGGCTCTGCATGAACAGTCATTTGTCACGACCAACTGGAGGTTTGAGAAGAAAGAGTTCAGTCAAAGCACATTACACAATAAATTGTCAATGACAGAATAGCTCCTTTCGTTGCTTCCAAATTGGCCTCACATCATTGCTGACTATTTCAGCTGAATAAACTCAGAAGAGCATTCTGAAGAAGATGCAAGTGCGGTGTCAAGCCTAACACCAGCATGTAGCGGCTGAGTGAATGTTGTTCGGACTCTGTGGATCAGAGTCATGGTTTCAGAGACGCTGTAGAAAGACAGAATACCTGCTTTGTGATCCAGATACACTCCTATTCTGGAGGAAACTGGACCTGGTACTGGAGTTTTAATCTTGTTATGATGAAATTTATAACCTTTCCTGCTAGAATATAATGACCAAGAATTGCCATTTGATCCAAATTGACATTCATCAGAACTTCCTGCTCTGATGATGTTCCTGTATGAAACTGCTACATAAACATTTTTTCCTCTCCTCTCCACCTCCCAGTAACAGCGACCAGTCAAACTTTCTCTACTCAGGACTTGCTTATAATCAGTGAATCTGTCTGGATGATCAGAATAAGAAAGGTTATCAGTCACTAATGTTACTTTTCTGTTCCCCTCAGACATTATAAGATTCCTGTGAGCTGTGTTTTGATCAAGAGTGATTTCTTTATAGTATTTTAAGAACCCATCCCTTATCTTTGGTTCTGGTTCTGACAGGAGAACATCCACTGCAGTAACTGCCAGTTCAATGTTTCTCCATGTGTCTCTCAGGACGTCCTGTAGTTTGTCTCTGAGTTTTGACACAGCTGCTCTCACGTCCTCAAAGTATCTCAGAGGACCAACAATGATGCTGGATGAGCCTGTAGACTCACTGAGTGCTGGCAGTGAGGGGTAGTTGAGGAGAAACTGGTTGTGATCCTCTGTGTGTGAGAGCTGCTCCAGCTCAGTGTCTTTCCTCTTCAGCTCAGTGATCTCCTGCTGCAGCTTCTCCTGAACATCTTTGACTCGACTCACTTCAGTTTCCTGCTGGGATCTGATCTGCTGCTTCACCTCAGAGCTTCTTTCCTGGAGGAGACGGATCATCTCAGTGAAGATCTTCTCACTGTCCTCCACTGCTTCATCAGCAGAGACATTGATGGCCTCCACCTCCTGTTGAAGCAGCTTCACATCTTTCTCTCTGTCCTGGATTCTCTGATGGATTTGTTGTCGACTCTCCTGGAGCTTCTCCTGCTTCTCAGCTCTTTCTGCTGCAGCTGGGACTGTTTCATGGCCTTTATGTTCCTCCATAGTGCAGAGATAACAAATACACTGCTGATCAGTACGACAGAAGATCTTCATCACCTCGTCATGATGATAGCAGATGTTCTCCTGGAGGTTCTTGGAGGGATTCACCAGCTTGTGTTTCTTCAATCCAGGGACATCATAGTGAGATTTGAGGTGATTCGCACAATAAGAAACTAAACAAACCAGGCAGGACTTGACAGCTTTCATTTTCCTCCCAGTGCAGACGTCACAAGCCACATCCTTATGTCCAGCATAGCAGTGGTCAGCAGGAGCCGCGTGAACTCCAGTTTTCTTCAGATCCTCCACCAACTCCGCTAACAGGATGTTTTTCTCTAGAGCAGGCTTTGATATAAACTCTTTCCTGCACTGAGGGCAGCTGTAGTTTCTCCTTTGATCTTCTCCATCCCAGTGGTCTTTAATACAGCCCATACAGTAACTGTGTCCACAGGGAATAGTCACCGGATCCTTCAGTAGATCGAAACAGACGGAGCAGGAGAATTTTGCAGAATCCATTTGATTTCCTCTCTGAGCCATTTCACTTCTCAACTACTCTGAATGTCTCAAGTTGCTCTTCGTCCTTTATGTGGCCTACAAGTAGCTATACTTCAAGTTGTTACTTACTGATCATCAGCGGTTTGTCTGATCAGCTCAGTGATTCTACCGATACTGAAGCTTTCAGACAAGTGAAACGGAAAGAGCCAGAAATGCAGCAGCAGAGCTGAGATCTGTCTAATAGAAAGGAGGAGCTTAACAGCGGTTATTGTTGGGAGATGCAAAGTAAATACTTTACATTTAAATCACTTCCTGGTTTAAAACTTTTTAGTTCAGACATTGACTTTGGGCTCCAGTTGTTAATAATCACTGTTGAATTCATTTGTATATTCAGAAATCCTCCTACAATTTACATGTAATCCAAGCCATCCTGATATTGCTTGGATTACCAATTCTACAATTGTAGAATATTTGCTGTGGAGTAGAGGTATGTCAGTAAATTATTTACTTGAGGAAGAAAATAATTGATCCAGAACCTAATGAGATTCATATGAGGTCTTTCAATTAAGAACATTTAGTATTAGACAATTCCTGAACTGAGGTCTCGTTTTGAATCTACTGAAGTGTACGTTTATTCTCATGACGTTTGCTGCAGCAAAACCTTAGCCAACAACATTGTCTAACAGAGAGAAGCATGGAAAAACTGAAAGAAAAGACTAAGATAATTGTCTACGAATGGAGAACAATAAGTTCTTGTCAGCAGTAGTCATCAACTGATGGCGCCATTTAAGAAAATGACACAGATAAAGAGAATACCAGACCATGAGTTGATGAGTTCATAGTCAAAAAACATTAACCTAACAGTTAAAATAGCAACAAATATGACACAATTAGAGCAAAAGTGGGCTGTTTAAAAGTAAACAAAACTACCACTTTTGTCTTTTTTTTACTCCTGAACTTTGCTTGACATTGAATATTGACTTACAGAGTGTTGAAAAAGAAGAACCACAAAATCTGCTGTTAGAACTGGTCTCTTAGTGGTAGGACTGGTTGTACTGGATGCTTCGTACCTTGAAAATGTAGACATTTTTATCTATAGTTATTCAAGTCATCCATATATTCACATGAGCAGCCATTCAGAAAACAATAATACGACGACAAAGTTGATGTGTGTAAATAATATAGAACTAAAAAGTAATTACAACAAAGCCCCAGTTTAAAAATAAGCTGCTTGTTTGACATGTTGAAGGACCTCTTGGTTTAATAACCTACAGATTATTTTACTTACACTGCTATGTAATGTTTATTTGCATGAATGAAAAAAAAGCTTGTGAAAAATTCTGCTCATGTTTTTTTCTCTACCTCCTATTGTGATAAAAATAGATAAGAAAAGACCAGCTTTGTTTTTGATTCACTCATAAATTTCACACTGACAAGTTATTTTGTGAGCATAAGTTTCTATTTGTCCTCGTAATATGATCAATATTACACTACCCCAAATTCTGAAACAATATCCCACAAAGTCTGATACTTTTTTACATGCTGACTTAAATGTTAAAATATTGACGATAACTGTGAAATGTTCCTGTGGCAAATTAGACCAGAGGATAAACAATAAAGGATTTTCTAACCTTTCTAACCACCTATAAATGCAATGTTATAGGTGGACTACATTAAATTCATTTCATCAGGAAATATTAATTTCAACTGTTGTAGATTGGACACTTGACTTAGAAAATGTCGGAACATTACCAAAAAATCCCCAAAAATGTAGCAGGACTCTTCAAAAGGCTCTGATGCCCGGGGGATGATGAAAGGAATCCTGTGGGTTAATACACGCTACCGAACATTTTGACCCCTCTACTTGCAACTGGCTTAACTGCATTTGTTCTACAAAATTGCTGTGAGATAAAAAGAAAATGTTGGATTCGCAAAACTGATTCGTTTGTTTAGCAGTCCACAGCAAATGGTGTGATGTAATAAACAAGAAAACATAATCAGGAATAGAGAAAAATTGAAGTGAATTTTGCCTAATGTGTCCTCTTAATTTATGTTAATTACTTTGATTTTCTGCTTACAGCAAATTAAAGCATTTGTGATCAGGATCCCTCATAGCAGACAGGCCTGGGTCAGGTCTGGCTTCAGGATGCCACTGCTGGCTGATTGATGGCACTGGAACCAGGCCAGTTCTGGCAAAGATGGTGCTGGTTACAATATGACATGCCACCCATGGCCCAAATATTAGCGAGGGGAAATTCAGCTATTTTCAGAGAGCCAGCTCTTTTGGTTTTCAAACAACTCTTAATTCATTACAATCTGTAGCCTCATACTTTAGCTTAACTTGTGTCCAGAGTGAACTAGATCCTGCAGTACACCCAAAAAACATTGGACAGCAGATATAGCTGAATCCGTCTAACTTCCTCTTTAAACAACGTCACTTTTCAACAGCACTCCATATTTCTTGTGTGATGTGTGTTTCACAAGAAGCCAAACACCAGTTTGCTTCTGATCTTAAAGTTTTTAGATCATTGAAACGTGAGGAACCAGGAAATGTAGCAGCAGAGCTGAACTCCGTTGAATAGAGGGGAGGATCTTCACAGTAGCTGCAGTTGGGAGAAGCAGAGGATCGCCAAAGGTTTCAGATTCATCTTCACCATGGATTTGACTTAATTGTTTCTTATTCTTTAGGCGAGTTGCTTTTCTGTGTTTGGCCAAGTTCTGTAGCGGCTGTTTAGTTTTTCTGCACTGGAATGCATTTACCATTATTGTACTGTATTTTACACCTCTATGCCTTGAAAAGTGTGGCTTAATCAGAATTGCCTTTCAGAATTTCCTCGAATAATAGCGAAGTGATAAGTAACCATGAGAATATTTCTATTTTCTTTTTTTCATTAAATATCTATCCTCAATTCATCCTCCACATTCAATATTCTAGAAGCAGAGAACAGAATTAACATTTTCAGTAGACCAATGAAAAATAGCCATTATAATAAAAAGAAAACATGACCCAGTAAATTCAATTTATTTGTTTTTGTGATCAAAACAAAATTAAACGAGTTATTTTTATAAGTTTTAATTCCTCTAAAAAGAAATCAAAAGCAAACATAAGGATCAGCTAAACAAAACAATAAACTGTTAGTAATTCATTAGTTTCTGCAATGATTCAATCATCCAATCCACATCTGATTAAAACACAAAAACACAGAGTTAAATTATATTAAAGCTGATTACATTTTTATCTTTAAACTTTACACAATGCTTACAGACCTTCTCTCCCAGATTTGTGTTAATATGACAATAAAGTTCAGAAACAGAGGACAAGGAAGATATATAAACATTTACATGAAAATCTTTCCAGTTTCTATTATTTGAGTCGCAGAAATTTTTAATGTTTCCTGTCGAAACAAGTAAAAATTAAACCTTAACAGCATTCTGAAGTGCCAAAGTTCAAATCTTGACAATTCAGTGTGAAATCTTCCTGAATGATCTTCAGAAAGTTATGTCCATCCGATATTAATCTTTTAGAGCAGTGCAATACTTTCATCGGGCTATAAGTATTAATTTATCAATTAATTGAATGATAGGGCTTTATAAGCATTGGACTCTTATGTTAATGAACAACAAATGATTGAGTCTGAATAAATCAAATACATAATCTCTTATCAGTGTGAAAGTAAAGGGTAATTATTCTACTTATCCAGTGAGCCTTAAAAAATCAATTATACATTGCTTGAATGATAAGGAATCACATTACTGCCAGAATCAAAATAACCTTGTAGCTTTGTAAATACTTAATTACCAAAAGTCTCTCTCTCAATACAAAAACAAGATGTTACACTTAATTGAAACCATATTTTTAACAAAGTTGATCCAGACATGATTGTTTAATTTCAGTTGTCCCTGTGTGTTTTTCTCAGTGTTTGGACATCATCCACTTTATTTTATGGGCTGTGCATAAGATTGACATGACACCTTCATAAACACGAAGGAATTTTAATTAATGTTTGTGACGGTTGTCAGGTAGTTTCATTTGGTAAATAATGACATTTTAAGGCAAAGTTCACAGTTACTGGACTTTTAATGCAAGTTTTAATGCAACTTTGGATTAAAAGTGTCATTTTTTTACCAAATAAAATAATTACAAAACCCAGTTTGCGCTGCTCTTGGTACACTGCTTAACTCTAATGAGCTCAGCTGTGGTTCCGTAATCTAGAAGCCAAAGCCCGGCGTAGAGCGGCTGAGTGAATGTTGTCTGGACTCTGTGCAGGAGAGTCATTTTCTTAGAGATGCTGTAGAAACACAGAACACCCAATTTGTAATTGAGGTACACTCCTACTCTGGAGGAAACTGGACCTGATACTGGAGTTTTAACATTGTTGTAGGAACAGGAGTAACTATTTGCGTCACAGTGCAAAGACCAAGATTTGTCGTTGAGTCCAAATCCACATTTTTCTGATGTACCTGCTCTGGAAATGTTTTTGTATGTGACAGCAACTTCAATCTCTCCCCCCTTCCACTCAACCTCCCAGTAACAATGTCCAGTCAGACTCTCTCTGCTCAGGACTTCACAAAAATAAGTGAATCTTTCTGGATGATCTTCATAAGGCTGCTGTTGCTTCATTAATGTTACTTTTCTGTTTCTATCTGATAACAACAGAAATTTGTTTGCTGTGTTTGGATCCAGAGTGATTTCTTGTGAGTGTTTTAGAAAGTCAGTTCTAGTCTTTGGTTCTGGTTCTGGCAGTAAAACGTCAACTTTACTCACTGTCATTGAAATCTTTGTTTTTATCTCTGTCAATAGGTCTTCTAGAACACGTTTTGCATCTGATACTGCTGCTGTCACATCCTCAAAGTGTCTCAGAGGACGGGTCTTGATGCTGGATGAGCCTGTAGACTCACTGAGTGCTGGCAGTGAGAGGTAGTGGTGGAGAAACTGGTTGTGATCCTCTGTGTGTGAGAGCTGCTCCAGCTCAGCGTCTTTCCTCTTCAGCTCAGTGATCTCCTGCTGCAGCTTCTCCTGAACATCTTTGACTCGACTCACTTCAGTTTCCTGCTGGGATCTGATCTGCTGCTTCACCTCAGAGCTTCTTTTCTGGAGGAGACGGATCAGCTCAGTGAAGATCTTCTCACTCTCCTCCACTGCTTTATCAGCAGAGACATTGATGGCCTCCACCTCCTGCTGAAGCAGCTTCACATCTTTCTCTCGGCCCTGGATTCTCTGCTGGACTTTTCTTCTCTTTACCTCAAGTTCCTTCTGCTTCTCAGCTCTTCCTGCTGTAACTTGAACTGTTTCATGGCCTTTATGATCATCCATTAAGCAGAGATAACAAATACACTTCTGATCAGTTTGACAGAAGATCTTCATCACCTCATCATGACGAGAGCAGATGTGTTCCTCAAGTGTCTTGGATGGATTCACCAGCTTGTGTTTCTTAAATTGAGCAACATCATAATGAGGTTGGAGGTGATTTTCACAGTAAGAAACCAAACAAACCAGACAGGACTTGACAGCTTTCATCTTCTTTCCAGTGCAAATGTCACAGCTCACATTTTCATGTCCATTATAGCAGTGATCAGCTGGAGCGTCTTTGAGTTCCGTCTTCTTGGTATTCACCAACTGTTCTGGCATGGTGTTTTTCTTCAAATCAGTCCTCAGTGTAAAAAGTTTTCTGCAATAAAGGCAGCTGTGGGTTCCCTTCTGATCTTTTCCTTCCCCTAAGTCTTTAATACAGTTCATGCAGTAGCTGTGTCCACAGGAAATAGTCACTGGATCCTTCAGTAGATCCAGACAGATGCAACAGGAGACTTGAGAATCCATCTGAAGTCCTTTGTGTGCCATATCCCACTTCAACAAAAAGTTTGTCAAAACATTAATTGCCTCTACTGCACATAAAGCTACCTGCGTGCAGAAAAATACAAGGTTCTCTTTCAAAAAGCAGAAGCATTCAGTCCTGTGACTTTTCAAGTTCTGCTGTGCAGCTCTGTGAAGCTGTTAACCTACTTTTTAGTTGGGAGGAACCATTGCAGAGATTTATAATTATGTTGTCAAGTATCAGTATTTATGAGTACATAACAAGCACACCCTTTGAACTTTCACAGCATGTTTTGACCACATATAAACCTGCAAAAATATAACTTGGATCATGTGACAAATGTGATGAAGAAAACACATGTCTCCTCTCATCATACACAGAATGTTAATACAGTTTTCCAACTTAATTGGATGTTATGCTTGTGGAAAATAATAAGAACTTTAACTTCACCAAATATTTAGTGGTTGAAGTCAAGGTTAGCAAAACAGACTGCAAAAACCAACACTTTTTTCAGGCCGAAGATTTTTTCCAATTCACTTCTTTTATAGAAAGCATGATAAAAAAGTGTAATTTTGACAGCTAGTAATGCTTACAAACAATAAAGATGTAAGCCTAAGAGAACTTGCACATATACTAATACCAGAATGAGTGTGTATGTGTTTGGATTCATGAGTTTATGAAATTAGAAAAAGAAAATAAGGCCTTGATTTGAGTGTATTTAAAAAATATTTGGGGTACTACTCCTCATCTGTCTTTCTTCTTAATGAGAAGAGAAGTTATAATCTTATATAATTGGGTATTCTGCAATTTATTGTCCTCAAAGTACAAACTGAAGAAACAAGCTCCTGTATCTAGCTGATAGTTCTACTTGAGTACAATTTTTGTAATGTAGAGTGATACCCTTTCTTTGCATGTATAGAATGAAAGAGCTTGGATGAAAACAGACTTTCACCGGACCTCGTCCCAGATGCTTCAGCATTCTATGCATTACTTTATACACTTTCTTTTAAATTACTTTTGTATGAGGTCCTTAATAGCTATGATTGGCTACCCTTCAAAAACACAATATCTTACCAAGTATTTTTGGTCTAGTTTCTTGTGCAAATATCTTAGTATACTTGAAACAAGACAAAACCGACTTACATGTAACTTCAGCAAGAAAAAAAAGCTTGCTTTAAGTAAATAATTCCTGGATTTAGGTAAATATACTAGTTTCATTGGTATATAATTTCACTTATAACAATACATAATAATCTGCAAATGGAAGAAGTACTTTTTTTAATATTAAGGAATTATTTACTTAAAACAATGCCTATTTCTGCTTAAAAGTTACTTAAAGGTTAGTTTTTTCTTTTCTAATGCACTTCAATATTTGCACTAATAAATACTTGGTAAAATTTTGTGGATTTGCAGTGTAAATACTGCAAATGTCAAATGACAATTAACTACAAAGTAACTGATTGTAGGCATGAACCCAAGCAGAATCGAAACGTGAATCAGCAAACTGTTCAATTCAACCAAGGTTACTCCCTTGTGTTTTACATGCAGAAAATAGGTTACGTTAAAGGTGGAAATGTTTTTTTGTTTCTCTATTCTTGTCTGTCCAGCTTTTTTTTACAGGGTTTGTATATTTTCAATGTCCAGTGTAAATCAGAAGATGTCTCCAAAACATGAGGAAGTGGAGCCTTAAGGTGTTTTCCCCTCTCTGCAGGAAGCTGATACTAAAAGATATGACAGCTGCAGTATGTTTTTATGGTTAAAAACACAACAGTATACAGCTATGTCAGCAAGACTTTCATTTCACAGTTTAATTAATCTTTTCTCAAAACAAATAAGGGATTCATCATTTCCACCCAGATCCCAGCGATCATACACATTTTCACCTCGACACACATAAACATTACAGCTTATTGTGAGATTAAAACATGTCATTAGAAAACACTGATGTTCTCACGCTTCCTTCATGTGAAAACTTGACTCATTTTATCAAAGGCATCTCAGGAAGAAAACGTTCTACCCAAAATGATCTACTGTATATATTTCAGTTATTACTATGTTGTAACTGAGTTAAATGAACATGAAGCTCAGTCTCTGCTTTTTGGAAAAATTAGACCAATTTCCTTCAAAATTGGGAATTTTGTCATTTTATGTAAATGAAAATTTGTTTCAATCAATAATAATGAGGCTTAAAATGAAGTAAACACACACGCACACATACACACCCACACACACCCAAACACACCCAAACAAACAGGGCCCAGTAAGTAAAGCCACCTGATTCAATCTGCTTGGGAAAAATTCAGTTCAGCTACATCTTATCTTTGATCTCTACATTGCACGGTCCAACATCAATAAAACCTGAACACTGCCTGTCAATAAAACGTTATCTGTGATTTAAAGAGAACTGGCCTCAAGGTTTTAATGGGAAGTTTAGAAAGATGAGAGAGTTGCTTCTCTGTTTTTGGTTACCTGTCAGTGAGACAGAAAACGCAGAAAAAAGTGGCAAAAACAAAAACAAATAATAATCAGTCCAGCTCTGATTTTTGGACAATTTACAGGAAACTTAAATGCAAATGCAGATGATATTAACTATTGCTGCTTTACCATTAAGTATTAGGGCTGCACTAACAAAAAGTAAAAAATTTAATTATGAGAAAAATGTCATAATAATGTGAAAATAAAGTTGTGCAAGAATTAAGTCAGAATAATGAGAATATAGTGCTAAAATTATGAGAATAGTCATATGAGAAAAGTTATAATAATATGAAATTAAAGTAATATTTAAAAATAGTTGCAATGTAATGACCTTTTGTGGTAATACCACAACTTTATTCTGATATTATTCTGACTATTTGCATAATTTCATTATTTTATTTTCTCAACATGGCCCTAATACTTTCAATATTTTCTTTCAATTCTGGATTTATGTTTTTTGTAAGTTTTCAGTTATCTTAATGCACCACTTAGGAGTTTATCTGCAAGACTAAATAAATTTGGTAGAACACTTTTTTTACAGAGTTTGAAAAAGTAAAGCATTGTTATCAAAGATTCTCATGAACTGAACAGACTTCCTCTCAATTTTGACTCAGGTGTTAGCAGGACAAACAACAACTGAAGGCTCCTCTTGGTTTGGTATAAAGCAAAGAGAAAAGAATTAAGACCACTGGGTTCATAGCAGGCATAGAAGGTCAAAGGTCAAGTCGCCAATCCAGAGTTTGGCTAAAGTTTTTCTCCAAGGTAACAACAGCTCAGAAAGACGGACTTGTTAGTATCTCAATAACAAAAGTTGATGCAATTTTACACCCCAGTGATAAGTAGAGTAATCTGGGACTGTTGATAACAGCCTGAGCTCATCAGAAACTTTTACTGCCAAACTTCAGATACATATTTCTGATTGAATACATTTAAGAAACTAAAACATTTGACTGCAGACATCTAAATGCAGCTGAAAATCTGTTTGCATCAGATTTCTTCTTTTTTTTTGCAATTGTGCCTTGACACACGTGATTCAAATCACTTTGGACATTACTAGGAGTTTGTAAAACAGGGGTGTCCAAAGTGTGGGTCAGGGGACATTTTTTCAAGTCAAGAGTGGTAAAAATTTGGCCAATAAACAGAAAATAAAAATTTGAAAATTTTAGGTTTTTATTTTAAAAGGTAGCACTCCAAAGCCCTATTTATGTTTTGGATCTTTAATGATATACAATCCATAAAAATATTTTATTTATAAGGAAAAACTTGTCAAAAAATCTAATTTTTGCAACTTTAATTTAATGAATTTTGAGGGCTGCCAGTAGTTTAAGTTTGCCATTTTGGGTGAATCATTTGGACACCACTGGAAGCATCTGAACATGTAATGTTCAATTGAAGCCTGGTTACAAAGGTTGAATAATGGTTGAATTTTAACAATTTCAATGAATTTGAACATTTGTAGTTTCAGGAGAGCCTCCAGCCAAACTCTGAGTGAGCGGCTCCAACCACAGGTCAAGGCCATAGAAAGGTTGCATCACTGCATCAGGTCAATGTGTTTATTCAGACACTTTCTTTTCAAGTTTTATAGACGGGAACTACTTTCCCATTGATGCAAACACCCATTTCAAAGTTCCTCTTTCCCAAAAGCGAAAACATCAAACTAACACTCAGCTTTGGACAGACAGTTTCATGAAAAGTGCAAATGGAGACGAACATTAGTTGGATGTAACATGATTATACAAAAGAAAGAGATTCATTGATGTTTGCTACCTTTCCTTGCAGGTCATCACATAAAAATCCTGAATCCCAAATGTTTTTTTAACTATCTAAATACTGAAATTACATTTGAAATGTCAAAATGGTTTATTAGTTATGTGGAAAATCATTTTCTTTAGGTAGGATTTTTTTCTTTTTTTTCTGAAGAATTGACGATGAGATTGTTCTTTTCATTTGTAACACTACTTATTCTTCAATCTGCTACTGTTTTCCTACTTCACAACAGACTCACACAGACACTGACGGACAGAACGGTATCTACATTATTTACAGTCTTACCCTTTTATCTAAAATGATATAAAATGAGGAGAAGCAAAGAGCTCATCATTTGGACTTCAGTGTGCCCTTAAATTCAGTCCAAATGCATCTTTAAAGCGATGCTTGAAAAGTTCAGGTGATAAAAATGGACGTCAGTCAGTTGATCAGGAATAAAACAGAATGTCTTAAAGTAGGTGAAGGTATGAAGAGGCAGAAAACTGAAGTTAAAGACTGAGGCTGAATCCCATTTCCACAGTTCGCTTCTAATCTCTTTTCAAAGAGAAAAACTTGGAAACTACACAAAAATACTTGGTAATATTTTGTGTTTTTTCAGTGTAGCCTGGATATGATGAGTAGGAAATGGGATTCAGCTCAAGTGAAGGTAAACGGATGCGTTTTGAGTTCTGACTTTTCTTTCATTATATCTTAATGAAAAGCCAAAATTAAGATTTGCTTCCTTCATTTTCCCGAGACTCTTCCAATCAACTCAAACTTCAGTTGATAAACAGACAAAAAATATGAAAATAATACTTTCTTCTAGAGAGATATTTCCAAAAATTCTGCATTATTTTTTATAAAGATGGAAATATTAAGGAAAAAAAAAAAAAAGACTGAATCAGCAGCGCAGACAGGCACAGTGCTCAAATATCTCCTTAGTTGGTTGATGGCAAGAAGACGATGTGAGTCTTCTCCAGTGAAGGAGAGACAAACCTTGGACATATTTTCAGATAAATGGAAGACATCCTGGTTTAGCAGGAACTTCAGAGAAGGTTAGAGCAGTTCTTATTTGTAGTAAAATCAGTAAAATCCCATTTAAAGTTCATTCCAGACCATGGTATTTAATCAGGAAACTTCAGTCCAATCGAAGGAGTCGGCAGCACCTTGATGGTGTGTGTGTGTTCATGGAAGTCCTGCAAGCAGCATGAATTGGTTTCAGTAGCGGCGCCTGTTTTAACGGATCAGAGCCGGGCCTTGTGCAAAACCTTCTGGTGATCAATTGGCACGCGCTCTGGACGGTTACCAGGAGATCAACTGGATTTAATACTGGAGAGACTGGTCTGGAGTAAATAACCATTAAATTCAGTCTATGTCAGAAGACCAAAGAGAGAGAGAGAAGTGGAGAAAATAACCTTTGGGCTCATTTTAAATAATGTAAACTCGTTTAGTTTGCATTATTTGCATTTTGGAAATTAAAATTAATTTTAAGGCTACTCTATTAACCGATTCAGAAATTAATCCAATTTCTGAAAACTTAAACATGAAACATAATAAGCCTCATTTAGGGAAAATAAACTAAATAGAAGACTATTGATTTAGTTTCCATGGAAACAGGAACCGGAATCAAAAATCCACACTGAGATAGCGGGCTTTGTTTTGGCTGAGTTTTTGAGAGATAAGGCAAATGTCTCAAACTTATTTAACATTTCTGACTAGAAATGAGGGAAAGTCCTGAAGATATGTTGAATAAATTTGTAAGAATGCAGTGCATTTGTCTGACTGTCAGTAGCTGCGTTTCCATGGCTCAAATAATTTCAATTATGTAAGTAATCTTTTGACAAGAAACAGCAATTTTGAAAAAAGTTTTAAGTTTTCAATAAAAACGTTTTGATCTAGGATGAGGTGGTTTTATCAAAATCAGTGCATTGCACAAATTATGTGATTAACAACTGGATGTTACTACTGCTGGAAACGACAAACAAGACGCCAGGAAGTAGTTTAAGGAAATGGTGCATCATGATTTTTAAAGACCTGTCATTTTAATTTGTATTTTTTAAGATTGTTGCAACTGTAAAATAGTGTTTTTTTCCCCAACATTAATGGGATACCAACAGTTTTACACACACTTGTAATGGAAATGCAGCTACTGAACAGTTTGGTTTTAGATTAAACGTCATCTCGTCCCTAAGATGATGTTGGGATAACTTCACTTTGTGTGTATTAAGTCACTAGTTGAGGAGCAAAAATGTAGTTGAGAATGTTTAATTACCTCTGTCTATATTGAAAGTTTTACTTTCCTAGAAATGAAAGGGAGCCGGTTGGAGGTAAATGAAGATAAATGGAGACTTTAGGAAAATTATTTGGCTCCCAGTTGGTTCCCAGACTGCATCATGTTGGTTCCTTTAGACCAGTGGGACTGGGATGTGGCCTAAACCAGCGGTGAGGGAACTTGTTTCGTCTCCAGAATCGGAGATTCACGATCCGATTCCTGCGCTTCTTCGCTGGCGTGATCTTCAGGGCCGCTCACAGTGTTGGACTCTCCCGGTGCCTCGTCCTACAAAAACAGCAACTTTACCACCATCATAAATACATTTATACACGATAAGAACCAAAGTGCTGCAGTGAAGTGGAAAAATATAAATTTTTATGTTTCTTACCGTCACCCAAGGGTGGGAGAGGACTTCCTCAGCATTGAACCGAGCGTCAACGTTCACCTGGAGCATCTGACTGATCAGCATCTGAGGAGCAGGTCATGTGACCGTTAGCAGAGAAAGACTGATCTGATCTGAGATTTAATAACATCCACAGACATCAGAATGGGATTTAGATTGTTTCTTTTAGGTTCACTTTGATTTCTGGTTTGTTTTTGGTCATTTTTTGCTCCAACTGACCAAGCCTAAACTAAAACGGACAATGATATTTTGTTTTCAGTTCTTTTTTACCAGAATATTCATGTACAGAGATTTTGACTGAATTTATGATCATTTTAAAGAACAACAATAACTTTTATGCATGTTGTCAAGTCATAACCTTGGTACAGATTAACAGGTTGATATGAGACGTTTATTTTTCATAAACTGATCCGAACCTTTGCCGATAGGCTGATGTTGTCCCAGTCTGGAGATGGAAACTCCAGCTTCCCTCTGAGGATCTGATCAAATAGTTCCTCCTGGACGTTATTCTCACTGCGGAAAGTAAAGCAGATTTCTGTTAGTACACTTACAAATAAAACACACTGTGCAACTAATAACTCAATAAAGTTACAAAAATGCGTACATTTTTAATAACCTGTCACACAAATGACAAATATTCCAAAGTTCTTCCCGCCAACTTGATCACAAAACAGGAAACGTTCATGATAACATGATGATGCAAATAAAAACATTTATTATGAATTTCCTGGTTAAAGTAAAATGTGTTTACTGACCTTCTGAAAGGAGGGAATCCACAGAGCAGGATGTAGGCGATGACTCCTGCCGCCCAGATGTCCACCTTCAGACCGTAACTAGACGAAAACATCAACATTACTGGTTGTTTACCACTGATGGGATGATTTACTCATAGAAATATGAGTATTTATTATCATTTCTACTCTCAGGTGTGTCTGCAAATATGAACTTTTAGCTTAAATAGCTTAATTACAAACCAATAAAAAATAATAAAACTATTTAATTTAGCAGCAGAATGATTGTTGGATCTGTTTTGTGTAAAAGTAGTTAAACACAATAGAATTAAAAACAATAAACCTCCCATAACCAAAGTTATCCAAATAAAGTATTTCATCAATTAAAATGGAAACAAGCAGCTTTTTGCCCTCTTGCAGGGGCATGAGGGAGACATCACGTCTGTCTGTCCTTATGTTTCTTTTTGCTGTTGACGACTTTAAAAGTAATAAATTGTTTTAAAAACTGGCCGTTGTGTTTTACTTCCTGTCTCTCACCCGGTCTCGGCGATGATCTCCGGCGCCACGTACGTCGGCGTGCCGCAGACGGTGTACAGCGGACCCTCCACCACCGTCGCCAGACCAAAATCGCCCAACTTCAGGGACTTGGTGCCGTCCGGATACTCGCACACCTGCAGAACGAAACCAGAGCCGAGCGCCACAGAGTTCAGGTGCAACAGAAACACTGGGTCAAAGGTTAATTAAAGTAAAAGATCTGTGGATGACGGTGTTTTTGCACCAGCAGGTTCTCGGGTTTGATGTCTCGGTGGACAATGTTCATCCGGTGTAGATACTTGATGGCGCCGGCCAGGTTGAACACCATGGCGCTGGCGTCTCGCTCGCTGTACTTCGTGGAGGAGGTAATGGCGTCGAAAAGGTCGCCGCCCTAAAGGAACCAGAAACGAGTGAAACGTGTAGAAGGGAGCTTTTATTTAATCATTTAATCATTCGATGATGATTAAACAGTTAACACAAATATGTGCAAAAACACATGGAGAAAATTTTAATTTTTCAATATATGGTTAATATTAACAATTTATTTAGTTTTGGATTAAAACAATATTAAGGCTATTATGTCTGACCATAAAAATACTTTTTTTTTCTAATTTAAAGTAAAGGTCTAAGATTGCTGGTTTCTGGGTCAAAGGTTAATTAAAGGACCTTAACGAGCTCCATGACCAGGAAGAGCTGTGTGGGCGTCTCATCCACCTCGATCAGCTGGATGATGCTGGGATGCCGAACCCTCCTCAGAACTGCCACCTCGTTCTCGATCAGGTGTTCCTGCTCAGAGAAACGTTTTCACCAGAAAATCATTTATTCTGCTAAACCTGTTTAAAAAAGTTAATAATTAAACACAAGCTGATGTATTTAAACAGATTGGATGATTGTTGCCTCTAGAATTCTGTTTGTTATTAGTTTAGATTATTAGAGATAATGAAATAATTTTCTGCACAGTGGAAATAGCAGCTACCTTCCCGCAGCATCGAGCTTTATCAATGATCTTCAGAGCGAACTCCTGTCCGGTCGACCTGCACAAAGAAACGAGCAGGAACAGTTAAAACCTTCAGCTGAAATACCTGGTAAAACCACAATCATTTTAACTCTTTTTTTCTCAACGAATCCTAAATTTAAACAGATTTAGCAGAGAAAACGGATTAAAACTGATTATTTTAGTTACGCTATCAATTATTCTGACGATTATTTGATTAATAGATGCAGATTTTTTATTTAAGCCTTGTTACACAATATTAGGAATGCATAAAAAAATAAATATTTCACTGTCTAAAATGCAATAACAGCATTCTTTTAGCGAAAGCTTCATTATTAGTAGAAAACTATGCAGATAATAAATCAGCTATGTGACAAAGTAGAACTGATCTGGTGATCAATTTGTGGATCAATCAACTAATGACTCCATCGAAAAGGATTACAAAACTATTACAAGTTTTTTTGCAAAAAATGAAGATGTACAAAAGATTTTTTTTTATCTTAAATAAAAAAGATGTTTTTGCAGTTTTGTCTAAATTACTGCTCTAATGGAGTTGTTCTTTGAAAAATTGACTTTTTTTATAATAAATTACTTATTTAATTACAAATAATTTTTTTAAATGATTCATTTTTATTTATGTACTTATTATTTTTAATTTAAAAACCATTTAATTACTTTCAAAACGTTTAAAGTGAGGTTTACCTCTCCACACACTCCTTCACCACAGCAAAGTTTCCATCTCCGATCACTTTTCCCACCTTGTACTTCTCGTTGATGGTGGAGGACGAAACAGATCGGTTTCCGTTCACTGAAAGGAAAAACAAAACATTTATTTTACCTTTTGATGAAAAGTAAGGAGCACTAAGAAAGACGCAGCTTTGTCTTCAGTGGGTTTTTCTAATAATAAAGACTAAAACCTGTTATGCTTTTAAGAAACAACTAAAAAAATCTTCATTAGATTTCATTTTTACCACAATGGAAGCACAAACCTTCCTCTGCGTCGTCCAGCTGCTCGGCTTCCCCGTTCACATCGTTGGAAGACGCTCGGCGAGGAGAAATCTGATGGGAAACAACAGAAGTTAGGGAATGAAAACCAGGTCAGATCTGCATTAGCACTGCAGGAAATCTTCAGAATTATGAGCTGGGAAGATGTTTTTAGATTTTAATCGCTTTTTTCTGAGGAAATGTGAATATATTTGTTGAGAATGATCCACATTTTTTAAAGCTTCCTTTTTTTTAAAGCCATTTATGACTTCAAAATCATAAAAATTTGGGATTTATAACAAATTTTTGTCATTATTTTTGTTGTTTATGTGATGAGGTTTTAGACATTTTTCTTAATGCTTCATAGTGTTTGGAATGTGATGCAAAATGAAGGTGATTAACTATAAATGAAAACAGGACAGAGGAAAGAATCACTATTATGTAGGAGAACTGCAGTAGCTTCCTGCTGCCACCAGGGGGCAAGCTCTGCTATTCTCTTTTTAACTTTAGCAGCAGAATGAAACAGTCTGACCTTCCTCATTCTGAATGTGTAAGAGATTTTCTCCTAAGTTTCTGCTGCAGAAACAGTTCAACACTAACTCTTTCACAACTTAATTTAAACCAGTTTAATTTGAATTGAACTTTTTTTTTTCAGAAAACACAATCTGAGAGGAAACGAGTTTTCAAACATAAATCGTTTCTCTGACCTTTAAGTTGCGTCGCGTCCCGGGACTGGTTGGAGACGGACTGGATCTGTTGGACTTTACAGCCGACTGGGATCCTGACGCCTCATTGGCTGCATGACGGAGAAAAGAGCGATCTGATTGGTTAAAACGTGTTTATATGTTTAAAGTCACCAAGTCATTTTAAGACCCATAAAACAAGAGAAAGAATAAATACATGTATGTATGTATGTATGTATGTATGTTTCTCTTAAACCAATGAGCTCCTAAACTCTAAACCTGTCTCCATGGTAACCGTCCTGGCTCCCTACCTGAGCCCGGTGATTTGGTCCTGGATAAACCTTTGGGTGGAGTCCTGGAGGAGGAGAAGCCGGAGCTGCTGGGAGTTTTGGGAGTTTTCTGAGGAGCGGCTGGACGAGGCGTTTTGGTCCTGCACTCTGGAGACGGACAAACGGACGGAAAAGTTTGTTACTTTTTCATATTCATGTTTCAACCGAATGTAGGTTTTAAGCTTCGTTCTGCTGATAGCCACCCTGCTGCTGCCAACTTAGCGACTTTACTTTCCAAATAGAACAAAATGGCATTGGCCAAAATTAGCTTTCAGAATCAGCATGTCAGGCGTTTTAAAGGGGACCTACTGGGCAAAATTTGTATTTTTCCCATTTTTGTTCTTCCATTTTCAGTTGCTTATAGAAACAGTCCAAATGTAAAAAGAAATTACCCAGCTGTCTTTTGAGGCATTTCAAAAATGTCTGCCTGTTACCTACCAACCTAAGAGGAACTCCAGCATGTTTGGTGAGATGTGCTGTACAATGGCTGCTGGAAAAGACAAAGAAAGGTGTTGGTGTTGACTTACCATCCAGAAACCACTTGCTGCATTCTTGTTGATTGTAAAGGAGGCTCAATTTCTGCTTTTCAAAGCAAACAGTGATTTGGGGGCGTGGCCAGCAGCAGATTATTTGGATTTAAAATGACAGGAGGCCTTTAAACAAGTAAAATCTCATTATCTAAAAATGAGTTTGTGCAAAAATTTTTATTTTCTTGTTTTGTGTAGGCCATAATCTATCCTAACCTGTTCAACGAAGCATAAGTCACCTCTAAGAAACCCTTCATGCATTTTAAGCTTCAGGGTCACTCTGATGTGCAACACTGTGGAGTAACCAATATTCCAGATATCCAGAATATTTAATCAGATTTTGTATTTAAAGCAAACCTAACGGAGGTAAAAATTCAGCCTTCAGCTTGTGTTTTTGGTGCTTACCGCTCACGAAGGCCGCCGTTTTCCCAGAATGCGTCAGCACAAAGTCGTCCTGCGCGTACCGAAACTTCTCCGGCCCGCACGCCATGAACACATCGTCATCCCCGAAGAAATCCTGCAGACAGGTCAGCTGCACACACACACGCACACACACACACGCACACACACGCACACACACACACACACACAGAGAGAGAGAGTTTGATTCAGTGACTGGAGGATTTCTTTCCTATGTAGCGCAGAGCGGAGGACAGATGGGAATATTTAAATCATGTTTGCAGCTCTTCAGCAGCTTCTGACAGACAAGAAACAAAGACGTCGAGCCGCCGAAGAACTGTCTTGAGGATTAAAGGCAAAGAGTTCATCAACACGGATTTATGCAGACGGAGAAAACGGAGCGAGAGAGGAAAGGTGAAGAAAAGAGGGATCAGCAGAAGTATGAAAGAAGGGATTAAACGGAGGGAAGCTGCAGCCAAGTTCACACCAGGTCTGCCACATGATGAACTGTCTCAGGATTTACTGCAACAAACGATAATATTGTTTAGTAACTTTATTTAATTTTGTACAGAACAGGCCACACTGGAAGTGGAAGAAAGTGTAAAATGTCCAAAATAAAACTAATATTTTTATTTTAATGCATAAAATGTAAATAAAAAACAAACGCAAGCAAAACCAAAAGTAAAATAAATAAAACAAAATTGACGTGAATTAAATTACTTAACGTGAATTAAGTAATTTATTGGATTAGGTGTAAAATTAAGTTCATACTTCTACATCATACGCGTACAACTAAAATGATACAAAATGATTTAACATCTATGGTTTAATATCTAACAAAATCAACACAACTAAACCAAATTCAGCCTAAAAATATTAAAATATTTGAGTATTGATTTTGCTAATTAAAAATGTGATTTATTATTACCTGTATTATTGAAATTATGACATTAAATAATGCATTAAGCAGTTAGCTCGTGGCTAACTGGGTTCATCCCCTGAGTTAGGAGCTTTTCTGTGTCTGAAAGGTCCATAAATCAGAGTTCAGAGGCTTAAAGGAAGCGTTTCGGTGTAAGCAGAGAGAAAACGGTCAGCATTGAGGCTCTCCAGAGAAATGAAGGATTATATTTGTCTCCACTGAACTCTGCTCTAGAAAAACCTTCGCTTTCTATAAAAACTCATTTTACAAAGCAGAGGTTCAGGCTGGTGCTGATTGTTTTCATTTTCCCTTTGGGATCAATGAAGAACTTTCAATTGAATCGAACTGATTCTGCTGCAGACTCCTGCTAATGCTACTCTGTTTCCATGGCGACGGCGACACCTAAAGATTCCGGAACTGGATCCTCGACAACCTTCCACGTGTCTGTTTCTTGGCTAGCCGGTTGCCATGGAGACCACGCTGCAGGGTGAGAGATGGCGTTTCTCTCCAAGCAAGCTGAGACGTGAGGACACACACGCACACACACACGCACACACACACACACACACACACACACACACGCTTTGGCCTTGCTGCATTCATGCTGAGACCAATAGAATAAAAGCTTTCATTGGAACTGAAATACCTTCAAAATAAAAGTCCCAGTTTAAAGAAAGAAAAACATTCATCAATTATACTTTTGAAAAAGGGAAAAAAAATAACCTTAGAGAAAAGGTATATTGTAGGTTTTATACGGCTCCTATCATTATTTGTTTTAATATTTTATGAAATTAGATGAAAGGTTTAATTTGAAATGAAGAAATTTTGCTTTTTAAAGCAAGAAAAACAACTTTATGGTGGCTCAATAATGTGATTTCAAACATCTCAGCCTGGTTAGCTCTGCATATATTGAATATTTCCATTTCAGAATGCTTCCATTAAGATCTTAATACATGCAAAACCAATAAAAAACATTTTTCTTTGCACTTTTTGCAGCATAGACATGCATAAAATTTAACAGCAACATTTTAATGTGAGCAAAAATTATTTTAAAGCGAAAATTAAACAACTTCTGCAAGATTGCAGCCAAGGATGCTTTTATTTTGAAGGTAGTGAACGCTGCTTTTATTATCTTTAAGTGGATGCTGCATCCACTCTGACACAATCAGGGTGTGTTCATTCCTGCTTGACTCAATAAAAGGTTTTTTTCTTCGCTCAGATCCGAGCTGCGTTCACAACAACAAACGTCCTTCAGTCCGTTTTCTGCTGCCGCTGCTTTCCTTCAGCTTATCTACGAGTTCAAATAAAAACCTGTCTGTGTTTAAAAATAGATCCGCCGGTCGGTCTGCAATAACTTCAAATCCTCACACCAAAATGAGCTGCAGAGCGGATCAGAGCGGATCCAGTGTTTAACAACTGGACTTCAGCTGACTGCTGCAGTTCTGCAGAGCGCCAAACGACCCAAACTGTAAATTAGCGGTTCTGTTGAGAAGTAATTCTGTAATGCGCTTTAATTTGATTTCTGGCTCGACTCAGACGGCTTTGTTCGATTCTACTTCACCTAATGGGAATCACAAGCTGCTGTAAATGCTAAAGTTCTTATGAATAAAGCAGAAAACGCAGTGAAATGACCACAAAATCAATAGTTTAGAGGACGAAACGACAGAAAATAATGACATTTCATAAGATTAAAGGTCGCATTTTTTAAGAACATTATGTAATAATCAAATTAATTACAGGATCAGCTTTTTTAATTGCATATTTTGTAGAAAAACATAATAAACCTAATCAAATCGATTAATCATCAGAAGAGTTAGCTGTAGCGCTAATCATAACTGACACATTTTGTCGTGTTTTTATTTAAATAAGTTGCTGATTTGAGGAGATTTCCAGATGTTTTGGTCCCACCTGCTTCCCGTCCAGCGTGTAGAGCCTCTTCACGGCTCCGGAGTCCAGCTTGATGGCCTCCGTAATGTCCGCCAGCACCTGCTCGAAGGAGTGCGCCGTCTTCTTGTTGAGCAGGATCCTCACCGCCTTGCGCGGCTTCACGCCGCTCCGGATCACCGTCACCAGTTTGGGTTTGATGAAGTCTTTGCTCTCCCGGCCCTCCCGGCCCTCGGGACGGTCTTTGGCGACGGCGCTGGCGGTCGTCGCCACTCCGGTGGACGCCGTCGGGGTCCGGCTGGCGGCGGACGTGGCGGTTCCGGCACCGGCGCCGGGCTTCCAGCTCGGGACGGAGATCTTGGTGTAGTCCACCTTCCGGTAGGGTTCGTTTGAGGCGCAGACGTAGCACTCGCCTGGACGGAAAGGGAACCGATTAAAGAAGACAAAATGATGTTTTAGAGCAAAATATCGATGAGAAAACCATCAAATTTACTGCTTACATGAATCTGATAATCGTTTATTTATGACGGAGTATTAAACAGGAAAAACTGAGTAAATTCAAGCCAAAAAAATCTGAAATTTTGAAATTAATCTCAGAAATTTTCTAGAAAAAATGTGGAATTTCAAATGTCCAAAATTTTCCAAATTTGAAACTCAAAACTTTGATCAATCTTAAAATTTCTGAAGTTTTTTCCAGCAAATTTTTTAACTTTTTGAACTCATTATTTTCCTTGGGTTTTTAGAAACTTTCAGAGGAAAATTATAGAAAAAAAACATGAAGGCAATAAGCTAAAGTGACTGCAGGCAGCACTTCTGTATAAATATTCGCCTGTTAATAAAGAATTAACTTTTTCACATATTTTATTTTTTCATCTTTTATTTTTCTACTCTGCAACCTAACAGGTTCATAATTTATTATAATTTATGTCTAAGTTTACTAATGTGGGAAACAATTTTCTGTCGGTTTTTAATACAGCTGCCACGAAATACTGTTAAAACTTTTCGAAATTCAACCTATTTTGAAAAATGTTGGACTTTATGCTATGGAAAGATGATTGGCCCTTTTGATAAACTCAGGATTTTAAGAAAATGATCAATTAATAAATGAAGAATAAAGGACACATCAGTCATCAAGTCACATTCAAGATCCAAGCAGAACAAAAGAAACTAACATTATAAATCCAGATAGATAATTATAATAAAGTGCAAACCACTTAGCTCCTATTTTTATCACCATTGTCCTGCAGACATTCTTTTGTAACGGAGACGTTGCAGAGTTCAGGATTTAACTGGCCGATTAATAGCAGGGTACAAATAACAGCCTGAGAGCAGCAATTAGACGCAGTGACATGAACCGCTTGGTCGGCCAAACGGCGTCAACATTAACCACCGAACCGCGAGCAACGGTTCAAAGTATCTGCTTTCATGGAGCAAATATTAAAGCTGAAACTATTAAAGCTGAATTTTAAGCTGCAAATTATCAACAAACAGCTTCAAGTCGCTGTTAGATGGATTATAAGCACCTTTATTCATGTTTTTTCAGCTTAATCCCTCACTCATGCTGCAAAAAGTATATTTTTTAAAGTTTTTAAGCTTTTATTTTAAAATATTTACAACAATCTGTAATCTGTAAAAATATGTGAAACTTATTTTTTTTTCTTACATTACAAACTGCCTTCTTGTTTGTTTATTTTCAAAATACATTCAAGAAAATACATTTATTCTGTTTAAAACCATTTTGTTTTTTTTTTCATTCTGAAACCAGAAAATAGAAAAGATTTCCCTCATGATATTTTTTAAAAAACCTTTTTCAATAATGTCATGTAGATTTTATAGTTTAAAATCCAGCAGAATTAAATAGAAATCCATTCTTTGTCCCTTGGTGGGACATTCACAGAGCAGATCTACACAAACACAAAAATATAAAATATGAAGAATATCATTCTGAACAGAAACGGCAAAATTACAACCTAACATACTCTGCAGTTATTGAAACAAAATACTCCGATCCAAAGAAATGTGCAACTGAGTGAAATTATTTATAAAAATGACCAAATGTGCATTTAAAATGTGCAGCTATTTAAAAAGAAAAAGTGACAATAAAACTGTGCAAACAACAAAAATGTCTGAATGACGGCAGAGGAGTCATTTCAAATTAGAAAAACTGCAAACTACATCAGAGATTTAAAGACTTTTTGAGTTTGTAGGGAGAAGTGATGGATATAGAGTCCAACAGCTGCTGGGGGGAAATATTTAATTTAGCAGGACCGACGGCAAAAATGTCCCTTTAGGACCATAAAACTTGTCTTTCCCTCAACCAAAGTCAACAGTTACCAGAAAGGACGTTTAACAATACGTACACGAACAACAACCAACCCAAAAGACTAATACAGGTTTGTCTTCCTCCTCATCATCGCTGTAGCTCTTTATCCGTCATATTTCTGCCTCCAGACGTCACAGACACACCTTCCCTCCTCTGCCTCCCTCTCTCCAGGCTTTGTTCAGTGACCTTGTCTCTCCATGTGCCGACTTTCACTCTGCGATTCAAATGAGCTGGACAGGATTGCTCTGGGTTGTTATACAAATACCTCAGTGACTAAACGCAAAAACACTCCGGGCCGATTCAGCCGGGACACCAGAACACCCTGGGTTTCATTCTCGCGTTACAAAAAAGACTGGATGGGAGCCCAAACATTTAGGCTGCGTTCACATCAACCCTGTTAATCTGTTTTAATCAAACTTTAGTCCGTTAGCCTAGAAAGTCTGATTGTTTGGACCAAAAATGTGAAGTCTGGTAAATCTAAAAACCTCGGTGTCAGTTTGGTTAAAGTGAAGTCTGGTGCAAATGTATAGAAAAGTGAAATATTTCAGCAAACCAGAGACAGCTCAAAGAGCAGGAAGGAGACTGCAGCGCAGGGCATGCTGGGTAAATACAACCAAAGCAGACGAGGCAGCTTGGCACCACCAGAAGAAATGGGTCACTGTTTCTGCCAAAGACAAAACAGAAATCCTACAATCGCTAAAATCTGACACCACATTTTAGTTTTCATTTCATGAAAAAGGACTTCAGTAGTTTCCGTGTCATTTCTTATTGCAGCGCCTCCACAGGCGAGGAGGGGAACAGGTTTTCCAAATGGTTTGGTGTGAAAGTGAACCACAGCAGCTGAAAATGTAACAAATCAAATCAAACCGAATCTACTGGACTCTCAGGTGTGAAAACACCCTTAAAATTTGCTGCCATATTCCCTTTTTCTTCTCTGTAATGCTGCTTCTTAGAGATTTTCACTGATTAACTCCACATTTAATCAGCTTTTCACTGATTAACTCCACCAGAAACATGCTGGGTGGAAAGCAGCCAATCATTCAACAGAATGCCTTCGTGTTTTTTCAGACAGAAGTTGTAAATGATGCATTTCCCACTTTGGACACTCGGATTAAATCCGTCACAGTCCATTCTGTGTGTTAAGTGCTCAGAGTGATGCCTCTGTCTTTTAGAGCATCTCCGGCTGAACGGCTTCCTGCCACTAATGTTCATTAGAAGACCTTACAACCAGTCCAACATCAATATTGATGATAAACTGCTGATACTAAGCTGCTGCTGATACTAAGCTGCTGCTGCTGCTGCTGCTGCTGCTGCTGCTGCTGCTGCTGCAGCTGACATTGGAGTCATTGGTAAATTTACCCAGATATATTATTTAATGTCTTTAACTCTGGATGTCGAAGCTTTTTATCGTCTTTACAGTTTCAACATTTTGTTTATATTTCAGTTTTGACACAGAAGTTTCTAAAACATTTTGAATTCAATGTGGAAATTTAAGCCAGCCGAGTCGAGGTATGAATATTAATGTCTGAGCTCCGCTGAGAGTTTCTGTATTGATTAGGAAATACTTCTTCCTCCCTTGATGTACACAGAGATGAATAATTCAAGTGTTTGCATAACAAACACAGGTAAAGAGCAGGATGACAGATTGCAGGTTTGATGATGAACCAATCGGATGTTATCAATCAATATTATGGATTGTTAAACTGGTGAGAACAGCAGAGGAATTTGGCCACAAAGGAGAAAATGTCTGACATGTTTCAGCTGTTTGCAATAAATTATAATGAAAAAAATAGTTTAAGATGTCAGGTCATTATTTAAAAAGATTTAATCTTCAGAAGTATCAAATGTTTAGATTCTCAAAGTACAGTAAAACCTAAAAGCACATTGATTATTCTAAAAGCACATTGATTATAGTTTGCATTAGACTCTGATTTTTGTTGTTTTTTAAGAGATAAAGCTCATTAGAGAAGTTGTTTCTGAACTAGAGAGCTTCTTTTGTGACATTTAGTTTATCCTCGGTGCACAAAGTAGCGTTATCACAGATCCTTCCTCTTAGGATTAGATATTAGTAAACTAAATAAGAGTTAAATCCAGCTGCTTTCCATTATGTTACTGTTTTAATCACAAATATCTTGTACTTTACACGACGAGTTGCACATTTCTTTTTGAACAAAGTAGCAGGAGTGGCCATTTATCGTATCATTCATTGTGAAAGATTTTATCATGATAAGAATTTAGATTTCCATTTATTTAGTCCTGATAAATTTCAATCATTGATGTTAACTGACTGAAATGTTAGTTTTACTATTTTCTTAACTGTTTGCTCCATGAGAGCATCATCAAATATCAGTAAGTTAAAAAATATTAGTAAATGCTATTAAAAATTCTCCAGTTTAGTGATTTAAATCACACAAAAATGCTAACAATCAACATTCCTCCCATCTTTAAGATTCCCTGCAGATGTTTAGCACACAAACAGAACTGACTGAAATCTGGAGCTTAACTTTTGGTTTGGTTCTTACAAAGTCCGTTTGAAAAAACATTTTTAAAAATCTTTGAAAGCTCTGTTCTTATACTGGTGCAAACAAAGGACTCTAACTTTACCATTTATATAGTAAGTTTTCTCTGAGGCTGTTTAAAAGCTGCAGGTCCAGCCAGACTCTGTTTCTCAGACTGATGTCTCAGTTCATGAGTCAGAGCACCAGATATGTTGCTCCCAGCCATCATTAACACATGTTATTGTTGCCCATGTTATTGGCAGGCTGCACTTTTATGCACCACTTTCTGACTGACTCTACCTTACATTTTAGGGCTGGGCAATAGATTGATTTTACTGATTAATCAAAATCAAAACTACCTCAGTCACTGCGCAAACAGCTGAGGTAGTTATGCCAGAGTTTGATAAATAAATAGAAGCTTTTTTTCTTACTACTCTCTAATTTTAGTATGTTTTTAAAAGGTAAAACTGAATATTTCTGCTAATATTATGCCTATATTCTCCTAATTAAACAATTTAAAAAATTGTAGCCTTGCTAAGAAGGGATTATCAAAGACACTTTTTGAAAATAGTTTTAACTTTGATGTCAATTTTTTTTTCTTTTCAGAAAAGATGGTGAGAAAAAAATTGCTTAAAATTGGAAATTTTAAAACATTTAAATGATGTAAGACTAATTTATAATCTCTATATTCTTGTTGGAGCTAAAAACTGGTAAGTAAAACTGCAGCCGTCCTCACAATGTGCTATGGGTCTATCATCACGATAGGCATGTGATCAATATCAATAGATAATATGTCCGATACAACGTTCAATAATTTCACTGAACTCTGAACCAGAACCGCACAGCATTCTGGGGGAAGTAGGCAGCGAAAAGGCTTTTCGCCGCTCAACCTTTCATTCTTTGGTTACCTAGCAACCCACTCACTCTTCGGTTACCTAGCAACCCACTCATTCTTTGGTTACCTAGCAACTACCTGTTAAATAACTTGCGCAACACAGGTTTCAGGTTTTGTCACCGCGCCTCAAAACTACATAAAAATAAAAAACAACGGCGCTTGAGAGAAAACTGGAAAAAACCCTAATGGACACATAACCAGTTTGGCAGTTTATCAGAAATTTAAAACAACAACAACAAAAAATTATCAATAATATCTATAAAACCCTGATATCAAGATTGAAATGTTCTTCAGCCATATTGCCCAGACTTTTAATAAAATCCCTTCAAGTCCTTCAGTCGATGATGGAAACATTGTGACGTTTTGAAATGAGCCAATACTGTCATCATCATCCTAAGTATCATTCACGCTAAGCAGAAATCAAGATGAATACCTTCAGCTTACCCTACTTGCCTCTAGCTGATGTATCAGAAACCCAATCCTGAAATAAAGGAGTTTTACCTTCCACCAGTTCGTCCATACTGGTAATCTTCTTGCTGCCATCTATGGTGTAGATCGTACGAACTCCTTGTGGCAGATGAAGGTTGTCTGCTAACGATCGAGTAAGCTCCATCAGCAGCGCGTCGTACGACCGGAACCGGTCACTAGAAACAGCGTACACCAGGCCCTTAAAGTACCGATCCCCATTGCGGTAGAACCGGACCTTCTTGGCCCGTTTCTCTGAGGTGAGGGCCTGCAGGGTGCGGGTCCTGTAGTAGCTGCAGTTGGCGCTGTGGGCAGGACTGGGAACCAGGCTGCTGCCCCTGGAACTGGGGCCAGAACCCCCACCGCTGCCGGTGGAGTCATCCCGTTTGGGTCGGGTGGAGCGTCCCCGGCGAACCTTGTTCCGTTCATCGAAATGCTCCAACTCAAGGGTCTTACTGAGAGACATGGCGGATGAGGTTACAGTTGCACTCAGAGTTCATCTGATTTAAGATTCATATTCCAATACATGAAACGAGTCAATTCTTGGTCAAGTGGTCCGAACCCAGTTCAAATCCAGTGGTCGTCTACCAAAATGGTACAGTGGACCTTAAAAATGCCAAGCTAAGAATTTAGCCGATCAAGAACCTCAGAGTTCTGGATGAACACTAAGAAGACTTGCCAATCATCTTAGATATATATTCAATCCCTGAGGCTGATTCACTGCAGTCTCACTGACCCAACCATAACCTCAGCTGTCTGGCTTTCGAACAAACCAAGCGAAACCAGTCCTGCTGTAAACCCAAATCAATAAACCATTATCACTCTGATCCAGTTCATTTTGGGATTTTTGGCACAGGTCAAAGTTCAATCCTCAGTGTCCCATCCATCCCTGAAAAGACACGCAAAAAAAAGACAATCAGATGGTTTGAACTGACGAGACAGATTCACCCAATCATGTTGGGTTTCACTGGAGGACGCTAAATATCACCACATGATATTTAATCTTTTTGTTTTTTAAAAAATGAACATGTAGGTAAAATGGGTTGGTTTGTCCACGTTTGGCGAGGACATCCTGTTGGGAAAATCCATTTAAATCAAGAACAAAATGTTGGGATGATTATAAAACCTGAGTACAGTTTGTCTCTCTCTCTCCATCTCATTGACTTTATCCATCAATCCGCTGCTGCTGCTGCTGCTAAGCTGCTGACAGACCCTGACAGGCAGACAGAGGGAGGTACCTACCAATAATGCCGTGAAACCGGTTTGTTGCTAAGGAGCCTTTCTCCTCTTCCTCCCCCTTCTCACCGCCGCCGCGTTCCGGACCGTTCCGGCGGATCCAGTTCGGGCGAACTGCAGCGGCCGAGCCTAGCCGCGCCGAGCCTGTGGGTCAACCCGGGACGCGGAGATGCAGCGGCGGCCGCTTTCACCTGCGGAGGAGCGGGATGCGCGGAGCGACGCGGCGGACAGCAGCATGGCCGCTGCAGCAGAGAGGAGACACCGGCTGGATCCACCCCGCCCTCCCCGACCTCTCCGCGGCGGAACGTGAACAAACGTCCCTCCTCCCTCTCTCTCCCTCCCATTGTCTGTGTCTCTCTACCGTCTCTCGCCTCTCTCTCCTTTGTCTGGTTCTTCTCTTAATTAATAATCACTTTAAATGTAGGTACTGAGTAAAAACCACCAAACTTTAACACTGTAAACAGTTTAATATATATTATTACATTTGTTTAATAAACTCAAAGTTGACTTCAGTTATTTATCCATGTTACATAAAATGTAATATTCACATCTATTTTTATTTTCATTCTTCTTTAAAAGATGAAAAAAATGCAATTTTTAGTATAAACAAGTTTAACCACAAGACAAAAGGAGGAAGAACAGCAGCATTTTAGTATAACAGCGCCCCCTGCTGGTCAAAACTGGTTAAAGCCACAATAAAGTATTCAGTTAAATTAATTTGAATTATTAAGTCAATTATAATTTAAATTGGGCTAAATTATAATTTTTCTAGTTAATGCATTCTACCAGTAGAAGGAAAAATATACATTGATTTCCTTACTTTATTTAGTACTTTATTTAGTTCTGGTCTTTTATTTATTTAGGTTTTATCATTTTGGTATCTATTTATTTATTGTTTATTTATTTTTATTATCAGGAGATGTGTTTCAAAAAGGCTCCTTCCCCTCTCTCTATATTTTTCTATTAGGTTTAGTATTTTAGAAATGAATATTTATTCACTGATTATTTTTATTTCATTATTAGAATAAAATAATAAACTGTAAACTCTATTCATCAGTTTACATTGTCTTAATTATGATGTAAATTAAATTTTTTTAGAATTTGATGCAGATATTGCTTTCCAAATCCTCTTTTTTCCTCCTTTCTGATTTTAATGTTTTTTTTAGCTAATTAAAAAGAATCTTAATTTTTATCTGTTCGAAACATGAGAGTTGATTTATAACTACTGGCAACCCAACAACATGATTTACTGATGATCAACTATGTGTTGATTACAACGAAATACAAATAAGCAGAAGTAAAAGCCAACAATGGCAGAGAGCTATAAATATTTCCTATATTAAATTGTTAATTACAGGGTTAAACTGAAGGCGTGATACTTTCTGTTGCTGTTATGAAGTCGGGAGAAAATCTGTTCCTTGTTCACAAGGTTTGTTGCTGCAGTTAAAATAGAAGATATAAAAACAAAGTGCAGCCCTTTTTTACAGCTGAGGTTTTAAAATATAAACAACTTGATCTTTAAAAGTTTCAAAAATCATTTAAACCTGATTCCATTATGTTATTATTCATGCAAAACAAAGTGGAAAAGCATCTATTTACATTCATCGCTTTTAAACAGACCAGAACAGGCTTCACCTGGTGTTTATGTTTTATTATGCTGTGTCTGGATCACACCTGCTTCTTTTGTTTATTCCGGGACTTTTTTCTTTGTTATTATCCTAGATGAAGGCCGAGACCCCACCCTGATGGGATGGGGGCGGGTTGACAGCTGGGACCCGAGGCAGAAAGAAAGAACACACCCTTCACAGAAACCACTGAAGCATTAATGACAAGGTGCACAAACACTGTTCTGACACACAAGAACCAAAGAGAAAACAGCCTTTGATTAAAAAAATAAACCAGGAAACATGTTAAAAGACGTTGTTAGATTTGCCTTTAGATTTGGTGCAAACTGAATATGAAACATGTCAAGACGAGTAGCAGAGAAAAAGAAAGTCCCATTTCAAATTAGCAAGTAAATTAATCTTCCTGGGATCTATATCACTTTACATTTTTGTTGTAATTATAAGGTAACAAATCAATCTTCCAGAGGAGTACTAATCTCAAAATAAGGAAGTAAAATAATAAAAAAGTGAAACTTTCATGACAAGTCAGAAAATGTGTTTACTTTATAAATAAATTCACTATAATAGCACACATTCATAATTTGCATATAAAAATATACAAATATAAACAGAAGGGATTTGGCTCACTTATTTTTCTTCATTAATTTCATATCTGCATTTTTCTAACCAGATGTAATTTAATTGCCTGAAAACATTTCATGTCATTTTCATGTATTTGACTAGAGCATCTTATGCCCAGTTCACACTACACGATTTTTTGCCCCGATTTTCAATCTTAGAACGTTCTGAGTTCTAAGATTGTCGCTTCCGACAATCGTAACCGATCATCCTGTAGTGTGCGGTGTGTTACTACTGATCTGGTCCAGTCGGTGGACCGTCCGGACCGCTTTGATCTGAAATCAAAGCGGTCCCGAGCCAAGATGATTGAACGTGTTTAATCATCTTGGCTCATCGCAATGTCTGTGGTGTTCGCCCGACTTTTTTTTATTTTTTTTTTTATGAAAGATAATTATAAAATTATTGCACACAGTACATCTGGTTGAGAAGCGCATTCCAATCTTTGGTTGAAATGACGCATTTGATTTTATTCTGCAGTCATAATACAATTTTAAACAACACAATAAGTTTCAATTAAAGGAGCTGGAAGACGTTAAGCTTTCGCGGTGAGTTGGGGGGAAAAAAGGATAACTGCCATCTGATTTTCTAAAAACGAATATGTAGGAAAGGTACAACATATGCATATATTCTACAACAACATAAACACAGCGAAAAATTATACAATTATACGTAGCTAAACGGTAACGGTTAATTAAACGACAAACCGAAAATATTAAAAACAGTATTTTTATGAAAAAAAGAAAAAAAAAACTTCACCTCCATGTTGCGATGCAAATATATAATATAAACAAATATAATCCTTGCTCGCGATGTCTCCAGTTCTTAATCCAAAGCTTTGATTTTTGGTTACGTCTTTTTTGGGTTAACATAAGTCGGCAAACTAAAGTTACCACTTCAGCGTCGTTGTCCATGTTTGTTTGTTTACTCTAAATTCAGGTGTGGTAGCGCAGGATTTTATTTTGAAGGGATTTCGTATCTGGCATTAGAATGTGTTCGAGTGAAACCTCACGCTCTACGATCGAACCTGTTACACCTACGATTTTAAATCGGCCAGTGTGTGGTCTCTCACGTTTTCAGAATCGGCCGACTTTTCTAAAATCGTGTAGTGTGAACTGGGCATTAGTTTAAATCTCTAAGTTGTGAAGTAATTTTGATAATTCATCTGAATGCAGAAAGCCTGAAAGTCACATCATTCAATGTGATATTTCTAAAGATTTTATATAATGCTTTAGTCATATTAATTGTGATTATATTCCTTGCTTAGTCCAGTTAATTTTAATAAAACCCTAATAACTCAGTGCTATCCCCTGCTGGTGGCAATTATTTGCAAAAATTAGCTGGATTTGCTCATTTTTGCAAAGAATCAATTGTTAAGTCAGAAGAGAAATGACCAGATCAGGAATGTTTGTTAAAATAAATTATAATAATAAAACACACAATTTTATCATTTTCAAAAATTGTTTAATCTCAAACTCAAAAAACAAAAGTCAATACATTTTTATAAAAACAAAACAAAAACATGAATTCACACAAACGGAGCATCGAGCAGTTTTAATGGAACAATTTGAATCTTTGGATGAAACACTTTAAAAATAACTGACTTTAAGGTAACAATCACAACAAATCAAAACCCCAGAAGCTTCACAAATGTTTTATAACTCATACAACAGTCAAAGTAGAAAATGAATGAGGTGATACAGATTTTTCCTTTATGTCTCATTTCAAAGAAACTTTGAAGAGAACAACAGTCATTTGGTCAAATGCTGAACAAAAAACACCTTCTGGTTTATAATGACACTGAAATCTGAGCTAAAGCACCAAGTTACATGAGAACAAAGTTTTAAAAAATACTTCCCATTCAGCTAGAGCAGATTTCTGCCATTGACAAGAAAAATGCTCTGGCTAATAACAAAAACGAAGCACCAATGGAATCCCTAGGAAGAAATTGCAAACTTTGTTAGAATTTAACACACATGCAGAAGAGTAGGACGTGTTTGTATGAGGCTTTAACTGCTAAAGTAAAAACTTGAAGAAACAATGTTTACTAAAAGAAAAAGTTACAACTCCTGCATTAGAACATAAAATTAATTTGATTAACCAAAAGTTTTTGGCTTAATTTCACAAACCACACAGAGGCCTGATTATTGCCTGGTATAAAAAAAAAACACTTGAATGTCATCTGTTTCACAACACAAACCACACATCTAGAACTGCATCCAGCAGTTTATAAAAGAACTCAGAGTTACATCTAAAGCCTGTTGGGGCTCACTCGCCTCAACTGAAGTAAGAGAACGTGATTTTATAATAAGAAAGAGACACTTCCCCAAAACTAAAGAGTTTACAAAAAGCCGTTTCACAATTTCCCAAAATACATTTTGATGATAATCAAAATGATTGCCTAAAGTACTCTTCTGAGAAATTTCTTTATTTCCTCCAGTCCTAATGAATACTAGCAAGTTTGATGAGTCAGTTGGGCGCCCAGCCCTGTTTCTTCACCATCAGGAAAACCTTAACAGACTCTCTGCAGGGCAGAGAGTGACAGTCATGCTGCACATCCTCATGACTCTTATCATCTCAGTGTCACATTATGTCAATGTCAGCTTTGTTTCCCGTCGATCAGATTACTGTGCGGTACTGAGTATGCCATCATGAAAGCTGATCTTTCTACAAACATGTCCGACAGGCGTTCACTTCAAATACGTGTCGAGTCCTTCTCAAATATTCATGCACCTCCGCGGTGTGAAGTACACCCGAGTATGTTGGGGCATTAAGTGTGATGAATCCATGTGAGCAGGACCCAATTAAGTTACAAAATACAAAATACAGCAGATGACTGGGCTTTAAGTTCAACTGCAGGATACAGAGGATGACTAAAAGCCACTGTGTAAGTATGAAGATGGATCAAACTGTCAGAGGAAACTCTGTAGAAAGACAGAGTACCAGCAGGCCAGTCCAGATACACCCCCAACCGACTGGTGCGTCTTCCCAGGGAAGACACGTCTACTCTGTCATCATGGTGCAAAACATGAAAACCGTCATCTGAACAAACCAAACACCAAGAATCCTTATTGTGCCCCATTCTGAAATCACTCATTGTGTCTTTCTTTAGGGCCTCCTCCTGTATGACCCCGATGGTCAAAGATCCAGAGCCCTCTACCTCCCAGTAGTGGCGTCCTTTCAGGCCCTGACTGCACAGCGCCTGCTGGTGGTGACCTGAGTTTTCTGGATCATCCTCCATCCAGGTCACCTTTCTGTTTCCTTCAGACAGAACCAGCTTCTGGCGTTCTGCATCAGGACTGAAAGTGAGTTCACAGGCATCTAGAGAAAAGAATAAATAATTTAAACACAAACTTCTAAATCCAGCCATCATGAGACAAATAATGCATTGATGTACATGTGACGTACATTTCCTAAAGCCGGGCTTCAATCTGTGAGTCCCTCCGTAGTCGAGGCTGTAGAGGCAAAAGTTACAACAAATTAAATTTATTGACACCCAGTTTAAGGTTTAGTTCAGTTTTCCTACCGACAGTTTAGTTACTTCAGATTTCTGAGCTTGTATTGTGGATCATCCCTCAGCTTAGAGAGTTTCTTGCTAGCAGAGTCTCCTGGATGGTTGTAGCTCAGGTCCAGCTCCATCAGATGTGACGGGTTGGACTGAAGAGCTGAGACCAAATGATCACACCCTGTCTCTGTGACCAAACAGCCAGACATCCTAGGAAAAGAGGAATAAACATGAAGCTTGAGAGATAGAACGGTCACATGGATGATTAAGTTGGCAGAACAAGGAGATTCAGTGAGTGTGACTATCCCTTTGCCATTAGCAGTAGCTTATGAGTTTTATTATTTCCTCTGGATAATTATCCCAGCTTTATAACTCTCTCTCAACACACATCAGATCTGCTCTGGATTGGAGCTGAGCCCCAGTTTTATTCCAAACATTGTTGGCTGAGAAAGTATTGGGTGACCTGGGAGGCCATTGTCATGCAGGGAGGACTGACATTGACTGGTTGACAATTATGTTCTAACAGGTACCTATATATGTTTACTCAGACAATGTTTACTCTCTCTGAGTAAACATTGACTCAGACAGATCCATCTCTGCTGATGTGAGTTTCATAGTATTTCTGTGGATAATGTTGGATAATATTGGATCATGGAGTCCAAAATTTGTGTCTGAATTTCTGGTACTATTGTTATAGGATTCAGAAACAGTTCCATTGCATAGTACGTCAGCAGTTGATAACATAATTCTTCTTTGTTGCTCATCCTTGATATGGCAGACCCATGCAAATCAAATAATGTTCATAACAATTATTGATTTTCATACAGACCACATTGTTCCCAAGTCAAACTATAGCTGCTGGGTATCAAATATATTTTGTCAGTGGATGGTTTTTGAGCTCAGAGTGGAGCCTGTCCTGTTCTGTCACATGAATTACCATGTTGTTCATGGTATTTCATGTGTTGTTACCTTAGTATTTCCAGTTTGCAGGAGTTACTCGAGAGTCCTCCACAAAGCACCTCCACTCCTGAATCTTTCAGGTCATTGTTGCTCAGGTCAAGATCCCTCAAAGCTGAGTAGGAAAACTTGAGGGCAATGGCCAGAGGAACCATCCAATCCTTTGTAACTTTGCAATTTGCAAGCCTAAGGAAATGCATCACAAGATAATAAAGATTTATATATCTATAGTGCACAAGTAAAAATTGTAAAAAGCCTACAGACACCAATACAGGAAATGAGAAATTGGCAAGTATGTCAAAACTTGATCCAGTCTTCAAGGGCTACTATCCATCAAATGAATGGCCCATTACCAAGCATCTGCACAGCTTAATGACTTAATGCTGATGATGGAATTGAGCCTTTTGATGGAGATTGTTGAGTAAGGGATGTATCCAAATGCTGCAGGATAGTAGCTCTTGAAGATAGGACTTGGGTATCCTGGCATAAACAAAGAAACTGAAAAAGATTGCAAAGCATACTCACACAGCTCTTTTGCTGCTCCTAACAGCTGGTATCAACCTTCTTCTACCATCATCTGATGTGTTGTAGCTCTTCAGATCCAGTAAAGCCAGATAATTCTTGGAAGCCTGCAGCATGTAGGCCAAAGCAGAGCAGTGCAAAGGAGCCAGTTCCATTTTTGAATGGTCAGACAGTTTGAGAAATTCCTGAATCTCATCTTTGACTTTGTGATCTCTCATTTCAGTCATGGTCTGGAAGATGGTGATACAGCTGTCTGGAGAGATGGCTTTTCTTCTAAGTGATCTCAAGTAAGTTAAGATTTTCTTGTCCATGTCATCCCATTCTTCAAGGGGAGTCAACAGACCCTGAAGGATTCTCTGATTGGGTTCAACCATCAGGCCAAGCAGGAATCGCAAGAAAAAGTCTAAGTGACCATTCTTCTTCTCAAGCACTTTGTTGACTGTCATCTTTACAAGATCAAGTAAAGGAATGTCTTCGTCTTCCACACAAAGGAACTTCCCAAGTTCTTTGATTTTATTAGTTTTCAAGCATTCATAGACGTACAGAGCTGCAAAGAACTCCTGAAGAGTCAGATGCACAAAGAAGAAGACCTTTTTCTGGGAGGAGACTTCCTCTTCCTGGAGAACAGTGTTACATAAACCAGAGAAGATTGTTGCTTCTGCTATATCAATGCCACAATCTTTCAGGTCTTCCTCGTAGAAGATGAGTTGGTTTTCTTGAAGCTGGACAAACGCGAGTTTCCCAAGTTTCAGAAGAAATTCCCTGTGAGTCTTCAGGAGCTTCTCCATGTTTTTCTCAGGGTTCATGTCATACTTTCTTCTACGTTTTGTCTGAGCAAAGACAAAATGCGCCATTAACTCTGTAAGAGTCTGGGGGATTTCGGTCTCTTCATTTCTGCCGAAGACTTCCTGGAATAACACAGCAGAAATCCAACAGAACACTGGGATCTGGCACATGATGTCCAGGTTTTGTGAGGACTGAATATGTGATGTTATCCTGTCAGTGAGACTCGAATCATCACCGAATCTCTTTCTGAAATATTCCACTTTCTGAGCATCAGTGAACCCCCTTATCTCTGTCACCATGTCGATGTACTCTGCAGGGATCTGGCTGGCTGCTGCTGGTCGGGAAGTTATCCAGATTTTTGCCTCAGGAAGGAGGTTACCCTGAATCAAGTTTATAACAAGATCACCTACAGATGCTATGTCATCAAGAGAAGTTACTTTGGCTGACTTCTGAAAGTCCAGTGGATGTCTGTTTTCATCCAGACCACCAAGGATCACTATGATCTTTGTTTTGGCGTAATCCTGGGAATCTTTTAGAGGTTGGAGAGATGGATGAAACTCAGTCAGCAGCTCATGGAGGCTTTTCTCTCCTACACTCAAATTCAACTCTCGGAAAGCAAGACTGAAAACAAAGTCAATATCTTGGTTTGTTTCGTCTTCAGCCCAATCAAGAATGAATTTCTGAACAGCAAAGGATTTTCCAATTCCTGCAACTCCCTTTGTCAGGATTGTCCTGTTGGGTTTCTCCTGGGCAGGCACTGATTTGAAGAGCTCACTCAGGTTGACTGAGTCATGCAATGGTTGGTTTGTATGATCATTTTTGAGCTGTCTGTACTCATGTTCTTCATTTCGTCCATCATTATCTCCAGTGGTGATGAACAGGGTTGTGTAGATGCTTTTGAGGGAGCTGTGATGATCACCATTACCTTCAGACGTCAAAGTGAGTTTATTTTTCATTGCTTTTTTAAGATTTATCTGTGCTTCCAGAGAAACACTGTTACCTGAAATCAAATACAACACATATCATGTGTCTTACTGGTTAGTTTAACTGGTTAGTTAAGACTATTAGAAAATATCAGGAGTACTAATAAATAGTGAATACATGCATTTTCTAACAAACGTTTTATGCATGCATGGTTTATCTCAGCCTAAGTATAACAGGTTAAACTAAGTTACATCAAGTTTATGTTTTCTTGGATGCTTGTTTATTCTGTTTTTTCATAAATAGATAGCAGTTTTAGACATAACAATATAAAGACACTTCAATAAGAATTATCATCAGAAGCTTGAAGTACACTAAATGCTCAGAGTAAATTAAGACGTTTCAGTTATTTGCTCTTTTTTAAATTGTAAATAGTGTCCAAAAACCTGAGGTCCGTCATTGAGCCGATGTTGTGGAAAATGTGAGAAAGGTCACATTTGGCAGTTTTCTTATCTTTGAATGAGAGCATGAAGCCAAAGAAACTTGATCTTCTGCCCGCATACTGAGAAAAAAAAGCCTTAACTGTATTTTGAGGTCACAGTTGAAGGGTAAATAAGAAATTGGCTGCAAACCAAAACCAGCCCTAAGTACACATTTTAACTTGATTCTTTTCCCTTGATAAAGAATTATTGTCACTAATTGATTAAAATAAATCTACTTGTGTACCTTGGTGCTTTACTGAATTGAATTTAATATCCTTTTGAACTTACCTCTGTCTTTGAGTGTGTTTTTCCTAAATGTCTCTCCACACGTTAAGCAGGACGAGTCTGTCGGTAAATCCATCAGGCTCAAATCCAAACACTTCTTACATGATGGATGTCCACAAATAAAATAAAGCAAATCCTTCACAACCTTTTGACAAACTGAGCAGCTGGTCAGCTCCTTGCTGAATTTATGACTGTAAATTAAAACAAATAAATAGAGAGAGATTACTTTATTCAACAGACTCATGGTCCACAAGATGCACAACAACACGACATACAAAACAAAACAAAAAAAAGTTTCTTTAAAGGGAAAATTACAATTGCACATCAATATGAAGAGAAAATATCCACAATTTTGAACTAGAAAAATTAATCTCATTGTAATCTGTCACAAGGAATAAATAGTCTAGGATCACTGAGGAAGGACTGAAACTAGAAACCAAGATTCTGACACAAACAGCTTTATAATTTGCTTGCTGCATTGGCAAAAACAAGAGCTCTTCTGAGCACATTCAGGATATTCTTAATTAGTAACATAAATTGCACATACCGTTTTGGACTGGCTTTTCTAAAGTCAATTGGAGGACCTTTTGATCTGTTACTTCTAACAGAGACGCCGCTGGGGCCTGTTGGCTCATCTCCGCTCTTCTGGGAACTAAAAGAACAAAATGTTTTCTCAAGATTTGCATTTTCTTGATAGTTTTATCACACTTTATGTTGAGACATTGGAGGCATAGCATTATGAAAAAACTATTTGACTACATTTGCAAGGCAGATTCAGTCTACAAAAAGGAGATGGGACACTGCAAAAATACATCTTACCAAGTCATTTTGGTCTAGTTTCTAAAGTAAATATATCCGTACACATAAAATAAGTTAAACTGATAAGATCTGGCATCAAAGTAAGCAGGTTGCATTCATTAAATTATGCTCTTGTAATTAAACTACAACTACATTATGACACAATGACATACAGGAGAATTATGTTTGCTGAAACTGGCATTTCATAAACTAATAAAACTTGTTACATTTTTTCTACTCATGTCAAAACTATAATTACCAAACTGTGTGCTCTTCATGTGATCTGGTCTTTGTTGCAGATTTCCTTTTCTCGCTCTGGTCAGACATTTGTTATGCTGCAGGAGAACAGAAATACTTTTATACTTATTTAACAACTGAGTTTAAGTGCAGGTTCAATAATGTGGAACATTTTACATGTGCTTACTTTTTGTTTGTTTGTGAAAGTGTGATGAAGGTTAAGTGAAACATGGTTTAATTTTAACAATATTTACTACAGATTATAAATATTCTTCTGTTCTTCTAGTTGTTTATATGTGAAGTGCACAGAGAAGTCTGTACTACCGCTTTAAAAGTTATTGCAACACAAGTTAACCGTTACATCTGCTTCCTCTGCTTCCACTTCTCCTTCTTCTGGGAAAATGCTGAACTGAAATTTCATTAAGGTTTCTAATTACTTCACAACTCTGCCACCAAAACGAAACACAATATATCTTTAAACCAACATGAAAAACTCAATTAGATGTTTCCACAGGAATAGATTGATATAAATATACATTCTGTTTCTTGTGTAAAATAGTTACAAAAAGCTGATTAAGAATAAAAGTGCAGATTGTGGTGGGAAAATGGCAGAGCTTAAACAAACGGTAATTAATATAATACAGTTGATGATAGTTTTCTCAACAGGATTAAGAAAAAACTGAGCACAGAGTTTAAGAGATTTCCAGCATTAAAGGTAAATATTGTTTCTGATATAGTGTGTTGTTAAGAATAAAAGAAACTGGACAATTGGTTATCTTTAAAGTGAAATTTTTTTATTCTCGTTGGTCTTCAGCACCGGATGCTTGTCTGAGTTTCAAGAGGAAAAAAACAAATGTAATGCATTTAACCCATCCACATGATATACAACCTGTATTTAATCAAACTTTAGTTTATGTCTGCACCAAAAACATCGACGCTTCCATCAAAATGTATCTATTTCTAATTAAATATCAAGATGCAGGAAGTCACAGAAACCGATGCCTTTTATTTCCTTCTTGTCTAGTAGATGGTGAAATACTTAAATATTTCAGAAAGAAGAATACATTTAAACATTGTTTCGTTATATATATACTGACAGAGTAATAATTTTCTTTATAAGAACATTTTGAGTCTTCTTAGCAGCTACTGAAGTCTGTGCAGAATAGAAAGGCTTGATCATTTATTCTGGCTAAACAAAAATTAATATATTTGAGAGAAAGTTATAATAAATTGATAATTGATGCCAGCTAAAGCCCAGTTAAATTACTTTTTAAATTAACAAAAAACTCATTCATGAAAAAAAAAGTTTACAAAGAAAGAAAAAGATGTTTAGAAAACAAAAAGAAACTTACTGGGATTTTACAAATATTGTTTTTGTTGTTCCTTCTTCTTTCCTTTAATTATAAAAAAATTAACAGCCTTAAATTTGTCCGTCCTGGAAGACTTGGTTCATCAACCCTTGTCCTTGAATGTGGCAAAAAAAAAACAGACGTGTCAGTTTAGCTCAGAGGACCACGCCTCTACTATTGGCGGTTCTTTTTAATACACCAAGGTTTTTTATTCACCTTGGCCTCTGTTCATAACAAAAGATAAAGGATTTAGTTCGTCGAACTAAATCTGTTGAAGCTGTTTAATGGTTTCAAATTTCACCATTTGCTGTTTTGCTGCAGATGGTTTGCAAAAAACAGTCTAGCATTTAATATGCAAACTTTATGCAAATACTGAACAAATAAAGTACAAGAAGTCACATGCAACTGGTTTGGATGTGGCATTTGAATTTTATGTCTTTAAATGCAAAAGGTTAAAAAGCTGAGAAATGTTCTGGTCTGTCCCTCGTCTCTCATGTCTTTGTGGTAAACTGACGTTAAGTCCCACCCTTTAGATATCCGACCCTCCCTGTAGAAAAAACATGAATGTCTCAGTGTTGAAAAGACTTTTATTATGTGATTATCAATAAAAGTTGTTAATGCATAACATTTCAGTTGGAATACTTTCTTTCACATGAACTATGCAAATACACCCTGGACTATTTTGGATACATTGATCTGTTTTCTGTTTTGTTTCTGGCATTTTGCACATTAGTTTGTGGTGCTTTTGTATCCTAAAGGAAAATATGTAAAACTTAAATTACAAATTTAAATTACAAATTTCAATTACAAATTTTAAAGCCTTATAACAACCTTAAAATTCAGCAGAAAAGCCTTCAGTGTGCAAGGTGATCACAACATACATTATCACTGCAAGGGAAAGCAATAAAAAATAAAAACGTCCTGTGTCCCTCGGGGGGAGCCGTACCTACACATAACCAATTAATTCAAAATCATTTACAGACATTTCAAAACATGTAGTTCACCGAAAACATTCAGCGACTGTTAACTTTTTTGTCCGTTTATTTATTTTTTTTTGTTTTGTTTTAATCTAAGGGAAAGGTTAATTATGTCAGAAACAGATGATAATATTTCAACTACATTTAGTGACTACATTTATGAAGTACAAAGAATAGCATAAAGACAAATTAACACAAATAAACATTTTTGTATGAAATTGTAAGAATATACATTGCAGATACTATTCAATATGCCTCACTAACATCAAACTAATTTGATGTTAGATTCATCATCTACAGTGTTGGAGTACAACCGTCTACCATTTAAATTTATTTAAACATTTACAAAACATACTCAAAAAAAAGTAAAGTTGTTTTACTGATGTTTACCTGAATACTGTTCTACAAACCAATCATAATACTATTTTACATTAATAAAAAAGCACAAACAAAACCTCAGACAGGATGAGAGTCAAAAAAATGTTGCGGTTTGATAAACAGTTTTACTGTTAAATCTCTCATTTAGTCATTTTAATCAATAAAAGAATCGTCCTGCAAGCAGCTGCTTCTAACACCTGATAACTAAACCTCTTTTTATTTATATACTATGTACTGTATAACATCGGCCGGTCGCAAAAAGTAATAAAATAATTATTCACACAATAAATTAAAATGAGCTCAGTAATTTACCATTTGTCTCTTTTCTCTTTCTACCAAAAACTGTCTAACAAAAGTCTTCAGTCTGGCGCTTTGGCCTCAATTAATCCTTTTTATGAAGGACAATTTTGCTTTTAGAGGCTTCATAATTCATTTTATTAGTTGTTTCTGTTGTTTTGTTTATTTATTTTTGATATTAAAAATGTCTTACAGCTCCAGTGTTGTTAATTTCCAGTTGTATGTACACGTCTATCTTTACCTCAGTGTTTTGAGTTTGCAGCATGGACTCAACAGGGCATCGTAGTTTTTTACACCTGAATCCATCAGATCCAGATCTGGGTGGGAAAAATAGAAACGTTCAGCCAAAGACTAGAAGTTCAGTCCACTCTTTAGTGGGTTTAGTGTTTTAAGCTACCAGGCATGTTGAGCTTTAGTAGGAATAGAACATCTATTTTTTTATTAAAAAATAACAGTTGTTCCACTACATGAAACAGTGTAAGAACCACATTTTAATGTGGATTATAATAATGCATATTTGATACATCTCATTTTATCTGGCAAAACAAAGCAGAAGAGTGAGGAAGCAGTTCGACAGCAGGATAGAGCGGCTCTTTGAATGCTATATCTCTGTAGGTGTGGAGACGGGTCAGGTTGTCATGAGAACCTTTGTAGAAAGAGATGCTGCCAGCTTCCCAATCCAGATACACCGCAACACGAGAGCAGCGCAAAGAGGAGACTAAAACTCTGACACTGTTGTGCTGTATGTAGCAACCTTCCTCTGAGCAAATCTTGCACCAGGATTTATCATTCAGGCCCAACTTGCAGTCCACTCCATCTCCTTTTCTGCCAATGCTCCTGTACGTTAAGCCAACGGCGCAGGGCTCCACCAGCTCCAACTCAAAGTAGCAGCGCTCCTGTAGGCCCTGTTCACACAGAACCTGCAGACACTGATCAAACCTTTCGGTGTGGTCCGGATAAGGCTGCTCGTTCTCCACCCAGGTCACTTTTCTGTTCCCTTCAGAGAGAAGCAGCTTCTTGTGTGCAGTGCTGGAGTTCAGGGTGACATTGCAGGCATCTGGAAAAACAAAAACCAGTAGTTCAAATATACAAAAGCTCATATCCCTGACTTCTTGAGGAGAAAGACTGGCATGAAGGAGAGTAAAGTACCTTCCTAAGACTGTGACAGAAATGTAGCAATTATTGTTCTAATTCCTGAATATTTAAATCGAGACATATTGCTAGATTAATGTGCAGTGTCCCAATTTACAGAAATATAAGTGTTCAAGTCTGTTTTGCTTTTTTAAAATTGGCTTTCTTTATGTTTCTTAGTCCAGTTTGGCATTGATGTTATCTATGTTTGATTACCGGAAATAAAACAACCAAGGAGTCCGTTACTTACACTTCTTAAATCCTGGTTTCATCCGATCAGGTCCATCATGATCAAACCTTTAACGAGAGACCAGAGTTAGAAACTATAAAAGCCTTTAAGATTATAATGCGTTCCAGAATATTGTATTTACTTGACTATTTTGAGCTGACGGTCAGAAATCAGCTTCTTTCCTGTTTCTCCTGGATTGTTGTAGCTCAGGTCCAGTTCAACCAGGTGGGTCGGGTTGGACTTCAGCGCTGAGGCCAGATGTTCACATCCTTTCTCTGTGATGAGGCAACCAGACAACCTGAGAAAATACAGAGGTTGATGCAACTATTGGGTTAATCTGCACAAAACCTTAACACCAATACTGTGTAGAACAAACGTAAACAAGATTACGTCGTCTTCAAGTTTGACGATGAAGAATAAATTACATTATATTCCATTACAGCAGCACAGGGAACATATGTTTTACATCTATCTTACCTCAATATTTTGAGTTTGCAAGCAGGATTCGACAGTCCATCACAGAGCATCTCCACTCCTGAATCCTTCAGATCATTGTTGCTCAGGTCCAGATCTTGCAGTGGTGAAAATGGGAACTTTAGACCAAAGAGCAGATGTCCAATCCACTCTCCAGTCACTTTACAGTCCTTTAACCTACAAGACGTATATAGAAGACTTAATGTTGTTTAAATATATAATATATGGTCATAATCTAAAGCAGGGACACATGGATCAATTTCTTCTTATACAGCAGAACACCATGTCCTGTCGTTCCTGTCATCTAAGACCAGTAAACAACCAACAGTTCAGACAAACTCACCAAAATTAGAGAGGAACTAACAAACTGTTGTGCCTGTTAGAGAATATCTGTTCTCCAAGGTCTCCACAGTGACCAGACCTTTGTGACCCAATGCTACAGGGCAGGAGTTCCTAATCATAGATTACTGTCCTGCATGTTTTAGATGTGTCTTTATTCCAGCCTGCCTGATTCAAATGACTGCCTAACGTCTTCAGACCATAAAGTACTTGAAGCAACACTCTGGTATGGCAAGATCTTATTAGATTCCTCATTTATATTCAAAACATCTTAAAAATGATTATTTATTGTAAATAGAAAATTAGACTCACACTGCCTTTTTACTGCTTCTCACAGCTGGAATGAGTCTCCTCCTGCCTCCATCCGTTGTGTTATAACTCTTTAAATTCAACTCCTCCAGTTCATTCTTGGACACTTGCAGCATGTATGCCAGGGCTGAGCAGTGCAGGGGAGTCAACTCTTTTTTAGGACGTTCATCCATTTTAAGATATTCTTGAATCTCATCTTTGAGTTTGTTATCTCTCATCTCAACCATGGTCTGAAAAATGTTGATGCAGCTATCTGGAGACAAGTTCTTTCTTCTGATTGATCTCAGGTAAGTCAAGACTTTCTTGTCTGTATCGTCATTTGGGTCCACAGATGTCAACATGCCCTGAAGGGCTCTTCGGTTGGGTTCAACCATGAGACCAAGGAGGAATCGCAAGAAAAAATCTAAATGACCATTCTTCTTCTGCAGGACTTTTTCAACTGTCTTCTTTGCAAGATCAACTAAAGCATAGTCTTTGTCCTCCAAATCAAGAAACTTCTCAAGCTGTTTGGTTTGCTTGGTTACAAAACATTCATAAACATAGAGAGCTGCAAAGAACTCTTGGAGAGTCAGATGCACAAAGAAGTGGATTTTTCTCTGGTAGAAGATTTCTTCTTCTCTAAGAACTGTGTTGCAAAACTCAGTGTAGATGGAAGCTTCTTCAGTGTCAATATCGCTTTCTCTCAGGTCTTCCTCATAAAAGATTAAATTATTTTCAAGAAGCTGGTTAAATGCCAGCTTCCCGAGTTTAAGAAGAAACTCTTTGTATGTCTGTAGAAGCTCCCCTTTGTGTGTCTCACTCTTCATTTCATATTTTCTGCTTCTGCGTTTTGTTTGAACAAAAACAAACTGTGCCATCATCTCTGTGAGAGTCTGAGGGATTTCAGTGTCTGGCTCTCCACCAAAGACCTCCTGGAATAAAACAGCAGAAATCCAACAGAAGATTGGAATCTGGCACATGATGTCAAGACTTTGCGAGGCCTGGATATGTGTCGTTATTTTCTCAGCAAGACTCGGATCATCACTGTATCTCCTTTTGAAATATTTCTCTTTCTGAGGATCAGTGAATCCTCTTATTTCTGTCACCATACTGATATGCTCAGCAGGAATCTGATTGGCTGCTGCTGGACGGGACGTTATCCAGATGTTTGCTTCAGGAAGAAGGTTACCTTTGATGAGGTTTACGAGTAGGTTATTTACAGATGTTGCATCCGTTAGAGATGACACCATCTTCATGTTCTCAAAGTCCAGTGGATGTCTGCTTTCATCCAGGCCATCAAGGATCACTATTATCTTTGCTTTGGCATAAGCCAAGGAATCTTTCAGGGGTTTGATCGCTGGATGAAACTCTACCAGCAACTCATTGAGGCTTTTCTTTCTTGTAACCAGATTCAACTCTCGAAAAGTAAGACAGAAAACAAAATCAACGTGTTGGTTTGCTTTCTCTTCAGCCCAGTCAAGGATGAACTTCTGAACAGAAAAAGATTTTCCAATTCCTGCAATTCCCTTAGTTATGACTGTTCTGTTGGGGTTCCCCTGGTCTGTCAAAGGTTTAAAGATATCAGTGAGGTTCACTGAGGAATCCAATGATGGCAGCGTTTGAAAACTCCCTTTTAGGTGTCTAGACTCATGTTCTTCAGAAAGTTCTTTATTCTCACCAATGGTGATGTAGAGAGTTGTGTAAATACTTTTCAGTGAAATTTGTTGGTCACCATTACCTTCACCTGTGACTGAAAATTTATTTTGCATTGCTTTTTGAAGGTTCTTCTTTGGTTTTAAAATGTCTTCTTTTCCTGTGAAAAGACACAGCAATGAAGTCAAATGTCATGTTATTAAATTAAGCTTTAACTCTATCTATGCTTGAAATATGCCCTAAGTTGTGATGAACTGTAAGAAGTGATAGATATATATTTAATTACCATCTGTTCTTTTGGGTTTCTTTCCACATTTTGGACAACATGTATCCACTGTTGAAGGAGATTGGTGTGATTTTGAGACAGCACACTCTCTGCATAACCGGCATCCACAATGCATTTGGACTGGATCTGCTGAAACCTTGCTGCACATTGAACAATGCAGTGGTTGGCTAAAACAGGACAAACAAACAAAAAAATTCCTGTTTTAGTATATGTCAGTCACAATAAGGAGTAAAAAATCAACAGATATAGTTTAAGAGACAATGATCATGCTTGTGTTGTTTGAGGACACAAATGTAAAAAAGACAGGAGGGGGTTAGCAAAAAAAAATTTTAATTTGAAAAAGGGGAGTGAAGATGAGGAAGAAATGAACACAAAGAAGGAAAACTAAAGGTGAAAAGAAAACTTGATTGAAGGTCCAACAAGCAGTGAGAGAAACTAACTAACAGTAGGGTGGTGCTTGTACCAAAATAGTGAAATTTCTGTGTAGCAAATTTCTGTTTTTACAAATAAAGAAAAGGTTTAATAAATCACATATCAAAGCACAGCTTTCCGGCAGAGGTTTGCCAGTTTACATACTTTCTTTATGTAAGGATTTAGGTTTCTGGGTTTTCAGTTAATTGAGTCTCTGTATTGTCCCCATCTGTCCCTCAAGTTCCCTGATTATCTCTTGTGTATTTAAACCCAACTGTGATGATCGTTCCCTGTCTGATCCTTGGTTGTATCTTGTCTTTGTCACTCTGCTCCATTTGTGTATCCTATCCAGTTTCTACCCGTACCTGAGCTGTAAGCTCAGGTGTGCTGCCAGGACTTCTGTATTTCTTGTTTTTCATCAATATCATTAAGTCATCATTTTTCACACCACAACCTGGGTCAGTCCTTACCACCTCAAACTGCAAATAATGACAGTTTAGAAATCTTGTGTGTTTTTCAGACATATGATAAATGGTATAAATTACCTTGGAGGTGTTTGAAGAGCAAAAAAAGGCATTTCAGCCTTGGAGCTATCGCTCTTCATGGACACATTGCTTGGAGTTGACGGCTTGATTCTCAACTGTGAACTACAAAAAAATATATATATATATTTTCACTAAAACTAATATGTTAATTATGTTCATCATCCCAACAAAGAAATGTAAATAAAGTTACAAATAAACAAACTCTTGCTGTTTTGCACGGATCCACTTACCTCTGATGATTTACAAAAATACTGAAGCAATATTTACAATTTTTCATACATTTGTATCATTGATAGATCCAAGTCGGCAAATAGTTATAAATTTAATAAAGAAAATACATTGTGTAGTATTCTTATAGGAAAAACAACATATAATGACTCTAAAGTACATTCAGGTATTTGTTTTTAAGCATAATAAAAAAAGAAGCAGATTTACCTTGAAGCTGGTTTATGACTGAAAAATGGTGGATCAAACTTGGATGAATCGCTCTTCACCGACACGGCGCTGGGAACTGGAGATTCAGTTCTTCTTAACTTTGAACTACAAACAGATATATTTTTTAAATCAAACATTACTTACTATTCAGGGACTATTATATCTGCAGTTATATATAGATTTAATTAATCCTTTCCAAGATAAGAGGCAAAGAAAAAAAGGAAAATACAACTCCAACATTTTAAAGAGACATTAAAGAATCATGACAAACCTCATAACCCAACAAAAGTAAAAAGTAGAGCAGGGCTAAAAGGATTTGTCCTAACAATTCACATGTTGTACTGATTTTAAGAAGATTTTTTAGATTTTATGTTTCTAACTTTTGTTTGTGACTAAATAAATAGCTTTTTTTTGTTTGTTTTTATTGACCTCCTGATCTTAATACTTGATAGATAAACAGTTAAAAATGAGGCAAAAAGCAGCAAACTAAAGGGTTAATAATAGTGTTACCTGGGCAACGACTCGCTGAGGGAGCCAGTCGACTCCGACTGCCGCCTCTTTTTCCTGTCAGCCATTTCTGCTGCAGCAGCTAAAATGAAGAAAAATAACATATACAAGCAAAATAAATCAGTTGTAGTTTTTATTTAAGTTCAGTGATTTTATTTGTATTCAAACTTATCTAAGTTACAGACATTGATCCTCACCATGTACAACTATAAAAACATAAGATTAGTGTCAGCTGGGCCCAGACTTCAACATTTCCATTTATATTTCACTGTTCACTGATGACACTAACAAAAAGGAAGGATGTACATGTCTAAAAATTGATGTGCTATGTGATTTTTTTTTAAATTCAGTTCAAAGTTTTTGCTGACATCTGCTGTTGTTTAAGAGGAACTACAAGCTGATTACCAGTTTGTTGTCAGCTGGTTAGCAGCTTGAAAATTCACATTTTCTTATTTTATAAATAAAACTATGCAAGCATCAGCTAGGGCAAAGTAAAGGTAAAAACAAATCTGTCGGTGGTGCATGTGTAATAAAAAGCCATTACCCACTTAAACAAATAATTATTTCTGGTGTTAAAAAAACTACTGTTTTATTTTGTGAAAATAACAGAGAGAGTGAATTTAATCTCATAGCAAACTTCGGTGTTAAACTGCAGCTTAAAACGTAAATTACGTCGCGGAGTTTTTATATTCACAGCAGCTGCGCGGAAGAAACGATGCATCCTGTTATTTACGGATGGCAACGTGTTATTACAGGTATTATTGTTTATATTAACGGCTTGCCATAGGCCTCTTACAAAAGCACGCGCACGCTCCACGAGTGTAAACAAAAGAGCTTATCTCCCTGTGAACAAAGTGACATTATTTCAGGAAATAACCTAATACATGTTTAAAAGTTGAAAATAATAGAAATAAATGTAAAATGCATTTAAGATGCATCATTAAAACCTCATGATGCTGGAGCAACATTTCAGTTTCTGCTCGTTGTTCACCATGTTGTTCATTATGAAAACGTAAAAAACAAATAATAATAAAAACATTTAGACGCGCGTTTGAAAATCAACATGGCTGCTGAACCAAAACACGGTTTAAAACACGGTTTCGGGTTTGGTTGATGCAGAAGTTGCTGTTTGAACTGCAGGTTTATTATCTGCGCAACTGAAACAAAATGTCTGCCGAGATGCGAACAACATCTGAGAATATATATATCCGAGTCCGACATGAGCAACGACAGCAAATCATGCACAAACACATTTGGTTGCTCAGGTTTCGTCGCTTTCTTCCACCTTTGGACTGTGAACCGTCCTCGGAACCAGTCCGAACCTGCACGGAGCTTCACTCCCCTGTTTTACTGCGACGGTTTGGAAACAACCTGAAATGTTCCTGCTGCTCGATCCAATCTCTGACTTTCGGTTTCGTCAGAACTGACCTGAACCACATTAAAGTGACAAGAACATATTTTTAATAAAGACGTGAACATTTATGTTCCCTGATTTGCAGAAACTGATTCATGGTCCAAAATGACACTTTATAGACATGGAGACAAAAGTTATTAATACATCTGAACCTAATATTAAAGTTAATCAGGAAGTGTTTTTGTGTATTTGCAGATTTTCTGCTAATCTTTTGTAGGAAAAGCAGATTTTGTAACAGTAACAGATTGTTTGCTGCAGGGCTTATTCTGCACTAAACTGATTTTTCTGTTCTGTTTCTATTTGATTACAGAAAAAGTCTAAAGTCCACAGAGCAGGAAGGTTTAAATGAGTTAAAACTGCAAGCTAAAAACTAGAGAAAAAATGTTTTATTATTAGATGAGGGTTCTGTTCACAAGAGAATAATCACGAATAAGTAAATATCTGCAAAATAATAATAGGACTTTTTAATGAAAATAACTTGTTTTTCTTTAATATGATCATCTGCAGGCAGATTAAAGTCTTGATGGTTTTTTCAATAGGAAGATTTGTTTTATTCCATCTCCATGTTTTATAAGCTTGTTATTTGTATTGTTTTACATAATTTTAAAACAGTTATTTATCAGTTGCAGTCTCATTTGGACTGCCATCTAGTGGACAAAAAGTAGAATAAGATTATTAAATCTGCAGGAAGAGAAGTTTATAAAAAACTATCATCATCTACAGTAACAGTCAGAGGTGGACAGAATAAAACATTTTTACTCAATTAAGAGTAAAAAGTATTTGGTAAAAGTTTACTCAAGAACTGAGTAACGGATCAAATTATCAATCATTTAATATTTACAAGTTTCATAATTAGACGAACCAAAATATAAAGTTATATGAAAATTTTTGTATTCCAAGGACAAAAATGACAATAAATCATATAAGTAACAAAAAAAAATCTGGCAAAATTTTTTTTTTTCCAGGTCTGTTTGTTTCAGAAAATCCAGAAATTCACTCGAGAGTAAAAATACTTCATAACTAAAGTAATCCAGTAAATGTAATTGAGTAAATGTAACTGGTTCCCACCTATTTCTAGTAACAGTGATGAAAATATTACGGCATGTTTGTTTCTCTAATGTTTACTACATTAGAGCCTTTTAATGATAGAACCAGTTTCTGTTCATTTGGATTTTTTTATGATTTTATTGTTTTGGGACAAACAGTTAAAACTTTCTGAAGAACTTCAACATCATGAAGCACAAACTGAAACAACAAGCAGCTTCCCTCCTCCAATCCGTCACATTTATCAAAATTACAGCAAAACAGAATATAAACATTTACATCTTATACCAGCTTCTGACCAGACATGGCTTTGACCTCACAGTGCATTCGCTGTTTCAGTTTTCTATCCTAGATTTGCAGTTTAAACCTCTCTCAGTGTCCGGGTCCCGCCTGCGGAGGCGAGCCGTCGCTGTCGTCCTCCCAGGACGAAGACGTGAAACCTGCCGGGGCGGAGATGGAGTGAGGGGCGGTCGTGTGGCCCAGGCCCTGGTACCGCCCCGCTGAGGACGGGGAGGATGGCATGGAGGTCGCCGCGGCGACGATGGGATCCTGGGAGGTGGAGTTCAGCAGGCCGGTGTGCTCGGTGTGCTCGGGTCGAGCCGCTGCGCCGAAGTACATCTTGTTGGGTCGTCCCAGGAAAGTACGACCTGAATGGAGTGAAACATTATCATCCTTAATATCGATGAACTGGTTTCATTGGTGGATAATTTCACTTTTAACAAGATTCGTTTCTCTGTTTCTGAAAGGAAGCAACGCCAGTAACATGGAGAGTTTCAAAAAGAACATTTGTGTTTTGGAAAAGATCAAAAGTTGTGCTACGCAGTGATGCATGTAGTGACGGTTACATCATCACTACATGCTTACATCTGCTAACGATGCTTACCAACATGGCGGACCTGCTCAGTTACATCAGCTCTGATGTCTGAGAAATCCCACATGGCCAAAAAGCTGTCGAAGCACGAACCCTCCTCTGCTTCCTGCAGGAAAACAGAAGGAAATACATGGATGGATGGACGGACGGACGGACGGATGGATGGACGGATGGACGGATGGATGGATGGAGGATGGATGGACGGACGGACGGACGGACGGACAGGTGGATACCTGGACGTAGGGTTTGTAGGTAAAGGTGTAGTGGTGAGCGATAGCAGCCAGGAACATTTCTATGCAGATGATAAAATCCTGTGAAATGAACCAGACAAAAAATCAATAAATCGTTTTAGAGATCAAAAAAAATTTAGCATTGTGAAAAAAACTCACATTTTTTTATAAAAAGTTTTTGTGATTGGATGCAGTGATTTTTTTTGGGTTGAAATTAAATTTGTATATTTCACAAAACTTTTTTTTTTCTCATCACACCAGTCATGTGATTAACAACCAGCTGTTACTACTGGCAGAAACAACAAATAAGACGACAGGAAGTGGTTGGAGAACGATTGTGATGAACAAACTTATTCATGTGTGATTTTAATTAAATTTCTTATTTCATGGAAACATCACAATTGTGAAATTGTTGTGTTTTTTTGACATTAGCTGAATATCAATAAAATTGTGCACATTTGTAGAGAAAACCCAGCAAGTCTTAAAAAAGTCTTTAAAAATGATTTGACCTGCAGTCCAGTGGCGACGGCCTCCACGCTGTCCCAGTCCCAGGTGTGTTTGTCAGAAATCACTCCCACTTTCACCAGGAAGGCTATAAAAACCGCCTGCCTGCAGGGAAACCAGCAGCACTAACTGACCTGAAACATGACGAGACACTCATGCAGTCCGGCCTCCAGTCTTACCAGAACGAGACAAACACCACCAGTTTGACGCACAGGAACTTCCCCACAGGCCTGATGGGAGTCAGCTCATCTCTGAGGGCTTTGTACAGCAGAACCAGGCAGTACATGGCGAACTGGACCGACAGAGACATGAACCAGAGAGGAGAACAACTGGACCAACGTTTACGGATCATTTTCTCATTTTTGTTTGTTTGTTGTGTTGATGTTTGTTTACCAGCTGGGAAATGTTGTTGACTATAACCAGGTAGGACCAGGCGTTTCTGAAGCTGAAGTTGGCTTCATCATAAACGCCACAGAGCTGGCAGATGCTGCAGAAACAAAACGATCCACTCAGCATGAAAAATACTCTGATCAGCTAAAAATATCTGAACTGCAATGAAAATGAGAAGTAAAGCAACTAAAGCTTAAAATAAAAAGTGACCTGTTATGCTTCTTTGAACAGATCAGAATAGAGTTATGGCCTATTCAAAACATGTTCATGACATTTTTTTTCACAAAATCAATCTTCAACAATGAGGTTTAGTCAGTTCTGCCTCTTTTAGCTGATTTAGGGTCTCTGTCACCTTAAATCCAAATAAGCTCAACTTAAATTCAACGTCTCCAGTCGCACGTGAAAATAACTGCAAACAGACGCGCAATTATACAACTGTTCATCTTTGAAAAGCAGAAGTGGCGCCTCCTGCACAGCCAACAGGAATACAGCAAATGCTTTCTGGACCGTGAGTCTTTGCCAGCAGCCATTACACCCCATATAGAGCGGTAAAACCAGCTGACCAAACATGCTGGAACTCAGTTTGGGGTTGCTAGGTAACAGGACTGGACTCGGCTAGGGTTGCAGTCTGACTTAATATTCTGGAGGATTTTAAAATGACTAATTTTCCAGACACTGAAAAACTTCCTGCCAAAATGTGACCAGGTGTTTCTTAAAGCAGTCGAGACAAAAATGGACGAATAAAGACGTTAAAAATTAGAATTTTGCAGAACAAATCTCCTTTAAAGAGCCTTTAAAAAAACACTTACAGTGCTATCACCGTGGTAACGGGTCGGACCACAGTGTACTGCAGGACTCCCAGCTTGCACCGGAACAGCAGCACCCTGTCAGAGAGATAAATAACATATAATCCTTCGTCTCCACCGGCTCCCCATGCGGCTCCCCGGCGGCTTGTCTTACTCTCCCATGGGCCACGGCGGGCAGCAGCAGAGCGGCGGCAGGTGCGGCTGCTGCTGCTGCACCTCCAGCATCAGCACCAGGCTCGGGTACTGGTTGCTCAGGAAGTTGAGCAGGAACACCAGGAAGTTGTAGATGACGTAGGCCTCGTAGCATTCCCTGCACGTGTCTACATAGATCGCCATGCTGGGGTAACGCAGGGCCAACCACTGGACGCAGCGAGGAAGAGGAGAGAGGAAGAGCAGAGAGGAGAGAGGAAGAGGAGAGAGGAAGAGCAGAGAGGAAGAGCAGAGAGGAAGAGCAGAGAGGAAGAGCAGAGAGGAAGAGGAGAGAGGAAGAGGAGAGAGGAAGAGGAGAGAGGAAGAGGAGAGAGGAAGAGGAGAGAGGAAGGTCTGAATCAGTGAGGAATGGAGCTCAGTTGTATCTGCTGCCACGCTGTAAAACATGTTTCAGTATCCCATGACGACAGAGCGTTACGTTGATCTGACTGTTTTATTAAGGCAAATGTTTATTTTTATGTCCTGTTCACTCTAAATGGTTTTCAGATTAATTCATTGTGATCAATAAAAATGATTCTCAGATCAGAAATTTTGTTCATGCAAAGAAACAAGAACTTAAATTATTATAAAGTAAAATAAGTAATTATTTTAACCTGATACTTTTTAACTCGAGTGATTTGTGGACAGTTTGCTTGTGAAATAATTAAATTGCAGCTTTAAGTTAAAACTCACAATTCAACATTATTACAGCTAAAATACAATATTTAGGCAACTTTTCTCTTGTTGCTAAATCAACTTCATAAACTTTCATTTCTGAGTTTAAATCAAAACTATTTTCTTGTTGACTTAAGTTGCATTTTCATGGCAGCAGGTGGAAGTTAAATCGCCTTTAGATGTTTTACAGTGTCTCATTATCGTCTCATTATCGTCTCATTATCGTCTCATTATCGTCTCATTATCGTCTCATTATTGACTCACGCTGTCCAAACTGTAGATCGGCACCATCCACAGGATCCTGCAAGATGAAACACCACAAAATTTCTGTCAGGTTTGAATTTTTATGCACTTTATTTTTCATTCTGTAGAAAATCTGAACGTTTCAGAAACTCCCTGCATGTCGTTATTATCTTCATTTTCTTCCCTAAAACTGTACATTTTGATTATTCCTCTTGTTATATTGAATTGATTGAAACTACATGAAAATAATTTACCAACACAAATTACAACATGTAGTTAAATTACATATAAATTTGAACATGCATCCCGATTTGTGTCGTTAATCAAAGTGTCTTTTAAAAAATTAACAAATATTAAGCATATAATAAATATTTTTATGGGTCTGATGATGTAATATTCTAATTTTAAATTTCATGTTTTCATGACCTGTAAGCAGAAAATCATCATAACTAAAATAGATCAAATGTGATTAATTCACACTTTTATTCAAACCACAGCTAGATAAATATGGCTGCTCCTCGCTAACATTCAGTCACAACTGAAAGTTTCTGCTTTTATTGGTCAATAAAAAGTTCAGCTGGTTGTAACTTGATGGATGAATCTAAAGAATAAATCAGATTCCTGAAGGGGCCTGGCCCCCACGAACCCACCCCTGAATCCGCCCATGCTCCCCTCTTACTGTGTTAGTTTCTCTCAACTGCAGCACAAACATCTGAATTAGATGTTTGATTTGTAAAGTTGTTCTGGTTCCGTGCAGTTGAACCCATTAAAACAGTTGATTGCTGGTCTCACCTGATGATGGGTTTCTGCAGCTCCGGCTGGGTGTAGTGCACCATGTGCTGCAGGATCCCCCACAGCGAGACCGGGATGGTGAGGAACACGAACACACCGGCGATGAACCAGGCCTTGCTGTGAGTCCCGACCTGCGCAGACAGACAGACAGACAGAACCAGAACCAGAACCTCTTTGGGTCAAAACGTTTGGCTCGGATGAGGCTCATCACGGAGTCCCGGTGAGTCACCTTGTCCTTCTGCAGCTCCCAGACGCACAGCGGCACCACGGCCACCAGCAGGAGCGCGTACAGAACCAGAACCAGCGGACGGATCCATCTCCTCCACTCTGCACAGGTACACGGCATGACGGCTGCTTTTCCCTGCGTGCGGACTTACAGGCTCATCCTAAACCTGAGAGACAAACGCAGGCAGTTAGAGCTGGACTCTGAAATTTAACTGAATTATTATCATAATAATGTACGAGATTACTGTTGTAATTATGTACATAAACTTACAGGAAATAGACACAATAACAATAAGATGTAATTATTTATTTAAGGTTATTTCTGCTTACTTTTGCACTTGTTTTGTTTTCTGCAAATAAAAATAACATAATTGGAATTAAATTGAGTCAAAACAGGATCCAAAGTTAAATTAAAACATTTTCATAAAGACTAAATTACAACAGAGGAATAAAGGCTGGATTCACATCTCTGCTGAATGAAAGTAAAAGAGTTTAGCAGCAGAATGAACCTATAGAATAAAGTCAAGTTTTTATTGTTATTAAAATATTCCAGTCCAAAAACCCACATTTCCGGAATTTACAGAAATGTGAGTTTTCTTTTTCAGTATTATTTATTTATTTATTTATTTATTTATTTATTTTATCGTAAACAACCAGAACCAAACTGTTGGTGAGTTTTGCAGCTTTTTAAATCTCATAAACTTCATCCATTTTGCTGAAACTGTTTGGAAATATGAGGAAAAAATGAAACTGGATTGAGACTAAAAATGGTTGTTTTTCTCTGGAGCCACATTGGATCATCAGTCACTCCAACATTAACGTTTCTAAGCCCGTTTCTGACGTCATATTTCAGCCACTATGTTCGGTTTTGACTAAAATGGAAACATTTATCATTTTAAAGACTGAAGCAGTAAAAACATGTACAAACACGGAGATGTCGGTGCAGCTGAAGATGTTTACTTGCAGTGACGCTCGGCCTGTTTCCGCCCTCAGTCCTCTCTCTGTTTCCAGGCAACGCATCCTCCCTCCATCCGAAACCGCTAAACCGCTAAACCGCCGCTCGGCAGTCCGTCAATCAGCCGCGCTCTGATCACTGATCGATTAATCCGCACAACGGGCCGCTCAGCAGCTGCTCCCCGCCGATCCGCTCCTGTCTGCCGCCTTTACGGCCCGACGTCACCGGAGGAGGCAGCGGCAGCTCCGGGCTGCCCGTCGGTCACATGGTGGGCGGAGGACGGACTCAGGCTGCGCTGCGAGCGGAAAACCGGGTTAAAGGAGCCGGAGAGCCGATCAGGGCCTCCAGCCCGCAGGACAACCTGCAAAACATCAGCGAGTCTGTCTCAACCGAGAGAATGTGGTGTAAAAGTAACTGCGTTTAAAAGAGACCAGAAAGATGTGAACATGTTTAAATTACTAAATAAAAACTATAATCTATTGACTGATAGAGCAGAAAATTAATCAGACTCAAATAAAGCAAATATTCATTAAGGGTTAAATAACTTTATTGATAAACACAACATCTAATAAAAACAACAAACAAACAAAATAAAAACAAACACATTAAAATGGCTTCTTAAAGCATCATAACATCTGACTTTATACATCATTATTATGTTTATAATGAAAAGATTAAATAAAATGGGTGTAATACAAACTTCAGCCACCAGAGGGCGCTAAAGGACAAGTTACGCTTCTTTTCCTTGGATCTTCACAAACTTATTGGGGTTTTAAATATTTTAAAAACAAAAAGGTAAATAAGTAGATCGAGTAAAAAATCTGACTTTTATTTATATTCCTGCTTTAATTCTTTTTCAGAGCCACAACGTTGCTGTAAAGAGAGAAACTGTTGAAAAAACAATGATTTAGTAAACGCTTTTACTAAATCTGCATTTAGTAAATCTACTAAATCTCATTTTCCCATGACTTCACCCACAGTGGCTGTGGAAACCTTTACATCCATCCTGTCCGTGTTAATGAGGAAAACTCTGCAGAAATCATTTCCTCCTCATTTCACTTCCTCCTCCAGGAACTACGTCTTGATTAGTGGTTCAGATCTAAGGGAAGTCGGCTGGTTCTGACCCAAAAAAACAGTGCTGACAGTTAGCCTTGTAGGTTAACTGTCAGCACTGTTCTTCAATCGGGTCAAATTAATTTTATATCAATATTATATTGTGGCAACATTGCCTGATTCTGAATTTTTTTTGATGCAACTTATTTTACTAATTAATTATCCTTACAATTAATCATTTAATCAGATTTCATTTGTCACATTTGCTACTACTGAAATGCATAAAAAATGCAAATAAATTATTAAATTCCTTTGTTAAACAAACATTTTATTGCTTAAATGCAACATGGCAATCTATTCATGAATGATTTATTATTTGCAGCAAATGATGAATCTGGAGCTAAAAATGCCAACATGAACATGTGAAAGACTCGGATCTATTGGATTAACAAATTAGTAATTGGATAACAAAAGTTTTCTTTACAGAAGCTGAAAATGTGCAACTTGAGAAGTCCTGGGTAGAATACATAGGAAAAAAAGCTTTTTCACGCAAAATATATATATATATAATTTTTGTACAATTTTGGCTTAATAGATGCTCTGAATGTGTTTTTTTCAGTAAATGGCCGTTTTTGAGTCTATTATCAAGTTAACAACTAATCAATTACAAAATTAGTTGAGAATTATTTCAATAATCGATTAATCCTGATTAATTTGATTAAGTGTTTCAGTCCTAAATACTGAACTCAGAGTCCAGTGAAATAATGTCTTGAAAAGAAGCGCAGAGCAAAACTCATTGTTTATTTCTAGCAGTTATTTTAATTTATGTTTTTATAAGTTCACTGTTTAAATTGATCAGTCGTGATAAATATCCATCAGTTCGTGACTTCCTGTTTCCTGAAAACGTTTCTACTGGCTCATGAACATCATTTGAAAAAAAACAAAACATCCTCCTACAACTTCCTGTCCTCTTCTTCGTCTCTTGCGACAGCAGAAACATCCGACTGTTGATCACGTGATTCATGTGACGCGAAAATAAGTGTCCCGTCTGTTTCGACACGGCCTGCAGTTTGTAACTACTAACAGCAGATGGCGCTCCTCTCCCCGTTTGTCCGAATCGAGACAAAAACGTCACGTGGAAGAAGAAAGCTGCTTTGTTTGCTAACCGGCTAAAAGCTACAGCTAATTAGAAAAATGTGTTTAATAATAGAGTTAAATGGCGGAATTTACAAAGAAAACGAGACTCTGAGACCTTTAAACGGAACGGAACAAAATAATCCAAGTTTTTAACCCATCGGTGAGTAAAACGTTTCAGTTTGTGACGTCAGGAGTTTCGTTTGGACCTGGCGGTCAGATTGATCTCAGCTGTTGAAATGAAGCTCAGTGATAAGTAATATATGCTGTAGAGTGGAAATGGAGGTTGTATACGCACTCTGCTTGAAGTTGCAATCTTGTTTTGAAAATAACATCTTCCTGTTTACAGAGGCCCTGGCCAGAAAAGACCTAAAAATAAAATGAAACATTTTTAACCCGCCATGTTGCAAGGAAGCATGAAGGTCTAGTTCAAGTCCTGGATTACTGGCTCCAGTGAACTTTTACTGTTACGACTGATGGACATTTTAACCTTTTTATTTTACGGTACAGGTTTTAGGGTATCTTTTATTATTTTATGGTAAAATATTTGCTTATCAAATGTAGTTTTTAGTCTTCCTGGTTTAACTAGACAACGTTGTTGAACGTTAGTTTTATCCACAACCTTATGTTTACACCTTCAGAAAAACCAGTAATATCCTCTATATGATTTAAATATTATTGTGAATTGCACTTTTAGGTTCTCAAACAAGGTGGATGAGGTTAAAGGTAATCATCTAAAAACAATTTTTCATCTCCTTTCTGGGAAAAACTGCTCAAATACTATCTAAAATATTGACTTTTCCTGATATCTTAACTGTTTTCCCAGAACTGGAAGAGCTCAAATAAGATCCAACATATGGGTCGTATGTGAAAACATTTCTGTGGAGGTGAAACCATCAACGGTCAGAGTTTTGAAACTGCTGACTGTTCCCACGTTGGAGAGGCTGCAGGTTGCTGGAGAAAGGCCAAAAGTGACGGCAGCAAAACAGCATCTTCTACAGGGAGACGGAGAAAGACAGAGACAGGCAGGGTCATCCTTTTCACTCTGTTCAAAATGTTCAGTCTCAGCTGGAGGAGAAAGTCTTTGAGTCATACAGAATTTACTCATAGCCTTCAAATTGCTTTTCTGCTTGTAAGCAAAATAACAGCAGAATAAGGGATGACTCAAGACTTTTGCACATCACAGTAGCAACAGAAGACACCTCTGAGCTCACGCCAAGTGCTTAACAAGTCAAAATTATGTGTTTTTCTCTTTTACTCTGTTCAAAATGTTCAGTATCAGCTGGAGACATGCAGAATTTTCTTAAAGCCTTCAAATTGTTTTTCTTAGATCTTTTTACATTTGTGCTTAATTTGAAAAACTGGAGTATTTGGATTTTTTTTAACAAATTGGCAGCACCTGAACGGGCTCAACAAAGGAATAAATATTCAGCTGAACATTTCCTGGAATAAAGTCCAAAGAAACATTCAAATTGTTACAAGACTACAATAGATTCTGATTGTAAGCAAAAATAATAGAGAAATAAGGGATGACTCAAGACTTTTGCACAACACAGTAGCAATAGAAGACACCTCTGAGCTCACACCAAGTGCTTAACAAGTCAAAATTATGTTTTTCTTTCCATTAAAACATTCAAATATGAGGTAAAATCAAATGTTTCTGAAATATAAATGACAATATCATCTGTATATAACTTGATAGAAATTGCTGGATACATAATTAGAGTAAAATACGATTGATTTTATTAAACAGACTTGGTTTCTTTGTGAAGGATAGTGAATAATGTTTTCTATCCTTCACATAGCCACTGGGAAGCTGTTTCTGAATCTGTTTTTTACCATTTAATCCAGGCAGTCTAAACACATACTCTAACATCAGAACATTAAATAACTGAAGTACATGGATCAATACTGTTTATATTGATCTGCTACAATACAATTCAGTATATTCCATCTTCTCTCCTCTTCCTGATTTTTCTTTTTGGCCAATTAACAGAAGAAAATCAGGTAGAAAGAAGCAACAGTGAAGGATGTAACCAAGACTATTAACTTTTTCTTATTATGAAACAGCAGTGAGTGTCGCTAGTGTTTAAATCCGACTGACAGCAGCTTTACAGCCAGGTTCTGGTCTCTTTCATTTTAATGTCTCCGTTTTTAAACTCCCCTGTCGTAACAATCTTTATTTCAGTATTTGTGACGCCAGCTATTTTGTGACAACTTAATTCCCAGTAAACACGCTTGACCTTTCTTGACCTGATGGATTTCTAATCTCCAAGGCCGAGAGAAGATAACCTGGATGACATGGCTGAAAATTTGAGCATTTTAGTCCTGGACTAGAACCACAAATGGCAAATTCAACTGAGTCAGCTGCTTTCACAGACTGGAGCAGAATGTCCCAGCTGGAAATACTTTCCATCAGAACGAAGATAAAGCTGCCGGCGGTCACTGTGACACCAAAAAATACATTTAAATCCAATCCTGTTGCCAGAATAAAACTACAACTCCACTTAAACTGTAGTTTATGGGACTTAGTTTCAACATAACAATTAGTTTACACCTATTTAGTCAATAGGGACACAGAAAAGGCTAAACTAGCATCTTCTGCTATTCTAAAATCTAGATTTTAGAAGATCCTTTGTCATCTTACATACAAGTAAATAATAACTTAAGAGAGAGAGAGAAGCCTAACAGAAGAATTAAAATCTAAAGTTAAACTTGTTTAAATTTAACCTCATTTATGATGATGGGGAAAAACTTATCCAGATATATTTCATAAAATCAACTGGGTAAAAAGACTTTCAGCAGCATCACTGTCTCATTTTGAAAACATTTGAAAATCAAAACTATCTTCCTGTTTTGAAACGTTCTTTTTCTGATTAGTTCAACAAAATATAAAAAACAAATAATTTTTAAAAATCATTGTTTCACTTTTTCCTAATTTTATGAGTTGTTTAAATCTGATTGTTTTCATTTTTTTCTTGTGTTGCTTCCTTCTCAATCTGAAGTCTTCACCAGATCTTGAATAATATTTCAGCTGATTTGGGTTATTTTTTAATCCCAGTTAGCATTAGCTACAGAACCGCTTGCATTGTGTTGTTTACTTATTTATTGGCTGCAAAGTGTAAAATTTGAACACAAAATATTTAGCAGTTTTTTTTATATTTACCTTACTTTTCTCACATTTTGCGCATTTTCATCACATTTAAAATGGAAATGTCTAAAAAAAAACTGTCATATATTACCATGTTTATAACCGAAAAGTTAATCGGTTATGTTAGTAGTTCTAATTGCGCAGTTGCAAAACATGTGTAATTATATTGCCAAATTATATTATGGCAATATAATTTTTGAAAATTACATTTGTTACACCTTTGTTGTGTGGTTTGCTTTCACGCTGTATTGATCAAATCAATTCCATTGAGAAACCTAGTCACCCTCCTCGACCGTGGTGGCGCTGCACCGGGAGCCACTGAAGGAAACTACAGAAAACCAATGAAGAAGAAACTGAGCACAACTGCATTTCATAAAATGTACGTTAAAATGGAATCATGTGAGATGTTAGCAGTTGTAGGATTTCTCTTTTGTCTTTGGTAAACAGCCACATATAGTTTCCCCCATTAACACTAGACTCTCACGTTTGTTTTGGTTGTATTTACCCAGAAAGCCCTGCTCGCTCGTCCACTTCCTGCTTTTGGAGCGGTCTCCGGTCTGCTTGGCGTTCGCATTCAAACCACACCAGAGTTCACATCAACCGAACTGAGATCTAGGCTTTTAGGCAGACCAGAGCTCACATATTTGGTCCACATTAGAGTTCGAGTGTGCATTCACACCTCCCCAAATGAACCAGACTTTCTAGGCCAACAAGAAAGACATTAAAGTTATGTATTCAGAAAACTGAACTCCTGCACCACATGTTGAACTCCTGCACCTCTGCCACAAATTGAGGAAGCCTTAGAGGCCTGGGGGCAAGCTGAATACTTCGTCATCCAGGCTGGATCCAGCGACCAGTTACTGGCAAATGGACGTGGCAGCGCATGATAAACACAGAACTCCATCCAGATCGCCCATCGGGCTGTTTGAGGCCAACAGAATGCCATTCGGGCTTCAGAATACCTCATTTATTCCTCACACATCTGAATTTCACTCACCTGCTCAGTTACCTTGATGGCCTCATAATATTTTCTAAAACATTTGAGGAGAATCTGGAACACATCCAGCTGGTCTTTGATGTGCCAGTTGATGAAGAAGGAGGTGCAGTATCTGGACCACATGGTGTCTGCAGAGGGAATCAAGAAACAGATCCAGGATGTCCCTTATTTTTTATTTTATTTTATCCACCTTCATTTAACAGAACACTGAGGCTGTGTAAGTCAAATGCACGTTTTTGGGGCGATTTAGCAGTTTTGGCGAAACAACAAACAAAGAAAACATTGGCTGTCATCCATCCATCCATCCATCCATTTACTATTCACCCTTCTCCCTAACGGGGTCGGGAGTTGCTGGTGTCTCTCCAGCTGCGTTCCAGGCGAGAGGCTGGGTTCACCCTGGACAGGTCGCCAGTCTGTCGCAACATTGGCTGTCATAAAAAACTGAATTCACATTATATCTAATCCAGAGTGGCTGCTTTGCTCATGCACTGAAACATGGAGAAGGAATGGAGCGGGTCTCCTCTCTGCTGCATGACGAACAGTCAAATCGACTGCCTTGTTTCTGAAACATGTGTGCGGTTGGGATTTCAGAGTCAAACATAGTGATTGCCTACATTGCTTGTGACAAATTCCTTTATTTCCTACAAACCTACTGGATAGTAGAATGTCTGATGAGACAGTTGAAGGCCTTTTGCTCCATCAGGGCAGCCTCCACACATCTGTCAGTGCGATCACAATGTGGGTCCTCGCAACCTTATCAAACTGGTATCACATAATCGGTGTTCATGATCTGAACTCTGTTTCCTGCCGACACTGCGACACCAAGTAGACATGTGGTCATAAGTGTCTCCTTCTGCAGATGATGTGCAAGTCCATCTTGAGTGGACCTCCAAAACTGAGTATGCCAATACTGAGGCCTTTAGGCTTTTAGAGAACTCTACAGTTGATAACTGAGAGATTCTACTGGTCAAATATGGGCCAGAAAATCAAATCTTGATGTGAAGATGACGGACGACTCCCACAAGAAGTGTCGAAGCTCCTCTTGTCAGCATCCACAGCAGCTGCCCCCATGGCACTAGTACAGACTTTCTCTGCCTGGAGAAATCGAAGGGGGGCTTTGAAAAATACTTGTTGTTACTGATCCTTTTCTCCTGACGCTCAAGCCTACCCCATCGATGACCAGAAAGTGGGCACTGTGGCCAAGGTTGTGTGGAAGAATTTATCAAGTGGTAAATGTCCTGTACTGTTATAGAGCTTTATCAAGTCCAGAGAACCCCAAAGTGCTTCGATCATTCACACACACATTCACACGCTGATGGTGGCTGGCTGAGGCAAGGCTGCCATGATCCAGCGCCACCGGGCCCTCTGACCACCACCAACAGGCAACAGCAACCCACTCAGAGCAAGACAAACTCTGCCACCATCACCGTTTCTGTTTTCCAGTGAATCTCCATGCAGATAAAGGAGAAACACAACGCAAGTCCAGCTGCTGTTTCAGCTTCATTGTGATGAAAGAAGCTAAAATAACATTTTGGCTGGTGTAGCTAACTTTTAGACAAACCTTTAGTGGTTAATACTGGATGTGTGACCATCCCATGATTCACTGAACCAAAAGTACTTGGTTCCTTGGTTTTCCATTTATGCATCACTGGTACATTTAATATTTAGTATGTTATGTTGACAACTTGACAGCTACAACCAATACTAGTTATTGTTGGCCAGCAGTGTTTGCTGGAGGACGGGATCTTGCACGTGCAACACATAATGCTGATGCATGCCTACACATAAAAGTAAACTTATAAACCATCCGTTTCCATGGCAACATACCTCATTCAAAAGGAGTTTCCAGAGATAGCACTGGACACGAGTTGAAGATTTCAAAATAAAATCTTTTTCTCCACCGCAATGAAATTCCTGGGTGGAACTAATGTACCTGTCTTCCTACGTCTGAAGTGATATATGACAGTTACAATATATATATAAATATATATATATATACACGATATCGTCATACAGTATATCATCACATAGATATATGATGAAAGTGTGTTAGATGTGAGAAAAGTAAGTTAAATATCAGAAAACTGCCTGCTGAATCGTTTGCATTCAAATTTTGCTCTTGGTGCAGCACATTTATGAAGCGACATAACGTGGAGCTAAAGGGGAATATTTGTCTTCAGATTCCCAGAATATAAAAAGAACAGGACAGTAAATATGTCACTCCTGAGTGGAGTACTCCTCTTAACCAGAAAGCTTCTACTGACTTCCCACAAACACTTTATCAGAGGTCGCGACCTTTCTGTGTTTAATCAACTCCCAACCCCCAGTTTTAGATCTCTCTCTCATGACCCCATGACCTCACTGTGACGTCGCACTGACTCAGGACGAAGCACACAGTCTGTTGCTTCGTAGCAAACCAGGAAGCCATAAAACAAGACATCCTTACCATGAAATAGTGCCTGTATTTCCTGGAGACGAAGAAGAGGATGATTGGGTTGATGCAGGAGTTGACGGTCGCCAAGTTGATGCCGAAGTAGTCGAGCACCAGCAGTATGCTGCAACCGACAGGAGGCGAGGCTTTCAGAACAAAACCACAAATTTAAAAATGACTCAGCCTTCGGTTTCAGTTTTGGCACTCACTTCAGTAATTCACAGCGGCCAGGGTCGTTCGGGTCATAGATCATCAACTTCAGCAGCCGACTGAAGTGAAGAGGAAACCAGCAGAGGGCAAAGATCACCACCAGGCAGAACACAGACTTGGCCACTTCGCGCCGCTGCACAGAGGACATTTATTCAAACCTTAGTGTGTTTGAAGAGGTTATTTACAGAAGTTCAGAGTATTAATTTCTGCATGTACAACAGCAGTCGTCCAAACTTTCTACAATCATGGCGTCTCGGTTCATCGTTAGGAACAATTTACTGATTCTTGTTCACCTGTTCAAAGACTTATATTAAATATAGACACGATGGGGATGTGCAAGCATCATCCCGCCCAGAAAAGGGCCTGTCACCATAACACATTTTGCTGGACATAAATTGTCCCCACAGTTATTGCAATAAACAAAAATATTCAAGTAATTTAATGGTAAGCGTGAAAATGCAAGAACACATTCTAAAAGATCAGTAAACTTTATAGTCTAATGAAAATTTAACACTCAAATTGGAGAACATTTAAATGTTTCTAATAAACAAAACAACCGAAATAACAAATAAAATTAATTATGAAGTCTCTAAACAAAATTGTCTTTCAAAAAGAAGGGCTAGTTGAGACCAAAACTCCAGACTGAAGACTTTTGTCATACAGTTTTGGTAGAAAGAGAGCAGAAAAATAGAAATAGAAATAGAAAAATAAAGCACAGAAATGAAGTTTGACTAAAGTGCAGCTTCATTAAGTATTTACCATTCCTTTAAACCAGGGATGTTCAAAGATTTTGCCCCGAGAGCCAAAACTGGCAAATTTCAAATACTGGCAGGTCATAAAATTCAGTGAATTAAAATGCAAAAATTATTTTTATTTTATTTTTTGTTATTTTTGTTTTGTTTTACCTGCTCAACATTAATAGTTTTTATAAAATGTGTGTGACATTCAAGATGCAAAACATAAAAAAGGCTTAGAGCTAGGGTTAGGGTTAAGGTTAGGGTTCTTATTAGAAAGAAACAATTTCCAAATTTTTTTGATCACAAATTGTTTTATATTTTGTAGCACAGTTTTTTTTTTTTTTTATCATTCTTAACTTGTGGTCTAGGGCCAAAGAAAATCATTCCAGGGTCACAAACGGCCTCCGGGCCATGCTTTGGACGCCTCTGCTTTAGTCATGTTCTGTGTACCTGTTTCAGTTGTTCACCCAGTGACCGCTTCAGATCTCCCTTCTCATGCCGGAGCATTTCGTGAGTCATGAGGCCGTAGAAAACCGCCGAGCAGGTCAGAGGGATGCAGAAGTAAATACCAAATATCCACCAATCCTTGAAGCTGATGTAGAACTGAAAATAGAAAAGTTAAAGGTGACATATTATGCTTTCTTTAACAGGCCAGGATAGATCTATGGGCTATACAAACATGTTCAACATATGTTTTTGCACAGATAATGGAATGTTAGTCAGCACAGTTTCTTTGAAAATGAGCTGTTCTCGGGCCTCTGTCACTTGAAATCCAAATAAGTTGCTGCTGGCCTCCCCCTTTGTCGTTCACAGACAAATTAGCTTGACTAATTTATGTAGCATGAAGAAACTGACAAAAACAACTTGGGAAAACAATTTCAGTCGTTCAGTTCAATACTCCTGTCCCTCACTTCTGATCTCCATCATGACGCCTCGAATGATTGAGTGACGCAGTTGCAAAGGGTCAATAACTAGTTGGCCAAATGTTCTGGAGCTCTGCTTCAGTTGCTCGGTAACGGGGCTGGGGTTGCTAGGTAACAGCACAGTGGCTGTGGAATGTAACAATCTTGATGTTTTTGAAATGGCTCATTTTCCAGACATCAAATAACATTAATTTGTTGTCAAAAACTGGTTGGCCGTTTATTTTAAGCGCTTGGTCTGTTTTTAGAAGCAGTTGAAACACAAATGGAAGTATAAATAGTAAATTTGGCATGATGCTGAGTCACCTTGGTGGGATTTATTGAGTCTGAGCAGGAGATGGAGAACCTTCAGCATCAGACTGGCTGTGTTTTACTAGCAAGAACCCATAGAATGAATGTTACATAAACATGAAACTGAAAATTTGGATCTCATTCTGAAACTCTGGCTCCTAAAACAGCAGTCCTATGTTTTAGAATGGTCAGGAGCTTTGCTTGGGTTGCTATGCAACGGGGCAGAGTTCTGCTTGGGTTGCTATGCAACGGGGCAGAGTTCTGCTTGGGTTGCTATGCAACGGGGCAGAGTTCTGCTTGGGTTGCTATGCAACAGGGCGGAGTGCCCGTCGAATGTGATTTCATAATCAGGATGGTTTTGAAAACTGCTCACTGTCCAGATACTAAACATCATTAATGGCTGGATGTTTTTTGAAGCTGTTTTTGGAAGCAGTTGGAACCCAAATGGAAGAAGGAAAAACATGAAAAATGTGAAGTTGTGTGCAAAATCTCTATTTCCGACATAAGTTGTAAACCTACAATTTACTTGAATTCTTCTGTCTTCTTCGAAGTGGAATTGATAACTCATCGCTTTGCTAACTGCATTACAGAAATCCATTCATGCTGATTCCCTGATGCTGCCGGACGTTTGCTGACTTCCCACAATGACTCTTTTCCTGCCTAATTTCTCTGATTAGATTAGATAAGCACCAGCCATTCCCCTCTCTTCCTTTTGTCTTCTTTGGTGTAGAAATAAATGAATGACTGCATGGATTTCACTCCGGCAACAAAACAAACATTTGAGATGAAACATATTGCAGAATAAAGGCTTACTGAAGGAGCAATAAGACCAAACCGGAAGAGAGAAAAAAAACTGATTGGATAACGGGAGCAGAAAAATGGCTAAGTGGTTAATTAAAAAGTTTGTAGAATGTGCTAATTTTTTATCCTAATCATTAGAATAAGTGATAGCATAATTGATTATTACAATAATTGTTAGTTGCAGCTCTATTATAGTTATAAAATAGATATATTTATAGGAAAATACATGAACAAATGAATAATTCAATATTATTAACAGTATAGTAAGTGAACAAGAAGAATGTGTTTTCATTTTCTTGGACAGAAAGGAAGGAAAATGGATGGATGGACGGACAGACGGACGGACGGACGGACGGACGGACGGACGGACGGACAGACAGACAGACAGACACAGCTATACCCCGACACATAAACGCCTCCCACACACACCGTCAGCTCCAGCCTGGAAACACAAACTCACTTTCAAGAAGGAGTTTTCGGGTCTTATTAGGCAGGTACTAATGGTATGGTTGCCGATAGTGAAGCGGTACAGGTTGAAGCCGAAGACCTCCGGCACGGCCAGTAAGGCAGACAGCAACCAGATCAGCACGATCTGCACCACTGTTCCCTTGGGAATGCCGCTGCACTGAATCCGAGACCAGGACACTACAGCACGATACCTGCACACAAAATGTCACCAGTTTAGGTTCACCAACAGCTCTCAGACCGCGTTTATTAATAAACAACGCTGTATGTTTTAGTTGTAGCGCTACAAACACAGATCCTTCAGTTACACATCATTAAATCTTTCACATCTTGTCAAGTTTTATTAGGCCTTTAAGCCAAAAACATCACATCTTGCTAAATATATTTGGTCTAGTTTCTACTGCAAACACCTCAATACACTTGAAATAAGACAAAACTAACTTTAAAATACTTTTACAGACATAAAGGGCTTGTTTTAAGTCAATAATTCCTTCATATTTCTTTTTAAATACTAGTTGCAATGGCATATTTTTTTCACTAATAATGCATTTATTGTATGATTTGTTTAAAACAACTAAGAATATTATGACTTTATTTTTGTATTATTATGACTTTATTCTACTTATTTTTGATTTTCTTGGCCCTAACACTCGGCCGTACAAGTTGCTGTGGGCATTGTGTGTTTGTGCGTTACCTGTCCACACTGAGAGCAATCAGGTTGAGGACGGTGATGCCGACTGAAGTCTTCTGTATGAAGGGTAACAACTTGCAGAGGAATTGACCAAACGGTTGGTCGGCGAATGGGAACCTCATTGCCAGGAGCTGCACACAAGAAAACACCAACAAAGCTTCAGCAGGTTGACAAAGAGCCACAAAGACTTTGTGATTTGATTGGGTGTTAAAATTTTGACAACTTTTCACTACATTTGCTGAGTTTTTAGAAAAGGTTAATAGAAAAATCATTTTGAAATAATTGTGTTTGGCTGAAAAGCACAAGGTTTTAATAAAATGCTGTTATTGCATTTATTAATTTATTTTGAAATATCTACAATACATTGTCGATAATTACTCATTGTTTAGTCAAGTATCACTGTGTAGGTCGTATTTCTGAACATAAATCCCTGTGTAAAATCGTGACTTAAAAGGTGTCACACAATCTGGTTCAGGTCAGAATAAAAGGATTTATGAAGGACGACCAAAAATGTTGTGAATTCTCACATTGTAAATCTGGTGCCATTAACAGGAGTTTCATTGGAGATTGAGACGAATTGTTTTTGTACCTGATAGTCCGGCAGACTTGGTTTGTTTGGAGACCAAACTTGTAACATTTGCTAAATTTTCAGCTGGTGCGGTTCGCTTTCACACTGTACTGTCAAACGATCCAAACTAACTGAAACCCTGTTCCTCTTCTCACCTGTGGGGGCGCTGCACCAACAAGTACTGAAGGAAACAACTCAAAAAACCCAGAAGAACAGAGTGAGTATTTACATTTCACTAAATGTAAATAAAAATGGTGTAGAGTTAGATTTTAGCGGATGTAGGATTTCTCTTTTGTGTTGGGTAAATAACCACAGGCAGTTTCTCCCACTAATGCCAGACTCTCACATGTTTCTTTTGATTATATTTCCCCAGATTACCCTGAGCTGCAGTCCACTTCCTGCTTCTGGAGCAGTCTGCGGTTCGCTTGGCATTCACATATGCATTCAGACTGCAGCAGAGTTCACTTCAGCCAAACCCGGACCAACGCTTTTCAACACATCAGAGTTTGCTTTTTTGCCCATTTCCCCAGACAAACCAGACTTTCAAGGTAAACAAATTGTAGTTTGATTAAAGTGGACTAAACAGGGCTGCTGTGAATGCAGCTCCAGATCTGGCAACCCTATATGGCCCAAAATGAAGATCGTTTTGACCTGCTGAATTAAGCTAAAGGTGAAAACACATGAAGAGCTGTACCTTGTAGACATTGATTGGGCCGTCTATGACGATGTACAGTATGTCTCCCATGGCGAGGCTGGCTATCAGGGCGTTGGGTCCGTTCCTCATGCTTTTATTTTGGCAGATAATCCTCAACAGGGTGACATTGCCGATGATCCCCACAGCAAAGATCACGAAGGAGAACACCGTGTTGATGTACTTGAAGACGGCTCTTACCGACATTTCCTGGGTGCACCTAGGGCGGACTGGCGGCTTAGGGTTAGGGTTCTGAGACGAGTTGTGGGAACTAGCAAGTTTTCTATTATGTTTGGCCCTCAGTTTGTTCTCAGCCTTCAGGTTTTCTGCTTCAGAGTCCAACGAGACGGACGGTTTATTGACCGTCTCTTGCAACATGTGCGTCTCTGCATTTGTAGGACGATTGGTGCTGGGGAGTTCAGATAACGCCGTCTGTGACTGGAGAGGCTGAGGCGTGAAGTTGCGTAGACCCTCAACATGGGAGACAAACAGGAAACCCCAGACAAGCAGCAGCAAGAGGAACATGGACTTCCCTGGTTTCACTGAGTCAACATCCTGAACTCCAGAAACCATCCTGGACTCTGCTCTGAAATCCTTGAACTGCCTGGAGAAAGAACTTACAGTAGTTGCTTGGTGTCCTCAAAACCAAACTAGGATCTGTTGATGGCAGAACCTTTTACTGAAAGCACAAATAACTGACTCAGCATGAAGTAGGAGCTGTCAGATCGATTTGCTGTTTGGAGACAATATGGGAAAAAAAGAGAACAACAGATCTGTGTTAGTTTGTGCAGACACAATTAAACACAACTTCAAGACATTGATTATCTTTTTTAAATGACAGAATAGTAACAGGAATACTTTCCAGATGTATAATAAAACTTTAAATCTGAAGCATTACAAACTTCAAAGCTCAGAATAACCCAAAAATCAGTGATTAAAACAAATTTTTATAGATTTTTTTTATCCCTAAAGGTGAAAAGCTATCAGTTATGAATAGTTTTTAAAAAGTTATGAATAAAATGTCTATAAAATACACCACCACACACCATTCTGTTACTATTTATGGTTCCTGCTGGAAACCTAAAATGTAAATGTGAATTAATTTGAGTTCCAACATTTAGTTTCCCTTTGGGACCAATAAAGTGTTTTTGGATATGAATTTCAAATGTGCTGCTAGGGTTTTTTGGATTAAACACCAGAAGTATTTCAAAATAAAATGAAGACAAAAGATGCTACAATAATTATCTACTTTCTCTTAAGCATAACTAAAATGTACATTTATTGTCCTTATTTCCTAATGTTTAAATCTGACCACAGCAAACAGCTTGCTAACAGTTTTAGTTAAATTTATAATCTTTCAAAACCACAACAAACATTTGGTCTTTGCGCAAACATGACAAAATAATCTGGATTTAACACTACAGATTACACTGCTGTAAAGAGTTTATTTCTGTAATAAAACACTTTTTTTCTCTCTAAATGTTTTTTCTTAATGATCAGAAAGAAGATTGTTGAAGAAAAAAAAACTAAACTCTCACCTGTTTCTATTTGTCTGCTCTTTATTTTTATTTTTTCCAAATATATTCCATGTAAGGTTTCGGGTCAGAGCAGCACGAGAAGGACAAGTGTTCCGTTCAGGCTCGAGACAGAACTGGTCCAGAGGGTCTGGTTCTGGTTCGTACTCACCCTTATTCTCTGCTCCTCCTTCCCTCCTCCAGTCATCGCTCATTAACTGCTTTCCTGCCTCTGGTGCCGCCCTTTCAGCTCTCCTCCCTCATTTTCTCCTGCTTCTACCGTTTCTCCGGGTAACGGGCGACAACCGTTTGTTTTCCCGTCGCCATGGCAACTCAGAATCGCATCGAGTCTCCGAGTTTTGAAAGTTTTTATTTTTATTTTTATTTTTACATTAATTAAACTTGTAACTTTCCAAGTTTTGATTTTAATGTTTTTTGTTGTTTTTTTTGGCAGAGATTTACTCCTTTTCGTTCTTCCGCCATCTTACAGGAAACCGGCGCGTCTGCGCGCGATGCGACGCGGGGGGCGCCATTTTAAGAGAGACGCCAAAACGAGACCGGAAATGTCCGAAATTGTCTAGAAATAAAAAAAACAATAAAAACTCTTGAGACCTACATGTAAAAGATACATTTAAAAAATATGAAAGTTTGATATTAATGTCATAAATTGTGTTGAGTGTTTTTGTTTAACTTTTGAAGCTCAGAAATGTCCTTAACCTTTCAAAGCAATCTCTGAAAATCTCAAATTTTTGGAGTTTTTGGGCAGAAATGTACTCTTTTATTCTATCTACAATGGCCTTAACACCCCATTGTGAAAAACTGCCATACTTTAGAAGTGTTAAGAATAAATGAATTCATTGAAAAGGTTTTCAACACCGAAGTGAGAGGTCTTGAGATTTAGGTCATTTTATAGACTTGAAGGAGGTAAGTATTTATTTATTTATTTATTTATTTATTTATTTATTTATTTATTTATTTATTGGCATTTGATTGGTTTCCTTTTCTAAAATACAACTCAATGAAATGACAAAGTTAGGGTCATAGATAGAAAAAAGGAGTAAATTTCTACCCTAAAAAACTCAGAAATGTTAGAACAAGAAAATTTGACTTCTACTCCTTTTGAAACAAAATATTTCAGCTCAGAAATATCCTTGTTTTTTCAAGAAAATTTCTAAGACAAATCAGATTTTCTGAGTCTTTTAGAAGAAGTGTACTCATTTCTTTTTCTTTCAACATTGGCCTTTATATATCTCTCAGAGAGAGAGGAAATAAGTCCGAATTGCATGTTGATTACTGACTCTTATGCTTATTGTTGTGTTTTTTAGTTTGATTTTGAGTGAAATAAAGTAGCTGACGTCAGTGTGATATTTTTGAGATCATTTCTTCACTTTTGTTTCTTCTTTTGTTCCCACCTGCTGCTGTTGCTCATCAGCTGGACCTTCAGCTTCCAGCCTCTGTTGTCCCCCCTTCACCTCCTCTCTGTTTCCTTCTGGTTTTTCTCCTCCATTTTCCTCAGTTACGACGGAACATCTCGTAAACACGCTGACGACTCTGAACTTTTACTGTCTGACACGAACAGACAACAGTCTTTCTGCTTTACCACCCAAGCCTTGGCTGGCAGTTTGGTGGAAGGTTGTAAATTTTAATATTGGGTTGCTGTTTGAACACAACTGATGCCACACAAAGTCATTTTCTTCAAGCTTTTCTTTTCATCTCACACACAACTTTATAGTGTTCAGAGAAATTTGAGATACACTCGGGGTAAGACTTTGCCTTTGGTTCCTTTGAAGGCAACTCAACAAATGTTGACAAGATTGCAATATAAAACAAGTATTATTAAGAAAAGTTTTTGTTAGACTAAGGCTACATTTTAAGAAAGCAGAACATGTTCTTTGCAAAAAAACAAAGGATGGTAAACAAATTTAATACAACTTGATTGGAGAAACAGTTGGAGAAAGTGGAGGGCGTTTTAATTTACTTGACTTGAAAGCCAATTAAAGTCTTAATATTAAAAATGCCTAATTTTTAAATAAGCTGTGATGCTAACATAAGTATTAACAATGTAACTGAATAGGAAAGTAATAAAATGAACACAGTTTAACTTACCAATGAACTGCTGATATAAAAGTAAATAAGGAGTAATAAAGCCAGACTTTATGAGACTGGTTAAATGTGTTTCATTTATTTTTAGCTATGGTTATATGTAGAACCAATCCTGCCATGATTATGAATACATAAATAAATGTCTTGATGCAAGTACAGCTAAAAGGAGCTTTTCAAATAAATTAGTGCCCCATTACGTGCAACAAAATAATAAAAAGGAGATATTTATTTAATAATTGATCAGTTAATTTGGCAGACATATATGTTCCTATTTAACTTCTGTGACACTGTCCCCATTTATATACTTTCATTTATTATTTTGTTGCGTTTAATGGCACTAATTTATTTCATTTATTCAAGCTGCATTGTGAGTATATGTTGACTTAATGAGCATTTTTTTATTTATGTATTTATTCTTATTTATGGCAAGCTTTGTCCTCCATACTGCTACAGTGGAGCAAGTAGTAAATGTCCTCTTACTGTTCTCGAGTACAAGTTAGCATTAGCACTGCAGCACAGTAGCACTATTTGCTACAGGAACTTAAATTTTTTTTAAAGAGTAACTAACAACAAATCAATATTTCTACATGTATTCTTGATTGTGGCATGTTTGATCCTCCATAAAGCTCCGGTAGGACAAGTGAAAGTAAATGTCCACTTTATGGTTTGCTATCTGCAACAGGAAGTTTGAAAAGGAGCATTTTAAAGAGTAATTAACCTCCAAATCAACTTTTTTCTGGTGAACTGCTTCAGTGCATTCTCAACATAAAATCTTTATGTTTTCACATTTATTCAAAATTTCATTGTAAATTTGGTTAATTCTGAAATATTTGTCGAAAAATGAGACGTCTGTTTTTAATTTAATAAGTCGCTGGAGGAAACTCAGAATAACAGATTTTCCCCAGTTTTGACCTTAGTTTTCACTCTAAGCTGTGGACTGTCGTTGCTCTGTTGGTTTCTGACTGGAATATGTTTGCGGTCGCAACATGTGCCACGCATGCTGAGTTTACACATCTGTAACACGTGTGCACACCAATAATGTGTCTGAGCTCATGCCTGTCTGACCTCTGACCTTATGTAGCTGATGGTCTAAATTTATTTCAAGTATTTTGTGTTATCTTCGTCACTGAGTGTCAGTGGATAAATGTGGTTCGTCAGAGTGTGAGTCTGTTTATTTAACACTAAATAGAGAGATAAGCAGAAGATATGTGACTTGAATCATGCAGAAAGATAATTGTTTGACGCCGAGGATAAAACATTTATTTGAAATAATTTATATATTTCCTCATTCTGTGCATTGACATACTTTAATCTGGTTTGTTATTGAGTTACTCAGCCCTGCTTCTTTTACAAACCCCTTATCAGGGAACATGATGAAGATTTTTAAGGATGTTTTCACACCTGATTATCCAGTAGATCCAGTTGCAGCATTTGATATATTTTCAGCTGGCGTGGTTCTCTTTCTTACTGCAATGAGTGAAACCAAACTGTTTGAAAAACCTATTCCCCTCCTCACCTGTGGTGACGCTCCAACAAGAACCACTGAAGGAAACGACACAGTAGGTCCACTTAGTATTCATACATGCTTTGAAATTAAAATGTACATTTTTTGATGGAAAATAGACACTTTTTCATTCTCCTCTCTAGTTTCACAATCATGTCAGGTTAAGATTTAACACTTTAATGTCATTGGTCAATATATAACTAGTCATTGACAAGAATCAAAATCCCTATTTTATGATTGGTTTGACCCAGTGGTTCCCAAAGTGTGGGGCGCGCCCCCTAAGGGGGCGCAGTGCCATGGCAGGAGGTCGCGGGAAGCAGTATGGATGAATGAAAAATAAAATAACAGTTACACTAAAGTGTTTCACTGTAAAGGTGGTTTGTAGTGTGTTTTGTGGCAACCTGAAGTGTTGCCACAAAATTTCAGTGGAGTTTGAAAACAAAATATGTGTAAAGGTTTATGTCTGGTTGAATGATGTGTGCCCAGTTGATATTTTTTCTTTTTGGGGGGAATTTTATTATAAACCATAGAGGGGCCCAGAAAATCTTTGGGAACCACTGGGGGGGCAGAAGAAGCTGGATGCTGGATCTAAGCCTATTATCTCCATCTGAACAGAAGGTTTGAAGGGGAAAAAGGGAAATAACTTTTTTTATCATTAAGTCTGCTTTATTGGTCTATTTCCTGAGCTCTATTACAGAGATGAAAGGATATATTGACAATTACAACTAAATGCTTGATGTTTGGATTTACAGCCAGCGTCGCATGCAGTTTCCACATTGTTAGTCTCTTCTAGTGGGAAAATGATAGTTTAATTCTTGGTTGTCTCTTTAAAGCACAGGCTGGTTAATCAACAAATTACTCCTGAAGCTAATTAGAATGAAAAGAACAAACAAACCAAAGTCAAAAAGCAAATCAAAGCCAGACGCTCACTCAGGAAACAGCTTTCCATGCATAACGTGGGACTTTATTAACAACTCCATGCATAAAAGAACCAATGCCGACCACAAAGCGCGCGCCGTCACACATCAACTGAGTTTCCATCCAGTTGTGGTGGAGTTTGATGGAAAGTTTCACTGCACAGTCCCAACATCTGGTCTTTGCTAAACTTTTCAGCAAGAATATACTGGGGTTTGTTTTCCAGATGTGGGATAAAGAGGCGCTTTTAAACTGTGTCTGAGATACACATTTGATATAAAAAGAGTGCACGTCAGCTGACGTCAGGTTTTTCTGGTATAAACAAGGAGGTCATCTATATGTCTGTCCACTATTTAGCTATCTAGCTAACTAGCAATCAGTCTATGTAGCTCTATTTAGCTAGCTAGCTAAGGCTAGCGATCTATGTCTTGCTGGCTAGCTACCAAGATAGACAGTAAGCAAGATAGTGAGACAGCTAGCTATGTTGCAACACAAGACTATGAAATAAATGAAGTTCAGTAACATCAACTGTAAATATTTTTAATATGCAAATAATGTTTCATTCAACATACCCATTTTCAAATGCAATGACTTATTTATTCATCACATTATTTTAGTGTCATTATTCTATAATGACCCTTGTGACTTTTCTCACCTCTAGTCAAATTACTCATTTTGTCTTACTGCCTGTAGTAATATGAAGGGTAAAACACAGCAAACTCAACGAATCTGATTGTGAATTTTATTGGTTTATTTAGAAAATACCTTCTGATAATGTGACAATAATTAGGGCTAATATGTGTCAGTTGTGTTGCTCCTGTGTTTTCATTCTTTACTCGAGCACCGATCACATTAAACTCAGAATGACTTTAGTTGATTTTAGAAAAGAAAAACAATTATTTTGTGACTAGAACCAAAAGATCCAGGTATCAGTGACGTAACGCTTCCGTCATCCCCTCGTTGCCATGGTGACGACGTAGCTTTGCTGTTAGACGCTGATTTCGAACGGGGGAAACTTATCAGGCTAAATTAGCTGCTGTGTTTGTATTTCTGTACATTTTCCCTGCAATTTAACTGAGAAGAGACGCAAAGTGGCATCAAGAGAAGCTCAGGTTTGAATCAGACGAGGTCGCAATAAAATAACCTGTGACATTATTACAGTAATTCTACCGTTTGTGGCTCTTAAACTTAATGAAGTGCAGCTAGCTTCCGTTTTAGTTAGCTTAAGCTATAAGAACTCCAAAGTTTAGCTGCGAAGGTAACTTTATTTTAACTTAACTTATTAACTTATTACCTTTTAATAATGTCTGCATTGTTATGTGCGGTGTTTCCTGATAGCAGAAAGCTCGTTTAAGGACACGATATTTATTAAATAAAATCAACTTTTTGTTCAATCAAATGTGATATTTTGACATTAACTTCTACTAACTTAACAAAACTTATTTTAAGAATTATAAAAGTAATTACAAACCCAACCATTACTGAATTACTAGCGTTATTTACAACATCTAAGTCACAGCTAGTTTTATTCTTGGCAACCAGTAAATAAAATATGTCTTGTCTAATTCTAAGGCTGGTAAAATAAAATAAAACAAAGAAAACCCACCGAATATGTTAATATTCTCAGTTTTCGTCAGTAAACCTTCACAATTTAGACATGACAATGACATAATAAAGGAGTAAAAATGTTCTGTTTACACAGAGAGAGAAGTTGGGGATAGATTTGGGTTGAGATTTGCCTCAAATGATCAGAATTGTCTCTGCTAAGATTTTAACTGGACTTTATTATTTGTGCAGGATGAAGCAGATGGTGGAGATGTTCAGACACAGAAAGGTTTCGGATTCATCGATCCTTTCCAGAAAGGAAATAGCTATGTGAGTCCAGAATAACTAACTGTCAGTAGTTTTCCATCATTAAAGAGAGAAAAAAATACATAGGAAAATTTATAGGAAATAAATTATTCGTGAATTTAAAATGCCTAAAAGTCATTTTAGACAAAATGAAGCAAAATTGGAAAAACAATTTTTGGTAGAAATAAACTTGAGATTTCAGTCATAGTCTGCTTCTAGTTATTTCCAGATTAGGTGAATTGGACTGCATCTATAATAAAATCACAAATTATCACATAAATATATCCTCCATCTTTCTTTTATGTTATTTCTAACTCTTCCAAAGGCAAAATGAGAATATTTAAATGTTTTCTTCACTGTCAAAAGCCATTAATAATCAGATATTTTCAAAATTACACATTTAAAAACTGATGTTTATCCTGCTTCATGTCTGCCGTGGTTTAAAAAAAATCAAAATGCAGATTAGATAAAATTCAGGTAAGTTTTGATGATTTGGATCAGCTGTAAGAGAAGAAATGTGTTAAAATGTCAACTTTAATAAACATTTAGACCAGGACCTGATAAATCCTGATCTTCCACTAATCTAAGGTCAACAACTGAAAACTATCAGAACAATGAGAGTAAGCGTTAGAGCGCCCTCTGCTGACAAGAAATAGCCACGTACTAACTCAACATTCTTCAGCAGTAATTTAAGAGATGTCCATAACTATGTTAGATCAACTTGATATAAAATACAATGTGGTTCAAATTAATCTCAGTACGGACATTAATTGAACACATGCAGTTCAGTTCAAAACAAATGAAAACACAATGCAGAGAAATCCATTTCATGATAGAATAGCATTTAGAGAAAAGATATATAGCATTGTTTTAAAACTTTGTATCAAAGCAGAACATCTCGAAGGAAATGTTCGAAGGAAGGATACTCTATATCACTGAGACAGGTGTACTTTCTACAAGAGAGAAAAAGTCCCTCAGAGTTTAAGACAGAAACAGCTTTTACTGGGACAAAGACACAGCTTGGCACAGAACAACTGATGTTATAGTTCTTTCTTTTTACAAAAAGACAATAAAACATACATTGAGCCAGGTGTACTTTCAATAAGAAAGGAAAATAATTCAGCATTAAAGCTAGCAATATCTTCAATCAGTAAAAAGCGACAGAAGCGCTGATCTAGTAAAAAAGAGAAACAATTAAACACAGACACGCTGAGTAGGTGTACTTTCTATAAGAAAGAAAAGTAGAGATTACTTACACAGACCTGTAATCAAAAAGACACATCTAGAGAAAGAAGCTCTGAGCCTGGAGAACTTTCCATGGAAGAGGAACAGCAGCAAATGGAGAGACGCTGACCCAGGGCTAGTTTCTATGGGATAGAAAAGAGCAGCAGAGAGAAAACGGCAACATGAACTGTGATGTTTTAATGATCAGAGTGGAAACAACATCAGGACTGCAGTGGTTTTCTGATTCTACAAGGGTTTACCTTTGATACTTTCCTGTTTTTCAGGTTCAGAAACACGCCGAAGCAGTACATGTGTGTGGAGATGCTGCAGGATGGCTACCACAGGTAGCCTTCCCCTCCCTGCTATCACCCTGAGTTATCGATGGCACATCGGCTCAGCTGACTGATCCGTGTCTGAGTTTCAGGTCGTTTGCAGAGCTCTTCACTCTGCTGTGCACAGACCTGGAGCAGAGGGCCAACGCTCCGCACAGATCGCCCCGGCTGCAGGAACCGCCGCTGGAGGAGCAGCGGGAGAAACTGGAGACCATCCGGCTGTACCTTTGCCGGGCAGAGAAAGCAGAACGGGACGGTGAGGAGAGGAAGATGTTCATCTGGAGTTAAACATCAAGATTTTCTAGATTTAGTTTTGTTTTTATTAGTTGTGAAAAATCAAATCTGGATCCAGAAAACCATAAAATCATCTAGCTTTAGTTCAGAGCTGTGATTAACAATTACTTTACTAACTGACTAATCGTTTGTTCTGACGATTATTTGATTCGTCTGATGCAAGAAATTGGCAAATTCTGCGTTATTTTTTTATTCAAAATTTTAATTGGATATTAAAAATATTTCAAAGATGCAAATAAAGACATAATTCAGTATCTTTTTAAATAAGGAAATAAATATTTTATTGCCTATATATGCAGTAACAAAATATTAATCGATTATCAGATACAGGATTTGGGACATTCTGTGGGTTTTTCAATTCAATCCTTTTTATAAAATATTAGAAATACATCAAATATGCAAATAAAAGATAAATATTTTATAGCCTAAAATACAATAGCAAAGCATTTTGAAAATTAATTATCAAAATAATCAATTAATCTGATACATATTAATTAATCAATAATTACTGCTCTGCCTGTGTTGTTCTTCCGGTTTGTATACTCCAGTTAACAATTAGTCGGTTACTAAATTAGTTGATAATTATTTTAATAATCGTTCAGCCCTACTGTAGTTTAAGTAATGCAGGTTTTTTGGTGCAGGTTCCTGGACAGCTGTGTGTGAAGAACGGCTGCATTTGGGTCGCTACTTCAGCCATCCGACCGACATCTGGCTCAGCTTTCACTTCTTCCACAGCTGCGCTGACAGAGTGTTCGGAAGCCGATCCAAATCCGCCACGGAGGCCAGATTCCACCTGGCTGAGCTGTACCGGCAGCAAGGTAGCCGTCACACAGACGCCGTTACGCCTGGAGAAACGCCAAACGTATGCGGTTGTGTCCTGTCCCCCAGGCGACTTGATGGAGGCGAGGGATCAGGCGGAGAGGGCCCTGAAGCAGGCGGAGGACGGAGGCTGGAAGGACCAGGATGGCCGGCCACTGAGGCTCTGGGGCTGCAGGGAACTGGGAGAAATCTACAGCCTGATGGGTGAAAATTACCTCGCAGCGAAGCAGTACGACACAGCCACCATGCTGCTGCAGCTGGGATCCAAGATGGCTATCGAGGGTGAGTGGGAGGAGAATATGGAGTTCACACTAATTCACCAATTAGTGCATGTAAAACAAACATTACAGACTGACAAAAGGAGGAGTTGATCCACAAAATAAGTAGCATGATAAGAAAACGAATAACAGCAATAAAATTACATTGGAACAAAAAAAATGAAGTAACCATTAAAATGGACATATTTAGGACAAATGCAAAACATGACCAAATGGTGTCACAACAAAAACAGTAAAATTGTTTAAAATATTAGAATATACTTTATTTTCTCTCATCCTGGCAATTATTGTCTGATTTGCATCATTTTGCTTTTCTCTAATATTTCTCGATTAACCGAGGGTCACAGTTATTTTGGGCACCAGGGGGAAAAAGAGGGAGAGGAAGAAAATAATAATTAAAAAACGTTATGTGGTATTAATATTATTAGGCTATCCGTTTTTCTCTGTTCTACCCTGGAGTTTAAAAATTTTTATGTGACCTATTATGCTTCCTTGAACAGGTTTTTCTGAAAAATTGTAGGTGTTTTGGTTGACATTTAATTATTTGAAACCTAACTTAAGCATTTTGTCATGAGTTTGCGATCTGGTTTTTTCAGGCGGCGATAAGTCGGTGGAGGCCGAGTCGTTCTTCAGGGAAGGAATGGGCTTACAGAGCTCAGGAGATCATGAAGCAGCCAAGAAGGTATCAAATCTTAACTTTAGTTGGAAACAGAAACATTATTCAGCTGACGAAAATAAATTCATGAGTGTCTTTTATAAATTACTCCCAGCTCTTCAACACCTGCGTAGAACTGTTTGACTCTCTGCAAGACGTGAAAGGTTTGGTGAAGTCCTACAAGGCCATAGCCAAGTCCTTACAAAGGTACGAACACCGACGTCATCACAGATGTTTCTACTCATGAAAGAATCAAACCTGGCTTCAGCTTTCTGGTCAATCATCCGACCAATGGTGGTGGCTGCATCATGCTGTGGGACGAAATGATGAGACGTTTCAAACAGAAGTCAAGTTTGATCCAAAACCTAAATTTTATTTAGCTAAATTTAGTTTTATTTTTGTATCGCAGTATCTCAGCTTCACCTCCAAAATCCTTTGGTTTGATTTGCTTTTGGTTTGTTTAGGAAAAAAATACACTGACATTTGTTTTGTTTTTCTTAATATACTATTAAAATATTTTGAAGATACCTCCACTTTTGTCTAGTGCAAATATCTTTGTACACTTGAAATAAGACAAAGCTACTATATAGCTACTATAAGCTTTGTCTTATTTCAAGTAAGATATAGTAGCTTGTTTTAGTCAGTAAGTTCTTAACATTGAATAAACGTTAATAGTTCCACTGGCACTTTATTTCATTTATCACATGGGAAAAATGTCTTGTTATAAGTGAAAAACAGCAAGGGGAACAAATGCTCTCTGTCATTACTAAGGAATTATTGACTTGATCCTTATTGACCCTGATTGGCTCTGGTTTGATCTAGTTGGCTTTGGTGCTTGATTGGCTGTGATTGGCTGTGATTGCCTGTAGTTGGCCCTGATTGGCTTTGGTTGGTCTTGGCTGGTTTTGTTTGGCTCTGGTTTGCTGCGTCTTGCAGTCATAGCAACTAGTTTTTATTGTCATTTTTTTGTTATTACGATTGTTGCACAAAATATCATGATTAAACTTTACGTCCATATCGCTGCAGTAGGCCTGGAGAAAAGTTGCTTGGTACAACAGTTCATCAAACTGTTGGTCTGAGGGTTTTTATCTTTCTAACAGTGAAGGAAACATCGAGGAGTGTATTGAGAAGCTGGAGAAGTCAGCTGATCTGTGCAATAGCAGCGACCTGCAGGAGAGGCTGGCGGACATCAGCCTGATTCTGGGCTGCATCTACAGCGACGTGGTACCAAACTGAGACACGTTAAGCTGATTATTATCTTGTCAGTTTAGAAGTGATTTCATCTGCCTCTTTCTGCAGAATCGGCCTCTGAAATCGTGTGAATACTTCCTGCAGAGTTACAAAGCTGCCTGCACCGCCAGAGAAGTGCTTCTGCAGCAGAAAGCACAGGTGCGTCTTTTTAAAATCACATCTGGAGACATCTGTTTGGTACCAGGAAGCTGCGTTTCCATTACAAATTTTCTCAAAACTATTTGAAAATTGTGTTTTAACGCTTATGTCGCTAAAACACAATTTTCTATTGCTGTGTTTGCATTAAAAAAGAAAGGTGTTTGTTTTGGTTGTATTTTCCCAGAATGCTCTGCATTGTAGTTCGCTTCCTGCTTTTGGAAAGGCCTCCGGTCCGCTTGGCATTCACATATACTTTTGTTTTGCTCCAGAATTCATTTCAACCGAACAAAGACTTTGGTTTGTAGGTTAACCAGAGTTCACTGTTTTGGTCTGATTGCGCGTTCACACTTCCCCAAACGAACCAAACTTTCGAGACAAAAGAACCAGTTTGATTAAAGCAGACTAAACCGGACTGGTGGGAATGCATCTCTGACTTTTTGGATACAGTTCAAAGATCATTTATTTTAAAACTAAACAACAGCGGTGTGAGTGTAGATCCCTGAGGAACACCAAAACTACAAGTAAGGGCAGAGGATATCTCTCAATTTTCCTATTTTTTGTCATCTCTTTCAGGTGAAGCTGGGTCATACATGTGCGCACTCTCTCATCAAGAGTTACCTCTCTGAGATGGAGACGCCCTCTCAGTCCTCAGTGACGCAGCTGGTGGACTGGAAGGAAACCAGAGGACACCAGGACTTCTGCTGACGGTTCAGAAATTAACATTCAGCAGCTGGTTGTTGAGAGGAAGGAGAAAACAAACAAAAACATATATTATTACTTGTCTTTACGTATTGCCAACCACTTATCTTGTTCAAGAAATAATAAATTAACAGAATGCCAAGATTTCTCATCTGAAAATAATTTAAAACTTTCATTTATCAGCAAATTCCAACCTCCTCTAAGATGATGTGATCTAACCAGTATTCAGCTTATTTATGTTGATTCAGTTTATCTTTATTAAAGTGTCTGGAAACCTTTTGGCTTTCAGTTTAAACTCTATGAACATGTGCCAGATGTCAATGGACCAACAAAATAAATGTTTAAACGCCAATGTTTTTTGGTCAGAATGTTTTGTTTGATGTCTATAATGGAGTTGTTTTTTTAATATTGTTTTCTTTTTGTTTATTTTCTTACAAAAAATTATTATAATCTAATACTGTTAACATTTGTTCCTCTTGTCTGATTTAATTTGACTGAAAATACAGGTAAAACTTAATTTTAGTGAATTAAAATATATGTATTTCATTTATACTATTATATTCTTTATAGTTTAAATATATTAACTTTAAAACATGTGTTATAACTGTATTATTTTTTGAATAACCCTAAATTAAGTTCTATATCTGGGCATACATCGTTTTTGCTTATGTATGATTAACTTCCGGTTTTAGATTTAACGCTCTTATTTTTAAGGGACAAGTTCCGGCTTTGAGATAGTATCCGGTATTTTCAGTTGTGAACGTTGCTCTGAAGTTGCAAACGTAAACGGTTGTATGGTTTATTTTGGGCTGAACTGTGTTGTGTGTTCTGTATATTTTTTTTACATATATTTTTTTCAAACATTTGTTACGGTAAGTTATTGCGCGCTTCTCTTCGGTCATTACGGTGGCGTCACAGCCCACGTGTCCGGAAGGAGCTCCCATTGCTCCGTTGGTGTTTTCCAACTGAACTCCGGGAAGGAAGAAGCAGCGGCAGGTTGCAGAAACCTGAGCCCGGCTGCTGCGATCGGAGGGCCGGCTGGGAGGCCGCAGGCTGAGCCCCGCCAGCTGAAACATGGGCCTCCTGGCGAGGCTGCGGAAGGAGTGGTTCATCATCGGGATAGTGCTGGTCATCCTGTCGGCCAAACTGCTGCCCGGTGTCGGTGTTAAAGGAGGTGAGCCTCGGAGTTCGGAGCGGTTGGGTCAAAGTTTTGAATGAATATAGAGTTTTTAACTTTAAACGTTAGAAACGGAGAGCTCAGCTGAATATAAATGTGAATTGATCCCAATTTATCTGGAATAAGCTGAAATGTTTCCTCCTACCTGGATCCTAGTGACACGTTGCATTCAGCGGGAATGTCAACACTCCTTTCAGCTCTTTTATCTTAGTTTTTATAGGAAGAATCAGTCTCGGGATTTTCAGATTTAACCTGAGACAGTTTTAGAACTATTGTAGAGATTGTTTATCTCAACAGTAGTGAAACAAATACTGATAAATAAGTAATTAATGTAATTCAGCCTCACCTGTAGATAAGATAACCTGCTGGGCTGCTACTGTTGTGATGCCTTCAGGTGCTCCTCGAAAATCCTCCCTTCGATTTACAAAAACATAGGAATATGTATTTATTCCTGCCTTTTTAAATTTTAATATGAATAAAATCTAAAAAAAATAAATAAATCCAAGACTATTAATCATTGTTCTAATTTAAAACTTTTGAACACTTTGTTCCACAAATGGCCCTTTCAAGTCCAGAATGGTCGGAAATTTGGCCAACAAATTTGACAGGGCAAAATGTTTGGACACCACTGCATCAGAACAACATAAACTGAAGGTCTAGCAGCTAATGATTTGGTCTGTTACCGTGGTTACCAGTGTACAATAGCACCTCGTTCTTCCTGCCTGTCAGGTCCGCTAAGGCCAGAGGTCACCATTGCCTACATTGCCGTTTCCCTCATCTTCTTCAACAGCGGCCTGTCTCTGAAAACAGAGGTGAGAGTCAGCGCCGCGATGCCTTCAGGTGCAGCTCAGACACCTCCACCTCCCATCGTCACGTCTGTTTTTTTCCGTTAGGAGCTGAGGAACGCGCTGTTCCACGTTCGCCTCCACCTCTTCGTCCAGTCGTTCACACTGGTCTTCTTCCCCCTGGTCGTCTGGCTGCTGCTGCAGGTCCTGGCGCTGACCACCATCGACCAGTGGCTTCTCAAAGGGTACAGTGTGTGTGTGTGTGTGTGTGTGTGTGTGTGTGTGTGTGTGTGTGTGTGTGTGTGTGTGAGTGAAAGAGGCTCTCTGTCTGGGTCTAAACTGTACCTGAGGGCCGAACACAAAGAGCCACAGTCACCGTTATTCCAGCTGATTCTCTATGCACCTTTAGGAGCAACAGCCAAACTTCATGTAACGTTCAGGTTGAAGCTCTGTGTTTTTCTTTTGGGGCTTTGCTACAAAAACAGCAGCAGCATTAGAAAATACTAAAAAGATAACTCAACATTATCTAAAAATACTCAAAACTGCTAAGAACACCATTTCTTATTATGTGTAACAAGGTTCCTCACTCATCCAGCAAAACGTCATGTTTTGAGTTAAAAAATACTTAAAGTTGATAGGAAATTTTAAAATGCCTCTTGATAATTATGTGGTATTGAAAGATTGGGAGATTAATATAAAGTCTATAAAGTCATAAAAAATGCAAACATTTTAAAAGGACTTAAATAAATAAGCAATGCTTAGCCTGGTGGGGGCACAAGTAAAGCCTGGTGGCCCGTCAGGCTTTTAATAGACTGGGGGAAACCCTGTGTAGATGTGAATGTATTTGAAAAACGTTCTTTTCCTGATGTTTTTCCCCCAGTTGACCCTCTTCCTGTTGTTGTGGTTGCCTAGGTTACAGACGGTGAGCTGCATGCCCCCTCCGGTTTCCTCCGCCGTCATTCTGACCAAAGCAGTCGGCGGGAACGAGGTGACGCTCACACCGGGTCGGTTCGACCTGGGAGGCGATTGGTGAGTCTGCCTGTTGCTGTTTCCCTGCTGACCGCCTGCTCTCTGTGTCTCCAGGCGGCGGCCATCTTTAACTCTGCGTTTGGAAGCTTCCTGGTGAGGACCGGGTCGGGTTTGGGTCGGGTTGGGGGCCGTATCGGAGCAGGCCGGGCTCTAATGATTTCTGTTTGTCCTGCAGGGGATTGTGGTGACTCCGTTGCTGCTGCTCCTCTTTGTAAGACATAAAACATTCACTATGTTTTGACAATGTTTCCAAAAAAGCTTTTGGGAAATGTTTTTACAATGCAAAATGATAGAACACAAAGTATTTATCTTTTTGCATTTTCTTTAGAAAAGGTGGTGTAACTTCCTGGTTGCATAAGTGTTCACATCTTATTTCATATCAGCATTCGTTGGTAGGAATCTGTTCATCTGGATTAGATTATATTTATCTTTTTTACCTTTCCAAACCTCTCTAAATCTCTCAGATGTTAATGAGAGATTTTCCTTATTAATATCTGAGAGTCTAATGTCTGAATGTCCAATTCAGACATAATTGCTCTTAAAGCTGAAGTGTGTAACTTTCATAAAATGTTGTGACAGTTTATGAAACAGGTAATCTGTGAAAAGTTCGATCTCCTCCCTGAGCTACTAGTGCCGTGCGAAGAAATGCACTGTTTCTGACCGAAATAACCAATCAGAGCCAGGAGGAGGGTCTTAGCGCTGTCAATCAAGCTAGTGAATACATCAATAAAAATGCTAATAGAAAAGAAACAAACTATCATTACAGGAAAACTGTTTATTTGCTGTCTTTGGTGGCTATGCAAACTAGCTTTAGGATTCACAACAGGCTGTGCTCGCTGCAGTGTAGCAGCGCCACGCAGAGGATGATTGGCAGCGCTAACAGCCACCTCCTGGCTCTGATTGGTTGTGTCTAGTTAGCTCTGAGCGAGGGCAGAGGACAAACTCATAGTTTTAATAACTATGTAAAAGTTACAGACTGCAGCTTTAGACATCTTTTTCTAATCACAAAAAATGCAAAACTGAAAATTACTCAAATTATTGTAAATTGGGCTTAAAAGATGTTCCTGTTGGTCTTTACATTCATAATTAAACCAATATTATGATGTTTTAGTTCAGGGTTGCTTTACTATTAATCAGTTATAAATAATCAAAATCTTCACCCACTCTGGATGAAGATTTCTTCTATTTTGAATAATTTTTGCTCTAATTACTGCAAAAACACAAAATATTACCAAGTAACCTTGGTCTACTTTTGACTCCAAATATCTCAGTACACTTGAAATAACTTACAAGTGACTTTGCAGAAAGATATAGAAATTTATTTAGTCAATACATGGCTGAAACTGATAAAAAACGTACCATTTCCGATGGCAGATTATTTCACTAATAACATGAGAAAAATATTTTGTTACAAGAGAAATAATCTGCCACTAGAACTATCACTTCTAATCAATATTAAAGAAATATTGGCTTAAAACAAGCTTGTATATCTTACTGAAAAGTTACTTATAAGCTATTTAAAGTGTACTAATAAGATGATGTGTTTTTGCAGTGTTTTGTGTTCTTTATTACTGTTTTGATCCTGAGTTGTTTTTCCTCCTAAATTGTGATCAAACACATTCTGGGAACAACCAGGATATTTAACCTACACATTAAATCACTGCAAAAATAATCGGTGCTCTTCCTTTTAAACCATCCCAGTCCACTAGATGTTTCATTTTGTTTCTCCTCCTCCTGCAGCTCGGATCTTCATCCTCTGTCCCCTTCACCTCCATCTTCTCTCAGCTCTTCATGACGGTTGTTGTTCCGCTGATCCTCGGTCAGGTAGGAAGACGTTTTTGACGCACCACTTCCGGCGGCTTTGTTCCCGTTAACCGTATCCGAATTCAGTGCTGCATCCTTCAGAGGCCGCGATAGATCCTAAACGAACACAAAGACTCCTCCAAATGCGTCCTTCTTTCCCCAGATTTGAAGGATGGGTTCGGTGTATCCTTCACGGCCCAACATATCCCATGATTCATTGCGGGTCCAAGCCGAGTGTTGAGCGGTAATGGAGGTGAAGAGCGGCAATTATTTTGGTATATTACAATGTAAATGACACAAGAACTTTTACAATGTTTCTAGGTGATAACGCAGCTGTGTAAATCTCAAATACCTGCTCAGTTTATCAACACATCACCTTATTGCAATATTGCTCCGATATTTTCGGAGACGTCATCGCCAGCTGTGAGCTGGCGGGGAGCTTCCGGTTCGGTACACCGGGAGAGAATGCCTGACTCCCGGCACATCGTTTTCAAACTCCCGCAAGTTTCCTCTATGAGTGGAAGGTAAACACAGATTCAGTCAGGTAACAGTGTAATGGCTGTTTTACTTAAGTAGTGATCGTTTTCCTGAGCAAATAGGTTTGACTGATTAAAGTTAACGGATAGCCTTTTATACAAAGCGAAAAGATAATTCAGGAGTAAAAAACATAAACTTCGCGCTCCATTTTTTCCTCTTTGCCGCTCTGACATGGTTGCTAGGCAACATGAGTAATGCTGTGGTGGAGGCTAGGCCGTTAGCTGAAGGCTAGGCCGTTAGCTGAAGGCTAGGTCTGTCTGAATTCACAGCTTTTCTGTCCCGGTTGTCGAATATCCGTGGCTTTCGGAGGATGCAGCCCCTGAACTGGGACACACCAAGTTGCTAACCCCTCCCGGCTCGGCCTGCAGGTGTGCCGCGGTTTCCTCAGGGAGTGGCTGGATCGCCGGAAGCCTCCGTTCGGTGCCATTAGCAGCGCTGTCCTCCTCATGATCATCTACACAACATTCTGCGACACGTTCAGCAACCCCAACATCGAGCTGGACCCCACCAGCCTGCTGATGGTCGTCATCATCAGTCAGTATTGAAGGCCTGACTGGAGCCTTTTGGGTTTTTGGCTTTCAGTGCTGGTAGAAATGGTTTGAAAGCCTTGAAGTAAATTAATGTGAACCTGAAAACTAGAAAGCTCCAACCTTTGAATTGGAAAAGGTGGTTTGAATTACAACAGTGCCTGTGGTGATTGGTAAATTTATTTTGAGGCTTTTTATACACTGCAAAATAAACAATCTTGCCAAACTGGAACAGAAATACTTTGTAATATTGTTTTTGCAGTGTAGACTTTACCAAGAGGTAAAAATACTTCTGGAAGTTTCTATGTAAATATGCATATATTAAGTAAATAAATGCATGTATTTTATAAGTGTAGCTTTGCCTCTCTAGTATAAAGTAAGACGTTTCCTCTTGGATTCAGCTAAAATCGAGGTTATAAACGTCTCACTTTCTTTTGTTTTCTGCAGTTTTCTCCATCCAGGTCAGCTTCATGCTGCTCACCTTCACATTTTCCACCAGGTCAGTTTCTTCATTAATTAACATTTGGCTCACTAACCAGTTTTAACCAGCAAATCTGTGCCTTTTGATACGCAGAAATTTCCAGGCTTTTCTGGAGAATTTCAGAGAATCTGATTTTATTTTGGCTCCTTCCTGTTGTTTCTGCCTACAGTGGCCCTAACACGCTGTCGTACTGTTTTTCCCTCTCAGGTCTGGATCAGGATTCAGCCCCGCCGACACCGTCGCCATCATGTTCTGCTCCACACATAAGTCTCTCACTCTGGGTACCGTCGGCTCCCAACATTACTGTGTTTTTAATCTTAACTGAACAAAACAAACAAGTTTTGCATTGAATGACAACAAATCGAAAGTAATGACAAGACATAATGTATAAAGAGTCCGTTGTGAAAGGCAAAATGGATTCAAATACATAGTTTTATGAGGGGAGATACAATTTTCGGTGTGTGAAAAAACCGTGTGGGGTTGCTGTGAGCGCGACTGAACGCTGGCTGTGTCCAGGAATCCCGATGCTGAAGATTGTCTTCGAAGGCTACCAGCATCTGTCTCTGATCTCCGTCCCGCTGCTCATCTACCACCCGGCCCAGATCCTGCTCGGCTCCGTCCTGGTGCCGACCATCCGGAGCTGGATGACGAGCCGACAGAAGGTAACCCAGTTGCAGTGGAGGCTCCCTGGCTGCTGGCTGTGCTCCAGTTCTGACCTCTGACCTTCTGTCCTCTCTGACAGACTAGTTTGTTGTTGAGATAGACCACGGCTGAGTGAGTAAAGACTGACCCCAAGCAGACTGTCTCTGCCTGACACTTTAAGTCGGAGTGATTCGTGCCGATATTTAATTGTCCCAGACTATCCTGCTTCCTTCTGCCAGCAGGTGGCGCTGTTCAGCCCAAATTAAAGTCTTTAAGAGGCAACGATGAAGAAAACTTGGCTTAAAAAATTATTCAATTAAAAATTTATAATGTTTTAAAAATACAAAAATTCTTCAGTTGAATAATAAAATAGACAAAAAAATCTTACCTAAAAATGTAGAAATAAGCAATGAAAAAAATAAACCAAATAAAAATTATTCGGTTGAATAAGATGAAAAAAGAATAGTCATTAAAATATAAAAAAAAAAGTATTCATAAAAATAAGTGAATTAAAAAAATTGAAAAATCCTTCAGTTAAATGATAAAAAGAATATCAAAGTAATTTTTTAAACATTGCAAATTGGCAATTAAAGTAAGTAAAATCTATAAATTAAAAATAGAATATAAATTAATTTTAAAAAATTAAATAGATATAAAAAGAAAATATATTAAAATTTAAAAATGTCTTTAATTATTGAAGCTTTTTCTCCCTAAAACAACATTTCCATAATTTATTTCTGATACTTCATCTTTATTCTGTTAATGTAATTAATTTATTCTATTTTCTCTTCGTCTGGTTCTTAATACTTCATAGTAGATCTTCTATAAAAGCCCCTTTTCCATTAAGAAGACTCTTTTCCTGGCAGTTTTATGACTTTTTTCAGTCTTTAAACTGTTAATGTTAGAAAGTTATTCTCATAATTTCAAAATGATAAAACCTCAGTCTTGCCTTTACAGTATGAACAGTTTAATTGCTCTGATTGGCTGTAAATTAGTTGAGAGTACTGTGTATTAGCGCCCCCTGCTGGTAAAAACCCACATTTCACCTGCTGGGATCACTGCTGCAAAAATGAGCTTCTCTGTTTGGTGGTGGGAAATTCACTCCTTTTTTTTACCATTTCACTTCCTTCTTCATCAAACTACGTCAATAAAAACACAATTAATTAAAATCTTTCACAAGAATAAATATAATTCTGATTAATATCAGTGTTTTAACATGTTTTTTTCTATTTTAGGGGATCAAACTATCAAACCTGCAGCCGGTCTGATGCGTCAGAGCGGCGGAAGGATACAAAAAGTGCCTTGTTATGACCAACAACAACTAGGACCTCCAGGTGGCAGAGCGGGATTCACTGTTTGCCATCAAAGCCTGTTACTATTTTCTACAAAAAACAGAAAAAAAACTCACATTTCCATTGTTTATATTGTTTTATATTTAAATGAAATGTGTTTTATTTTTTTATATCTTGAACTTTTGAGGAAAAAATGGTTCTGGGGGGAAAAGGATCTATTTTCAGGAAGTGGGTGAGGTTTCTGGGACCAGTTCTGTTATTTGTTTTCTATTCTGGTTCTTCCAGCTTTTACTGCCAGAAACTGTAAATGGTTTTGTTTAAATTAATGCTGGATTGTTACATTGAATATAGAAATGAACATTAGCAGTTTGGCCTCTTGACCCTTTTTTATTATAGCAGAAGCAGTGTTGGTGTTACACAGACAGGGGGCGGTGTTGAGCTAATCACTCATATTTCTAATCGACAAAACTAAACAAATGATCTCCTGTTATTTCACTTTAATATTGTGTTATTTAAATGCCACAGTTTCTGTCTGGATGCATTTCTTGGATTTTAACCAATTAGTTTGTTCTTTTTCATTTGAAGTAATACATAAAACACTATTTATCACACATTTCATGAAATGGAGCCCCAGAACAACACAGCACCTGGTGTTTGAGATGGAATATTCCTCAGGAGCATTTTGTTTGCACTGCGGGACAAATCCATGTGGGAATAATTCCTTTTAGTTGCTGGTTAGACAACAAATTGGCAACAAATCGACTGGCAGCTCGTTGATTTTAGTGACCTGTCATTTTCCAGGACAGATGGCGCTTCTGACACATCGTTTGCAAGCAGAAGTGGCAGCTAATATCAGCCTGTGAAATATCTGGGGGGGTTAACGTGAAATTAGGCCATTTAGGAAACATTGTCTAATGTAAAGTCTCCGTCTGCAGAGATAAACCATATATCACTGAAAATAAACTGGATTATTACCTTTATGTGACTTAAAAGTTGAAAATGTTATTTTTACACGAACAGACATATGATAATGTATTTCAGCCACTATAAATAGAAGAAGGAGAAAATTTGTGCCAAAAATCTCAGCCATTTTTTAGATATAGGAAGGGAATTTGAGTTTGAAAAGCTGGAAAAGTTGCAAAAAAAATTTTCTATTAAAAACACTCACTAAGTTTCGAAAGTCACAAATTTTCTGGAAAAATGACAAATTTGGGGATTAAACTGAGAAATTTGAGAAAAAACTCAAATTTCTCATATTTTGAACATTTGAAAAGTCAAATTTGTTAGTAAAAACAAATTGAGATTAATTTTTGACATTTGAGGAAAGTGGCATCCAATTAATCTCAGATTTATTTCTGAGATCAAATCTTTGACTTTTGAAACTCAGATTTTCACTTTTTATAGAAAATTTCTGAATTTCAAAATTGAGAAAAATTGTTTTCTGGCAGTTTTTGTATTTGCTCTTGACAAGATCATTGAAACATGAATGGACCATCAAGCAAAACAACAGATTGAGTTTAGAAATAATAGCCACAACGTAGTGGAAGGGAACCAATTTGTAAGTATTTTTATTATATTCTCAGACAGTTATAGAAACAAAACCAACGTGTCAACATTAGTCAATAGAAACATAACGATATAAATATGATAAACGTACTTAAAATATCTGTACTAATATAAAGTAAGCGTTATAGCAACAGGTTTGGGATATAAAGGATAATATCCATCTCTTCTTACTTAAAAAGGAATTTCCTCTGGTGGGTTTGAGATTTCTTTCTGTCATCGTTAGCTTCGCTATAGAAGAGGATTTGGGCCACTAAAAAGAATCTTCTCAAGTGACTTTAATCCCAGAATTTTTTTTTCTCAGAATTCTTACATTGTTTTTCCTCTGAATTCTGACTGTAATCTCAAAATTTTGACTTTTTTTTTTTTTTTTGCCAGAATATGACTTTTGATTTCATAAGTTTAAAATCAAAATTTTGTGAAGAAAAGTCTTTATTTTTTTGGTGGTCCTAGTCCTTTTCCGGATGTTTAAAATCGGTCTTTATGAGCCTCTCAGTTTGAAGGTGAAGCCAGAATATCGTACTCCGCCAGAAGCACAAAGCTGTTCTCTCTGATTTTTCTAACTCTGACCAAATCACCGCACTCCTGGAGGTGAACCAGCCCTTGGTCCCCTCTCCCGTACTCTCGCTCGCGGTCGTTCAGCGTCACCTCAGTCCGCCTGCCGCAGGCCTGCCGGTAGACGTACCTCAGCCCGACCACCAGCACCATGCCCAACCCGGCTGAGCAGCCCAGAAGCATGCCCAGCTCCCAGGCGCTGTGTCTGGGAACAATGTCCGGATACTTTCCTTCTTTGTCTGGAGCGTCAGCGGGATCTGAGGGATGTTTTGGTTTGGTATCCGTGTTTTGAATGTTTGGTTTGATCTCTTGGTCATGATTTGGTCTGAGGTTGGGATAAGGTTTGGGGTTTGGATGGACAAACTTTCTGTGTGCCGGTGAGGTGAATCTAGTCTCAGAGTTTGGTGCATGGTGGGTTTGGGCTACCAACTTTTGATCTAGAGTGATTTTATGAGGTGCTGATGTTGGTTCTGGTTTAAGGGAGGTGATGGGTGAAATAAAAGATGACGAACTCACTCTTAAAGATGGGGAGGTAACTGAGAAAGAGGGAGTAGAAGAAGAGAAAGTCGGGGATCTAGAAGTTGGGAAGGTTGAAGTAGGGGAAGAAGGCATTGTTGGATAGTTGGAGGCACTGAAGAAAGAAATGGTGAAAGGGGTAGAGAAGGTTGGTGGAGTGGTAGTTTGGTATTTTGCAGAGGTTAAATGGTGACGTATGGATATTGTGGAAGGTGATGCTGGTACAGAATGATTTAGGGTTGTTTGAGGTTTGTTCTGAGATGGGCGAGGAGGGGAATGAATAGGAGATGCTGATGTGACTGATGTGAAGTTTTTACTGTGGCAACTAGCAAAAGAACTAGACTCTGAAAAAGATGATGAAGTGTTTGACGTGACAAAACCAACAACTGGGACCATGGTTTTGGTATTTCCTTCAAACGTAGGATCATTTCCTCCTGAGGAGACTGTGACTGGTTGAGGCGTTACAGAAAACACCCTTCTTGTTTGAGACAGTTGTTGGGAAAAGGGTCTCAAAGACTCTGTTGATGAGTCAAAATGGGTATTTTCTCCCTGGAGAGAAATAGGTTGAGTTTGAGGCAGAGTTTGATGAAAGATGGGGATTGTTTTTTTAGGTGAACTGGGTTGTTTTAGAGTACTTTTGGGTCCTACAGAAATTTGACTTGCATTAGTTTGGGACTTAAGATCTACAGCCATTTGAACCCTAGAAGAGTTGAACGAAGACCTTTGGTAGGATGGGGTTACTTCGGTCTTGACTATCCTCAATTGGGAATTAGACGGGACATTGTCACCCAGTTTGTCTGAGCTACTGGATTTGTTTGTGTTTGGGTCTGTCAAAGTGTGGTTTACAGGAGTATCTGTACTGAAAAAGGTTTCCATTGTTGGACCTTGGGTTGGTATTACCATAAATGTCCTGTAATGTTTTCCTCCAGGATTGTTTTTAAGTTTTAGCTCCTGTGATTTTATCTGGAGATCATTGCGCTTTGTCCATGTGTCCATTTGTAAGGGTACAAGAGAGTTTAATGCGGAAAATGAAGCAAGTGGAAACTGTGCTGTAGTAACTTTATATATAATATCAGGAGGTGATGATGGCAAGGGAAAGACACCTGTGTAAGGCAAGGGTTCAGTTGTTATTCTTTTCGACAGCCCTAGAAGGAATCCAGGAGACTCATTGATGGCACTTTGAGGAGATCCTGAAGTTAAAGTCTTCCTTGCAGCCACTGTTTGAGTTGTCCAAGTCACAGAGCTGTTTGTTTCTAATGTTGTGTGATCATCTTCGGTTTGTAGTTTCAAAAATTTCAGAATCTCCGTTGCATTTTTTATATTGGAAGGGCGTCCAGAGAAAGAGGCAAGAGTAGCTTTTCTGTTAGCTTTAAGCGGAAGAAGGGAAAAAGGACAAAGACAAATAAATAACATTTCACAACACCTTTCATTTTCTTAATTTCATTTCTCACTGTTTTTAGCTAATAATGAGCACAGAATGCCAACCTGTCTGGGCAGTAATCGTCTCTTGCACAGCAACAGTTGTGCTTGCTCCATCCGCCATTTTGGTTTTACTGCGTCTCCAAGCACCGGGTCTCCGATCACGCACCACTGCAGACTCAATACCAGTCCAGTACACGAAGTAGGATTGTACCACAGTTATGCTGACGTACAGATTAAAATACAAATATGGCAAAATAAACATTTTGATTTATTGGAATTCCCTAAATAGCTTGTAGTGATCAAGTAATGGCAGCTTACTGGAAGCGTATGTCTCCCTTTGGCATGTCAGGAGCTCTCCACACAAAAGACAGGTTCCTCTTTAGCTGTTTGTCTGAGTGTGTGACCGTGTCACCTTCAAACAGGCAGCGTAAGGTGTGGGTACCTGGTGGAGATCGAATCCAGGAGCCACCCACCAGAAGTGGACCGAGTCTCTCTGTCCTGATACCAGAACCTTCTCCAAATCCCTTCCTTTCCCCACCAATACTACGGGCCTGAAGCAGGAAACCCATGAAGTCTCTGGAGCTTCGTACAGTCACTGAGCGCCGAGACAGGGATTAATGGACATAGCAGAGGGAATGTGAGAATCATTTAAAGTTAACTTCATAGAACCTTTACCATGTTAGCTTTTAGTTAAATTCTGCTAGATGTAAGCTGTGCAGTTAGGTTAACTGTGTTAGCTGTTAGCTTTACCATGTTAGCTTACAGCTAAATTCTGATCATCCTTAGCTGTGCTGTTAGCTGGATTCTCTTATGTAAACTTCTGAAAGCTAGCTAACAGTCTGTGTTGGCTTCCCTTTGTTTGCAGCTTTTTGTTAGGACTAATTTGTTAGGTGCTAGCTAAATTTGGCTAGATGCTATCTCTGCTCTGCTGCTAAGTGGACTCTATTAGCTGTTAGCGAGACTCCTGAAAGCTGCTAGACTGTGCTAGGTATTAGCTTCATTGTGTTTCCCTGCCTGTGTTAGCTTTCGACTCTACCATGTTATCTTGTAGCTACATTTTGGTAGATGTGCTGTTGGGTGGTTACTGTTAGTATTTAGCGTAACATTGCTAGTTATATTGTCTGTGGAGAAGACGGCTAACTGTTAATTGTTAACTCCAGTCTTATCGCTAGGCTAATTGGAAATAGTTTCCAATTAGTTTCCAATAGTCTGCTAATAATGTTAGCAGACTATTAATTTTAGGTAAACTCTGAGGTATTGTTAGCTTGACAATGTTGCTTATTAGCTTTCCTGTTAACACACGAACCTACTTTCAGAAACAAACTGTACCTTTAAATAACTGAGTTATTTGGTACCTGTTATTAGCTGCCCAGGCAGGTATGAGGACGATGAGGTTTGTAAGGTGATGAAGTTGTGCTTCGGGTCCAGGGGATGAGCACGGATGTGTCGAGGAATCATCTCCTGACAGGAAGTGAGACTCGCTCCGTGGGAGAAACATAGGATGGGCGAAACCATGGAGCATAACACCACAGCTCCGCGCCAAAGAAGGAGGTTGGATGACATCATTAAACCTGCATAATTACTGCCATTAGAAATTAGACCAACAGACAGCAGGATAAGAGCAGAACTGGCAAATTCATTCAAAAACTATACATAGGAATCAGAGGGAGTTTTGTAACAAAACTTGCTTTTATACAGCAAAAGTGGAAAAGCTAAAATGTTTTAAAAACAGATGATTTGATAAATAAAATAGTCAGTTCTACAAATACCCAGAGGACGACGCTGGACTCTTTTCCTTCTGTGCACATAATTCATTTATTGTCTCTGTTCAGGTAATCCTAACACTTGTCTTTGATTTAGTTATATCACAATAAAATTTAAAAGAAGTTAAATTTAAAATAGATTAATAATTTTTAAAATAAGTTAAATAAAAAATAAATACAATTTTAAAATAAATATTAAATAAGTTCAATGTAAAATAAACATAAATAAATATTTTTTAAGAAGTTACATTTAAAATAAATAATGAAATTTTAAATAAGGTAAATAAAAAAAATAAACATTTGATTTTTACATCTCTTCTAAATAAAAATGATGGTACCATGAATCAGGAGCGTCCTCACCTCTCAGCAGGTCTCCACTGCAGCTCTGCTGTTTGGACTGAGGCTTTTATCCGATCTGGGAGAAAAGAGGACGACTTCAGGATTTCACAGGATCCACTGGAGCGAGGCACATAGAACCAGAACCAGTAGAATTGCAGAAGCGACCCAAACGCTAGTCTATCTCATCTTCATGAAGTTTAGAAAAGAATCAAAGCAATAAATTCACATATTACCAATGTGTTTTACCTTGAGACAAATTTAGTTAATTATCTGTTCATTATTTATTTTTGTTAATTTTGCAATACAGAAATAAAATGTTCATATATATAAATGAAACAAAGTACTTTTTTGTAATTTATTCTAGTCACACTTTTTAGATCAGTATTAATGAATTATTGACGTAAAACAAGCTCCTAAAGTTTACTGAAAAATTATCTGTGAGTTAATTTTGTCACTAAAATATTTGCATGAGAAACTAGACCAAAGATACTTGGTATGATTTTGTGGTTTTGCAGTGTATAACTCCATTTGTTATTTTGTTGATGCAAAAGCCAAACGTTTTCATCACTTTGTGAAGATTTTATAAACAAAAACTAAATTTTAACTCCTAAGATTAGAAATGTGACCTGTGATGTGATTTCTTGAGTTCTAGGTGAGTTATCTCTACGGGATTATCTGCAGGATGTTGGCCAGCTGCAGCCGCCTCCCTCCAGGATCTCCTGGACGTTTCTGTTGATCTTCTTTCTGAGCTCATTTCGCTCCAGAGCAGAAAGTTGGCGGTGAAGGAGAAACTAAACACAGCAGAGAGAAAAGGGGGAAACAATGTTTTCTGGACGGATGAATGGATTCGGGAGCAGATCAGTCCAATGGGAGGCAGCAGGTTTCTGAAGCGCCTGCTAGTCGGAATGTGTATTTTTTTTGTTTTGTTTTATTTTATTTTTAAACCCCATTTAATGAAGCGCATCAGCGCGATGCACAGCCGCTTTTTAACAGGCAGTGAAACAGCAGTCTGGGTCAGGCTGATGTTATGCAAACACAGGGGGAGACATGAAAAAGAAAGGAACAAGGAGGAGTGGGTCACATTAACCGACATGCAAAAAGAAAGAATGAGTGGACATTAAGACTTGGAGAGAGAAAAAAAGAAAAAGTTTAGCCAAATTAGGGAGGAGCAACAGGGAACCAAACAGCAGACATTGGCTGGATTGGGCTGGACATATGATTGTTTTCTATGTGTTTAGAGATTTAATCACAGCAATCGGCAAATAACTAATCTATTTGATCAATTTTATAGATTCCTCAGAGTTCAACTTATTTAATATTTTCATAATAGGAACATTTATCTGGACTTGAATGAAAAGATTTCTCTTTTAGTTTTTTGTAAGTTCAAATTTGTTTTATCTGATCAATGGTCAATCAAAAATAATCATGTTATCACGTTTGAACATAAAATTTCACTGAAGACACAGTCACAGTTTTGCTCCAGTTCACTGCAACAGAAGTGTGTTTTTATCTGTTATCAGGGATTTTGTGTGTTTAATATGTTACAAACCTTTTTAATATGAATTACTTTAACATATGTTTTGTTTTTAGTGTGTTTTTATGAAAGTGTGCCCAGGTTTATCTTCAGCCAAGTGACACTATCTGGTTAGAAGTTATGAGAAAACAGTCTCTGTTCCTCTTCTCCTTCAATCATGTTAAAATGTAACAACAAATTAATCCAGTTTTTCCCTAAGATGAAATTTATTGCATTCCTTAAGTCAAACTTCTTTTTTTTGTTTTACACTTTTTCTCTTTTTACTGATGCTTCTTGTAGTGAAAGGTCTTTGCATAAATGGCTGACTCTGTCTCCCTCTGCTGGCTGAAACAAAGAACTGCACCTTTCCATACGTGTGTAGGTGAACCACAATCAGAAATAACCTGATTAAAATTAAGAAAATTAACATTTTAAATGATACTTTCATTTATTAAAACGATGTGGAAAGTAATTACTCCATGGTTGTGGCAGCAACAACTGACATCTGCATCATTATGTAGGAAATTTAGTGATCTCTTCTTTGCAGAATTGTTTTAATTTATCACCTCCAGGTATGACTGACACTGAGATGTTTTTTTTCTTAAAGGCTTTAATTTTAGGTAATGAGACAAACACTTTCCAAAATGGTCCATTCTTGTCTCATCAGTCCAAACGTTTGGGATCATCAAGACGTGTTTTGGGCAAAACATGAGACGAGACTTTATGATTTTTGTTTTGCTGAGCAGTGGTTTTTGACCAGGACGCTTCCATTTCTGCCAGTATCTCTTTCTTTCTGTCCTTAACTGAGGCAAGTAAGTGGTTCTGGGTTCTTAGTGACCTTTCGGATGAGCCGTCAATGCATTCTGGAAGATAGTTAGGAGTCCAGGCCTCCTGGGAAGGAACATTGTGATCGTCACATCCAAAAGCCTTAGAAATGGTTCAATACCCCTGATCAGGCCCTTATCAGGGGGATTAACAAGAAACAGTAATCAGAACAACAAACAAACTCCTCCTGGTATGTTTTTTTTTTTTTTTTTCACCAGATTTATTGCAGATTTTCTAATTCTATAATTGAAACTGGTACAACTAGAACCTGGACTCTAGTTGATTCTTTAGGAGCAACTCTTTGCTGCCGATGATGTAATACCCAAGGTGTCGCCCTGCTCTCTGCTCACCTGTTGTTACCTGTCAGGCCAGAGTAGGTCATGGTTGTTGGGTCCCTCAGGCATTGGGTACACATGCTAATCATCATCTGATCAGCCTACCAGTACATAACGACCAGCTGAAGGCTGTGTCCTCCATCAAGTTGTTGTTTAGAGTAATTAGGCTGTTGAGCTCCTCAGCAACTGTTTGCATGTTCTGTTCTTGGATCTCTGTCTCGTTGAAGCCTTCCAAGATTTGCCCACTCATATTCTCCTTGCTCCAGCCAATCTCTGTGATTCCTCTGTTGGGCTTTTGTTTCTTCAGTAAAAGCTGTTTAGTACTCTTCATATCAACTCACCTGCCTGTCCTCTACTAGTGCTCTTCCCTCTGGATCTCTACAGTAAGCTTTTCTCCTCTGAAAACATTCCTGTTACTCAGACTAACCTTCTTCACCTTTTTGACAGAACAGTACTCTGGAATGGTGACGGCTTTCCCAGCTGAAAACCAGTCCAATCTTCCTTGCATTTTCTAAAGGAATCTTTTAAACTTTCTAATCTTGTCATGATTGGCTCTTAGTTTGACATTATGCAAATGTGGCCTTAACATCAGTATCCTGGAGTTGTCAAAGGTACAGCTAAGTGTTGCTTCATTCCTCTAGATCTGTACCTCCCAACAAGTGTCTAGACTTTGTCCAACTGTGGAAAGCTACAATCAGTGCATGTTATGGCTTTGTTCCATCGATGCCAGACTTGTTGAGTGCACAGCTAACAGTTGGCCTGTCAGTATTCTGTTAGCTGGAACTGTGGATCTATGGGTCTTGTGTCATCTTCTCTGATTAATGCTCCCTTCTTGTCAATTTGGATGTGAACGTCAAACCTTTTTGTGACCTTTCTGCTGTATCCCTTGGTCTTTTTGATGCTAATTGTCCTCTAATAAACTGCTGTCTCTTTTCCACTCTATGGCACTTGTTGATGTGGTTTGGTACAGTATATTGTCTGGTTCTACTGTAAAGATAGTCCATACAACTGACCCTTTCCACAAAATTCCTGGACCTTTCCACCTGCAGGTTGAAAGGACAATGGTATGGTACCACAGAAGGACGGTTTGGCTGGTGTCACACAACACAGTCCACTGATTGGGAGACAGAAAACGTCACTGCTTGTGACAAACACAAGACAAACTAGCGCGCCATGTTGATGCTATTTCAGGCATTTTGGTCCAACCTTGAAGACAAATCAACTGAATGGTGCATCAGAAAGTCCGGCGGATGTTGGAGACGTCTTTATTTTTAATAATATTCTTTGTTAAACATAGTCTACAAACTATTGTCACTGCTTCTTCCTCTTCAGCCATGTTTGTTTACTTTGAACTCACGTTTGGTCTCTGAAGGTCTGATATTTGAATGTTGGTGAATAAAATTGTTTGGCTCACAACCACACATTGTTCGACCAAACCTGAGAGTGCCTGAGAGTTCTTATAGTTGTGCACCGAGCCTCATATCAGATGGCAACTGCAAAAGCTAATTAACGAGCTAGCAATGTATATCAGCAGCCAGTTAGCACTTTCAGAGGAAACATCTTGGTTTTCTAAAGGCGCTGGACAGACAACCCCTTTCTACCTGAAAATGGCTAAGTATGTTGCGTTTGGGGGAAATTGTAGTCTGCCATTTTACAGAGAAACTATGATTTAGCCCGTTTAGATGACACAACTTTTTATGAACTGTGCCAGAAGAGCTCTATTGAAGCTCTAGTTATCCAGAAAAGACTTCCAGTTCCATTTCTTCGTGGTTTTCGCCAGGAGTAACATCGGCTATTGATCACCTGACTCAATGCGGGGAAAAAAGTGTTTCCATTGCAACTCTGCCAAATGCATCGATTTTATCGATTTTTTTATCTTTGCACAAAAACTTTTTATCGAAAGAAAGTGACGTTGTTTTTTTCTAAATTGTCTCGTTTGTAGTAAGTGGATTTATTTTCGTTATTTCAGGTTAATGGACGCAATGAACAGCTTGCAGCCCGAACGATCATTCCAGAGTTACATGATCATGTCTGCCAGGGTTTCAGGTATTTTCTGGGTTTCTTCATGGTGGGAACTGCATGAACCCAGGACTACATGTACAAGAAGCACTGCTTCTCCTGCTCTGTGTTACTCTCACAGAGAGGGAGAGAGAAAGAGAGGAGGCGGAAACCTCCATCTGCCCTGCTCGGTGACCGACCCGTCATCCTCAGGAACCGGGAGGAGACGGATCTTCTCCTCGCTTCTCTCCCTAATACTTTATATAACACCGGATGCAGAAACGGGAGTAACAACGGGAGGATGGATGAAGTGAAGAAGTAAAAACCGGAGATTTAATATGGATGAGATCTATAGTCTATATATAGGCTGTGCCCCGGACTGCACCACCGCCGCCGCCGCCACCATCTGCCCTCATGGTACCGGTAAGTCACGGAGCGAAAAGCCGGGGATGGACTCGTCCCGGGGCGGGTTGGTCCCGGCTATGACCGGGCGCTGATGCTAACTGACCCGTGAAAATGACTTCTGAGGTCTTGTGAGGTCGGGTTACCGTTCAGCCATGTTGCAGGAGGGGGCGAGGGAAGAGGAGCGGAGGAGTGTGTGTAACGGTGTGTGTGTGACGGTGTGTGTGTGTAACAGTGTGTGTGTGTGTGGTCGCGCGCTGACACCTGCCCCTGTTCCCGGTAACGAGAGGCAGCGCGAGCGGAAACCGTTAGAGCCGTTCGGAGCCGAGCATCCCGAAGCCCCGCGAGATGACTTTCTGACTCGGCGTGCCGGGGAGCGCGAGCGCCGTTCAGCCATGTTGCAGCAGGAGGGAGACGGAGGGAGAGAGGTAACCGACCAGCTAACACACAGCGGGGCTCCGGGGGGCTCCGGGGGGCTCCGGGGGGCTCCGGCACCGACCGACCGACCGACACCGAGGGGACCGGAGGGGAGGGACCGGAGGGGAGGGGTGTTGTGGTGAAACTGGTGTCCGGTGGCTCGTCGCTCCCCTGCCGGATGCAGCAGCCCGCATGGTGTCGCCTAGAGACGGGGGCGCGAGGCTGGAGGAAACGGGGTCGAGGGAAGGAACACAACATGTTCCCGATATTCTGACAGATTATGGGAACAAAATCACTTCGTTTAATGTTTTACTGAAAGCAACATGTTTGGGGTGAATGTTCTCTTTAAATATTTGTGTCTTCTCTAAGAATAAAGAATTTAACTATATTTCCTTACTTACTATAATTTTATGTTTTAAATACATTGTTTATAATCGTAATAATGAATTTAACTATATTCTTTGTTTTTTATTTTTAAATATAACTTTCATATTACTTTGAATTTATTTCCGTTAATTGAGTTATTAATCAAATTTTAATAATTTATTTAATCTATGCTGTTTTAATATTATTTTACCTTAACATATTAAATAAAAATTTTAATTTAAAATCTTTTTTTTTTTAACCACTTTTTAAAAATTTGCATAATTTCTAATCTTTAATTTACATTTATTTTATTCTGTTACTTATATATATCTAATTTATTAGTTTATCTTAGAAATATATATTCTTATTGGTTTAATTAGTTAATAATTGAACTATTCTGATTCCTTTTTATATTTTGATTTTTATTCCATTGTTATAAGATATTTTCAATATTTTTAAAGTACTATTCTCTATTTGTTAGTTAAATGTACATGTAGTGTCTGCATGTAGCTCGTGGTGTTTAGCACAGAGGCAGGATGGCAGTGCATGAAGAGATCAAGACTAACAGAGGGTGGCAGGCTGAAGTGACGATTATTGATCGTAATTGATGATTGCTTGTCGGTGGGAAGGTCAAGGAGGGAGATGACACAGCAGGGTTTGTTACCATGGCGGTAACAGGAAAGATTTATCCTCTTATTATTATTAGGCTCTATCTGTTTAATAATTGATTCATTCACAGATTCACTTTGTTCGTGTTCCTCTTCCACTTTCTCACCCTCTTCCTCCTCCCTCCTCATCTTCCTCTCTCCCCGGCTTCACCTCGCTCCCCTCCATCCGTCTCTCTTCTTCTCTGTGTTTCAGGTCAATGAGAGGCAGCAACAGCTCGCTGCGAAGAGCAAATCCTCCCTCTCCTCTCTTCTCCACCATGATCTCCTCTCTTCCATACGTTAGCCTTCTTATTTTAGCAGTTCCTCCTCCTCCTCCTCTTCTTTCTCCTCCTCTTCTTTCTCTCTTGCCCTTCTCTTTCTCTGAGTTTTGACTCTTGATTTTTCCTTTTTTTAATTTTTTTTTTCCGTCAAACACACACGCATACACTCTTGTGAGATGAAGCGTGGGTCGAGTTTGTTGCAGCCTCCCTCTGATGCAGCCAAACGACACACACACCCCGCACTGACAAAGACACACTCCGGTGATGAGGCTTTATCGATGAGTGTGTGTGACGCGCGCGCCGCGGGTTCGAGTCCCTTCCCAGCAGCCACCTCTCTGTTCAGCCCTGATGTCAGCACCAAGATGGCGTCTGACCTCCTCATCAGGCTTTCAGGTAGTCACACACACAGATTCACCAGTTTACACAGTGATTCATTACTTCACTTCTCCAGGATTTGACCTTTTTTCACTGACTTTAGTGTCAATTATTTTCATTTTGAGACATTTCAAGGTCACAAATGTTCTCAAATTGTGCCAGAATGTATATTTAAAACCGGTTAAAGGTGAGCTATTATGCTTTAATGTATGCAAAACATTAAAATATTTTTTTTTTGCACAAAATCATTGTAAGATTTTGTTTCAGAATGAGTTGTTTTAGGGCCTCTGTCACCTTGAATCTGAGTAAGCTGGTGTTGGTCACGCCCCCCAACTTAACGTTTACAAATGGCTGTGTAAACAGATGTGCAATTATACAACCATATGTTTGAAAAGCAGAAGTGGAGCCTTCTGCAGAATCAACAATGCAGCAAGTGGTTTCTGCATGGTAATCAGTCAATCAATCAATCAAGTTTATTTGTTGCATATTTCAACAGCATGGCAGATCAAACTGCTTTCATCATAAACATCATTAACAATTGTGAAAACCAATAAAACACATTCAATTTGGTCATGTACCATCGTTACAATCATCGCCATGTGGTTCAGTGTTCCATTTATTATGGTTCAAAAGCAACTCTAAACAGGTGGGTTGTTAGCCCTGATTTTAAGGAAATCAGTGTTTCAGTTGTTTTGCAGTTCATCTTTTCCAGCAGCCATTGTACAGCAGTAAAACCAGCTGACCAAACGTGCTGGAGCTCAGCTTCGGTTGCTAGGTGACACGTGAAGTTCCATTCCGGTTGCTAGGTTACAGCACAGTGCCCGTGGAATGTGATGTAACAATCAGGGGGGTTTTGAAATGACTCATTTTCCAGACACCAAAAAACATTTATTTATTGCCAAAAAGCGTCTGGGTAATTTTTTAAGCGCTTTGGTTGTTTTTAGAAGCAGCTGAAACCCAACAGGAAGATCTAATTTAGAAATATTTGCAGTATGTTTATGTTTGACAGTAAATATGACTGTTTGTTATTCGGCATATTGATCTCAGATTATTGCTTGCATCCAGTGACAATAAGGCAGTAAAAGTAGTAAAAGTAAAAAAGGAGGAACTGATTGATGTATTTTGGCAGAATACAGATTAAAAACTGCTTTGACTTCATTGACATAACAGTATTTAAGCACACAACACACAGCGGTCCTTGAAGGTTATATTTATGGAATTTAGAGGGCCATATAAAATGTGACAGTGGGCTGGATTTGGCCCCTGAGCCCCGAGTTTAACACACATGCTCTAAAGAAAGCAGAAAAGGCTCTGATTATAGGGAAAGTGTTAAAAATCATTAAAATTTGGGCTATCTGGGCAAAGGGAAACAACCTGTCAACATGTCTGCTGTAGAGCAGCAACAATTGGGAAAAGTTACCTGATTTAATAAAATATTGCTGACTCTGAGGCCCAAGTGCAGCCAATTTATTCCAGCTGTAACTGAAAAACGATCCGACAGACAGGCAAAGCCGCAGCAGCCATCGAAGAAAGCTGTCATCCCAATCGAGCACATGCAAATTGTTCAGACTTATAGAGGATTGGAGGAAAATCTTTGGTACAGAGCAGCATTTATTTGGCAACCTGTTAAATTACCAAACCTACAATAATCCAAAATTATTTCCTCACCCAAACCTCCTGGATCCATAAACATTCCCTAAAAAATAGCAGAAAAACGCCGTCTGATCATTTGTATTCTCTGCACAGCCAACTTGGATTCTTTGAGCTTTGGAAAGCTGCTGAATTTCTTTGGAATATTGCATAACATTTCATACAACTTTAACTTTTTAACATTTTTTGGATAGAAAGTGGAAAGATAGTGGATGGAAACAAATACATGGATCATTAATTAGAGAAGCAGATGAGAGAATTAGTTGATAACTGCCTGTCTTAAAGGTTCAGACACCAAATAGGCCTTAATATGCACTAATACATGCAGTGGAAACCAGATTATTATAGAGGAAACAAACATTAAATTCTGTACAGCACAAGCTAATGTCAAGTTTTCCTCATTTCTGCCTTTAATCGTTGAGCCAATCATCACCAAGATTTACTACAAGTCTTCAGAGGTCAAAGGTTAAAATTTGGTGGTATACCCCCAACAGGCCAGTCTACCTCAGGATAAACCAGTTGCTTGGCTGGTCATTGGTAGAAACTTTAACATCTAAATAACAAACTGGTTGGACAATGAAGTAAAATAGTAAAATATCTGATGACAACCACAAATTAAATCAGAATAATTTGGGTAAAGAGGAATAAAATCCCAGAAAACTGGATGCTATCAACCTGTTATGACATGATATCGTCAGGATCTCTGCTGACCTTTGGCCTTTCAGGGGTCAAGTCTGTCCTGCCAGCTGAACTCTGTCTCACTTCCTTCAGAGGCCACCCAGAAGGCCCAGATGCATCCTGGGAGCCAGGAGGAGGCGGAGCAGCAGGACGAACCCGGCGTCGCCCTGTCGCCGGACGGTCCCGGTGCGAGTCCGGAGCCGCCGTCGCTGACCCACACTCCGGAGGGAAACGCCGTCACAGACACCCTGGCCTCAGACCTGCTCAGGAAACTGGCAGGTACAGACAGGCTGACGAACGGTACAGAAACGTCACCATGTTCAGAGATAATAAAGAACACATTGTCATGTTTTCCTGGTGTTACAGAGCGCCAGGATGTCAGCGGCCACATGTTGAGGCTCAAAGAGGAAGAGGAGCCTCTGGAGGTCGACGCCATGACCCCAAGTCAGCCGGTCGTCAAGGAAACGACTCATTCCACCTTAAGGATGACGAACCACCATCTTTTCAATGTAAAAGCAGAAAACCAGTTCCTCACCAGGAATAACCCAGCTGACCAGTTGCACCCTGGACCCAATATGGTGGACCAGTACAGCTTTGGGCTTAACGCAGCAGATGGATTTTCTTCCTCTAACCCAGCAGACTGCTTCTTGAACACATCAAACGGTTTTCAGTTTCAGGTGAAACTGGAGGATTGTTCAGCTTCTGAAACCGCAGTGGAGGACCTCCTTCATCCCAGAGCCAAGATGGCCGACTTTCGTCCTGTCAAAGCAAAGACTTCAGAGAAACCGTTCAATGGAGCTAAGATGAGCAACAAGTTTTTCTCTGGTATCACGAAGGAGAGCCAGTTTCCATCAGCGGCCATGTTGGAGAACGGGGTTGTATCTGGAGCCAAGATGGCCGCTCAGGTTTTCTCTGGAGTGAAAATAGAGGAGCACTTTCTCTTTGGAGCCAAGATGGAGGACGAGTGTCTCAGAGCAGTCCTGTGGCAGGACATGTCCGTCAACCTGGCCTCTACGCTACTGCATCAGCTCTCCGGTAAGCTAATTAATCACTGGTCGTTTTCAGGTCAATATGTTGCTTTTCTTCAGATATAGTGCAACTTTTATCCTGCAGGGTCAATGTGAACTCAAGTGCAACCCTGAAAAGAAAACCTTGAACGAAAACAGTTACTGGCTGCAACAAACTGCGGTTGAGCTGATGAATTTAACGGCTGGTTAAATTCACTGTCACATGACCGTAATATTGATCTGGAGTCATAAGATTTAACCGACCCAAATGGAGATCAGAACCAAATTCAGGAGAAATTGGGTGTAGCAATACAAATAGAATAAATTACATTTGTTGGTTTTACCTTTTCCTATTGGGAATGGCCATGTTTTAGCGTATTGATCCGATATTGATAACCAATGTTTGCTTCCATCTTGCTGCCATCGGGGGAGGGGCTGGTCATGTGACAGTGATAGTGAAGCAGCAAAGGATTGTGGGGAGTTTAACTGAATCAGAGACACAATGTTGTTTTTTTTTTTTTCTGGCAAAATGGTAGGAAACACATATAACTCAGTAAATATCAGGGATAACTGTGATACTAATACTGGTCATGTGATCTTACGAGTTTGAATAGCTGAGTTATAAAATAACTTTTTCTTGGTTGTCAACAGAGAAGGTCAGTAAGTCCAGCTGTCAGCAGGTGGAGAGGATGGCTCCGCCCATCAGAAGCAGGTAGCATTAATAATTCCTACAGATAACCTCACCATAAATAAATAAATCTCAGTTATGTGCCTGACTCTGTCTGCCTGTTGTCGTCTTTGTAGTCCTGCTCTGAAGATCAACATGGACCAGGTCCCTTCCTCCCCACTGTTGAGCCCCAGAGAAACTCCACATGGTAATAAAACTCTGTTTCGGTTCGTTTTATTTACCAGCAGAACAAACCCGAATGGAACCGGGCCAATATTTCTTTCAGAGATACCGTCAGTCTGGTAAAATCCAGACCAGTGAGCCCTGGATACAGTTGGTGATATTTTTGGCATTTCTGAATGTTATTCACTTTAACATGAACTAATCCTGATGTTTATCTGAGATCTGTTGGTGAAACCCAATAATCCTGTCAGAATGGGCTCAACTTAGTGAAGGAACAATGTCTGAGACAGAAAAGTGTGTTATGATCACTGGTGTTTTGGTTTTACGTTTAATTTCTGCTTATATTATTGCTGTTGACATTAAGTTTGTTACGACGACAAATTTTGCTGGAAGATAAATTGTTCTATTTTTAACTAATATAATAATAATAATGACATATTAATGCAAGTATATCCTCTCTAAATTTGATTATCTCCAGAACATATAACACAGTATCAGGACTATCAGGCGTGAAAACAGCCGCCCATCCTCTGGTCTCTTCCTGCCACAGCTGTTCCACATCTCCTCTGATCAGCTCACCTGGTTCCCATCCCAACCTTCACTCCTTCCTCTGCATGTCATCTCTCTCTTTTCTGTCACTTTCATAAGGGTTTCTTGTTCGTGATAATCATTGTAGGTCTTTATGTTTGAATTATTAAAAATTCTCCACTTCGCCACTCTTCCTCATGTTGGGTCCAACTAAAACCAAAACCAAAACGTTTGGCTTAATAACAGCCTGACTGAATCTAGTTGGACCTTTTGTTGTTCTCACAGAGATGACCAACCTGTTTCTGCAGATGATATTCACTGATGAAGCTTTTTTTTTAATGCAACACAAACACACACTAATGAATCAGATCACAGCACCGTCAGTTTTTCCTTCAGGATGCATAGGTCTCTCTCTGTTGATAACAGTCTCTTGGCTCTGTTTTCTTTTAATTAGACATTTAATTAAACATGGAGTCAACATCGTCACTGATGTGTCTCACCTGCCACTCCTGACCTTATTTTGAATAATAAAAAGTGACACTAGTAGAAACGAGGGCTATGGAGAGCTGAAATATTGATGGAAGTGAATTTAAAGTGAAAGCAGGTCTACCAAGGGAACTGTGGGAGATTTAAGCAGGTTTTATGAAGCAGGAGAACAAAAGAAGAAAGGTGAATCTATAAGACGATGATTAGCAGAGTTTAAGACAGAGAGATGATCCTCAGCGATCGATGTTTAAGATAATGTGTCCTTGTTGGACCCAAATCCTTCCTCCTCTGTCAAACCGTCTTTGGTTCTTTGTGTTAATTGAATCATGACACAGCAGCTGGAGAAGGAAAACAACAAAAAAAGAGAGATTTCAAAACTGGATGGATGGATGGATGGAGGGAGGGAGGGATAATTGGAGGGATAAATGTTGGATGATGGTTGGATGTTTTGTCAGCGGCTTCATAACCAATTTGTCGGATGTTTTTCTTCCATCTGTAGAAAAGTCCATGAATAATTTAAAGGATCAATTTGTTTATATATTTCTCATGTTTTCTGTTTTTTCTCATGTTTTCTGTTTTTTCTCATGTTTTCTGTTTTTTTCTCATGTTTTCTATTTTTTCTCATGTTTTCTGTTTTCTCGCGTTTCCCCGATTAGCTGGCGTCTCCTTTTCGTGCCAAATCTTCCTGACTGGTCGGCATTTAAACAACACCTGACCCACTGAACCCGCCTCGCATGCAGATAATTTTCACACCTTCCGCATGTGTGAAATCCAAAGTGCGGACTGGAGCAGGTTCAGACAGGGGACTTTGTTAATAATTACCCTCCGTCAGATTCCCGTCTGATCCGACACGTCGTCATAAAAGCTGCCAGGGAATTTGTTCCTCCAGTCGCTTGCAGTGGTTTTATTGTCCCTCTGATTGGTGATGTTATTGGTTTTTAATGACCGTCTTCTGCTGCGCTGCTGTTGTTTGTGTTATGGATTAATGGACGCTTTGCCCTTTGGCTTTATAATAAAGATGCAAGTGAAGTTAAATTACCTCCTCAACGACAAGTTTGACAACAATAACTTCACATCATTAATCCACTCATTCATGAATCTGTTGCCAGGATTATAAACATATTTCCTTTTTCTCTGCAGAAACGCAAACCAACATCGTTAGAGATCAAACCTCGGGTTCTTCTTACTTCTTCAGGTAATTCATATATTCTGTCCTTTCAGGAATCATAAAATAAAGCCAAATAAATTAGTCAGTTTTATTACTAGAATTAATTTAACAAATCATTTAATTCCCACATTTAGGTTTATATGTTCCATTATTCCTCAATTTTTAGTGTTTTAACCGATATATTGTTTTAATCATTTTGATTTGGCTTTATTTCTCTGAATCAGAATGTAAAAAACTGCATTGAACTGAAGGTCATTAAATCAAAATATGTTGTGTTTTATCTCAAAGTATAAATGTTAATGCACTTATCAAATACAACCCTAATAAAATCCAAACCAGTCAACATTTTAACCTTAAACTACAGAACAGACAGGAGCTTTAGCGAGTTGAAGCTAAACCCCCAGTAAATGAAAAAGCTTCCCTGTTTATGTATTTATTTATTCTAAATCTGAAGGTTAAAATTGTATGAAATAGATCAATGCTTTTCACAAAACAGATGATCCCTGATCTCCTGCAAAAACTGCAAAAAACTTTTAAAAAAAGGTATACATGTACATTTAAACTGCATTCATAGCCAAGTAGCGTTGCTCTAATTTTTAGACTTTTATTTGTGAGTTTGTTTAAAATACACAATAAAATAAATTTCAAATTCTAAAAATATAGAACAAAATTTGGTGGGTTTTTCAACATCATTTACAGAAATAACAGCAGTAGCAAAATATTTATTAGCAATTCTGTTGTATTTTATAGTACATGTGGATAGCACAGTTCTATCTCTAGTAAATAAACATTTTACAGCAGTATTTAAACCTATAAAATACCTATTGTTACTTCTATATCATGTAGTATTAGTTGGTGTGTTCAGCCTAATCGTCCAGAACAAGCAGTGAAACATCTCCTGGTTTTACGTTTTACTTTTGTACGTTACAGAAATATGTTGTGAATTAATATCAATATTAATATCACCTTTACTTGACCGAGAGCCCATTTAGTTCTTGGCTCCATTTAGGTCCAGTTGGTACTGAAACGTTTTATTAAAATAATGAGCCCACTACAATATCATCGGCATAGAGGAGAACTCACTAGTAAGAATTACTGAGTTAGAGGCTGATTTGGGACAAAAGACTCGATGTAAGGTGTTAGACAGATACAACTCATGACAAACACAACATTTATGACGTAGAGCTCGGGTCTGTTACCATGGCAACAGCCTGTTTCAGGTAATAAATACGTTTACCTTTTCGTCCGTTTTAGGTGTCACGTGTGCGGCTTTGAGACGGAGGGCCACGCCCTTTTCAAGAGTCACATGACGGAGCATCGCCAATGGGAACACGGCTCCTTCTCGCTGCACTGTTGCAGGTGCGACCATTCGACCAATCAGGAGGCAGAGATGATGGCCCATGTGGACACGCACATACACGGCGAGACAGGAGAAATGAGGTCAGTTCATGTCGTGTTTATCCTTTTCTGCAATTGTTTTCTTCATTATGTTTTATTTTCAGAAAACAAAGATGTTTAAACATTTCATAACAAAATAGTAACAACTTTTCAAGTTTTTTAATGTTTTTTGTAACAGTGAAGTTTTTCAACCCTTCACTGTTAGATTATGAAATGTTCATCTGCTTGAAGTTTTATCTAAATGTTGCAAATCTTTGACACTTTTAACATAAATAAGTACTTATATTTTTTCAAACAATACTGTTTTACCTAAAAATTTTTGGTTTTAGCTTAAATGTTTTTTTAAATGTCATGAAAGTGTTTATAGGAACAGATATTATAAATAGTATTGTGGTCAGAAGTTTACATACTCTCACTCACGGCATGAGTTTCATTACTTTTTTATTTTTTAACTTCATTTTCAGGGTAAAATGATGACTAAATAAACGTTTGCAATTATACAAGCAAGTTCAAATATTTATATGTAACAGAAGTAATATTGTGATTATTTCTTTAGAATAATTTAGATACAAAGAACTGTGTGAGTCGTCAAATTTTCCACAAATAATTTGGAATTACAATCCACAGTCCAAAAACACAAAATGTCTTTTTACCCAGTTTTAGTGCAAATACAATTACAAGTACTTGAAATCAGAAAAAACTAAACTATAGGTAACTTTTTAACAAGACATAGGAGCTTGTTTTGAGTGAATAATTCTTAAATATTGTTAAAAAGTTGCAGATTTCTTCATTTGTAATAGGGGAAAAACATCTTGTTTCCTAAACTAATTAAATTTTTTAAGAAAGGCATTTTTGCAGTGCAGAAAAATCCCCAAACCACGAACAGACTTTGAATTTTTTGTAAATTGAAGGCAGTTGGTTTTCCTGGTTGGTTGGGCTAAAAATAAATGCACTCCACACTTTTGAGATTTTATTTCTAAAATATAATCAATCAATCAATCAATCAATCAATCAATCAATCAATCAATCAATCAATCAATAACATTTCAGCAACAAAACAGTCCATCATAAAAACATTAAAATAAAAAACAGTCACTGACTGAGGAACCAGAAATGTTTCATTTTGTCTGAATTTGCCTGATTTTGTATCAGATTAAATCCTAAATAAAGAAGCTAAGAGTTCATAACATTCGGCTGTGGATGTTTCTCATTGTCCAGACGGCCGGCCCCTCTCCCCGCCACCCCCAGCCGAGCTCTGCCGGTCGCCGTGGCAACGCAGCCGGAGCAGAGCACCTCTGAGCATCGCTGCCGCATCTGCCAGAGGTCGTTTCCCGGGCAACCGGAGCTGCTGGCCCACTTCCAGGGTCATCGCCAGGGCAACCAGTACCGGTGCGACCGCTGCGGCCACCTGACGCGGACGGCCAACAAGCTGGTGGAGCACGTGCGCGTCCACACAGGCGAGAGGCCGTTCACCTGCGGCCTCTGCCCCTACAGCGCCAAGCGGCGGGACAGTCTGCGGCTGCACTGCAAGGTGAAGCACGCTAACGCCAGCGCTAGCGCCAGCGCTCACGCCGACGTGCACACGCACCGGACCTACGCCCCCCACGGAGACGGCCAGCGCTCCAGCAAACACGTCCGGCGGCTGCACACCGCCTCCTCTCTTCATCGCCCCGCTGCTCCTCCTCTTCCTCTGCTGCAGCCGCTGCTCTCCGACTGCACAGGATGGAGGGATTTATCTCCTCTCCTCCCCATCACAACGCTCATCTCTCTGAAACCTCGCTCCTATTTCTCCTCCTCCTCCTCCTCCTCCTCACCGCCCTGCTCCAACAAACACTCCTTCCTGGGTTACCTCGGCCTCACTTCTTTGTAAATGTTTGCTCTCCTCTCATCCTCCCTTCTTTCTATCCGTCCTCTGGACTATAAAGCGATGGATGTAAAGTCACCCAGCACTACGTATGAGAATGTCAAACAGCGCTCACATAGGGAATGTTTTCTATTTATTCTACTTGTGCATCAAGCTCGTGGCTTTGCCTGCTTTACTCCTTCATATAGCCACTCTACTCTTAGCTAGGTGACCGTGGGACATATTTATCTATCGCCCGTCTCTCGTCCTCCAGAAACACTGAACCTGGAAATCCGGATTATTTCATAGTGAACAACAGGAAGGTTTATTTGGATGAAAATCCTTTCTGAATGAAGTCTGGTTAGTCCCTGAAGGAAAGGTCAGATCAGAGGCGATGGTCCAGTTTACAGAAAATCAAGCTGAGCAGCATTTTATAAGTTCGTCTTTCAGAGAAGACAAACTTCAGGCATGAAAAAGATCATTATTTATATTTTATAAAGAACAAATTCAAACAAAAATCACAGTTTTGATGTTTAGAACTACGATGGTGTATAAAAAATATGAAATTACCGGAATAAGGTCACAATAATTTTATTCTTGTAATAACAGGAATAAAATTAAAATACAAATTGTTTTTCCTATTATTGCGAGATATGAGAATAAAATTGGAGTAATAATGCAAATAATGTAAAAATAAAATCAATACGACAACAAAGTCAGAATAATTTGAGAATGTTGTAATAATATGAGGATAAAATGATGATGACCTCTTGATACATAACTGTATGTTTCTAGTTTAATGACCAACTTTCTGTTTGTTTTCGTCTCATTTTGTGTGAAGTCGCCTCCAAACTTACTGCCTCATTTTCTTTCCTATTAACTTTAACTTGAAGATAAAAAACATTTAAAAAGCTTTTTTCCCCTGAATTTATAAAACAAATTGGCTAAAATCCAGACTAAAAATGTTAATCTTCTTTTAGTTTAACTTTAGAAATCCAGATTTTCCATTAGTTAATTAATACATCAGTCATGAAGGGCTAACGGTCATTATTTAAGGTAACCGGTATAATCAAATCCATGAAGTGCTTTTATTTTTATTCTCAGCTGTAGTTTTTCTACTTCCTGTTCAGTTTGTTGCCTTCTCTTTGCCGCTCCAGGATTTTTAAGGATTCGTTGTTTCTGGAGGACGGGGATGAAATTTCTGATACCTGTGTTGTGTATTGATGATGTATTTGTGTTTACATAACAACATGAGGCTCTACGGAGGACAAAACATCTCGAAAGTTGCACTAAAATGTTGGTTTTCCGAGATGAGAGCGGAATCAGTTTGAACATTTCTTTACTTGATTACAATCACTGAAACACTCAAAAGCCAAATAAACCCTCATATTTACATTATATCACATTTTAACAGTTGATTAATGGTTTAATTAAATATATCAGGAACCATAGAAACACAAACAAATGGGTGGATTTGATTAAAGTTAAAATATTGTAAGTTTTCTCTCTTTCCAATCTGAATGAAGCAAAAAAACAAATAACATCATATCTTCTTAAAACCTGTTATTTTCTGAAAGTGTTGATCAAAACATGGAGGATTGTGCAATTGACCTTTTTTCATATTTTTATTTAAAGATTTATTCACGTGACTTTATTATCACGCATGACAGGAAGTGATTCTTCCCCAAGAGAAGAATAACTTGATTTGCTTTAGTATTTTTCAAAAACCTGGCTCTGTGTTGAGCGTGAATAAATACAGGAAGTAACTGTTTTTGTATTTTTTCAACTTAATAGTTTATTGAAAAAAAGCAAAATACAACACACCAGATGACAAATTTATTTTTTAAATGCAATTTTCTTCAATTATCTTCTGAATCATCTTCTGAATTCAGCAGGAAGACAAACATATTTTTAATGAGATAAAACAGAAAAACAACTTTTTGACCTATAATTGACTCTTTAATTTAAAATTTCTGAGGATTTATGTGAAATCATTGAAGACAAAAGCAAAAATTTGCTTAAATCTTTTAAGCAAATTTTCTAATCTTTTAGCCTCATTCAGTTGTAAACATTTCTGAAAAATGTTTTGTAAAATAAAACATTTTTGTTTAATTCAAGTTTATTATGTTACACCCATTCACATTCAACTTAATTCATTTTGATACATAATGTTAATCTGCTGCTGCTTCGTGTCGTTCCATGAATGCTGGGATTTTTTTGAAACACTTGAGCAGTTTGGTGCAAACATGAGGAAACTAAATTTCAGGTCCTGTGATGTTTACATGTGTTTTTATGAAAGTTTCTGCTGTCAAAGGTCAGATTCACAGTGTCCTGCTGAATCATAACCGGGGACGTTACTTTTCCCTGATATTGACATCTTGTTTTATTTTCTTTGTCAAAATAAAGGATCAGCTGGCTATCTGGGAATTACATTAAAACATTTTGTGAGTGCCCTCAAGTGGTTAACTAAGGATTGACCAAATTTATATCCCTTTAATAAAACTTTCCCAGAGCTGCTGGATTTACCTGTAATCCACCTTCTGAAGCTAAACCAAAAATTAGCTACATATTAGCAGAATTATGCCAAACACTAATCAATACTAACCAATATGCAACGCTTCTATTCATTAGTTACAATTTATTTGCAAAAAATTTTATTTAAATTTAATTTAGCTAACTTTCTTTCCATGTTAGCACGAAAGGAACAATAGCTAGCTGTTAGCTCACTAGCTAATGGCTACCATTAGCTAATGGCTAATGATGTGAAATGGTTGCATCCATTGGTACCTCAAATTAGCGCGTTAAAATTTATCTTGAAAATGTTGATTAAGGGGAAAATATATGCTAAACATTTTCAATGTTAGCAAAATGCTAAATGAAAAATTAGCTAGCTGTGCCAATCACTACTTAAATCTTTGTTTCAATATCTGGTGTGTTGTCTGTTTGCTGTTTTTAGGGAAAAATTGGATCTAAATAACTTGTTTTGTTTGATTTGTTGCCATCAGTTTGTTTTCTGTAATCAAGGCAGAAAAATACATTTAAATTTTGACATTTTTAGTTTAATTTTTTGCTTCCAAATTTAACATAACAAAGATTCAACCTCGAATGAACTTCAGCTGCCCTTAAAATGCCTTTATGTACCAAAAGTTTTTATTGTTTTGCCTTTTTTAACTTAATTTTCATGTTTAGACTGAATGTAACGTGGCTTTCCTGTGACCCAGCATGTCTAACAAACAGGTCCGTAATGAAAATAACTCACCTCAGACAGGAACAGCCTTCCTGAAAACAGGATGTGATTATCTGAATGTTTCAGCTCACCACGTTTTACTGCTTATGTTGTGGTTTGCTGCAGATTCATGAGATGCAATCTGAATATTTCTAAGCTTTTTATTTATTCATGTTTTTGTTGCACAGTGCGCATGTGCAGAAGAGACAATAATATGTGCAGGAAGGACGAGACAAACCTGCACACCGGTGTTGTAATATGAAATCTAATCAATGGTGCTGGACTCTGCACGTCTCTTTTTTTTAACACTTTATTTACTCACAGATGCATGAAATAGTAGAAACATTTTGTCTGTGGTTCACCTTTCATTTCCTGGGTTTCTCTGCTGTATCCTGTAACTGTTTGCTGCTGCGATGATCAATAATAAACTTTAATTTCATCCGGCTCACCTCTGCTCCCGGGTCCCTCCCTGCTCAGGTCACGTGGCTTTCGGATCGCGTTACCGAGCAGAAAGCGGCGCTTTAAATCAAGGCTGCGGTGATTTCATGAGGCGACGCCGCGGAGCCGCGATGCAGGAGAAGCGGCTTCATCTGCAGGCGGAGGGGATGAAGGTCACGCACCGCGTTCACCACGCGAGTGGGAGGATGAGTGTCAGCCGCCATGGGTCCTGTTCCCCCCTCCTTGCCCGTTGCCATGGCGACCCGTCCTGCCGTAGAACCGAGCCGCGGCGCGAAGGCCGCGCTCCGCCGCGCGCAAAGGTCATTATTAGATCTGAGGAAACGGAACCGGAGGAGGAAGAAGAGGAGGAGGAAGCTGAAGATGAGTGCGAGGGTCACTGCAGGGAGAAGAGGAGGACATTTTGAGGATTCACTCAGAAAATTATAGGATTCTTCCATCTAAAAGATGTTCCAGAAATAAATCTGAATATTCAGACCACCCAAAGTGAAAAAGATTAAAAATGTGATAAAAAAAAATAACCAGATTAGATAAATTTCATAAATTTTCTAGGAAAAATAAAAAAGTCTCTGAGTCCCAAATGTCTAACATGTGCAAGAAAAAGAAATCTGAGATTAATTTTCTAGATACAACATTTTCTGAGTTTCTGAGTGAATACTTGAACTCTGACCCCATTTCCAGGAGAAGCTGAGGTCGAGAAGAGAGATTAAAGCTTTTCATCAACCAGGGGAACACATCCCCTACTCTAGCATCGTCTCTGCTGCCTTAACAACCATTTCATACCAGCAGCGTTTCTTTTTGGGAGAAATCTGAACTGGATTAGGTTTTTCACCTCCAACATTTTATTAGAATCATAAAAATCCAACCTGAGTTGACAGAAGAGCTGATTTCAGTCATTAAGGTAGAAACTGCTGCGTGTCTTTAAAAACACTTTATTGGAACATGAGTCAGCATTTCTGTGGAGAATTGCATTGAATTAGATACATTTAAGAATTTTGAATCCAATCAGCTTGTTAATGTCAAGCCATAGTTCAGACTTTGACTAGGCCACTATAAAACCTTTATTTTATCAATAAATCTTAAACTATCTAAAAACTTTAACAGAAACTTTTATCATTACAGTTGTTCATACAGTTGCATTAATTGTCTTAGTTGATCATTTTTGTCAACATGATAGGAAATCCAGATTATTGATCGATGATCCTGCCTTGATGCTGTTTAGCTAACAGTTGCAGAAAAAGCTTTCTAGACGCTGCGTTTCCATATGTACAGCCTGCTGCATGTCCTCATTACCGTCCCCCTGCTGACCCCATAAATTATAGATTAAATAAGCCAGCGGTGAGGAAACCTGTTTGAATTGGCTCCTGCTGCACGGCTAAGTAGCGTAAGGTCATTATCCAGGCTAATCATCCACTCTGTTTTAGGAATTTCTGAATGAATCCTTGGGTTTCTCATTATTAATGTCAACTGAATAAGTTAAAACTTTTAGAAATTGTTTAAAAATGTGAAATGCCATGCTTTCCTTACGGCACATTTTATTAATATAAGAAAAAGTGCGACAGGACATCAAAGAAATGACAGAAAATGTAAACAAAAGTTGCACAAAATTAAATTCAAACACATTTTATTTATCCCAAAAGGGAAATTAAGTGTTGCTGAAACTCATATTAATAAACATTTTTCAAAGAAATTTTGAAGCTGGTGATGCTGTGGACAGCAACGACCTCCAACAATCTCCAGTAGCAGTCAGTCTCACGACAAATCTTGAGAAGCCTCTGACTGAAGACCAAAAGATGTTTTACATGAGCGTGTCCTGCATGACCTCATCAGTTATTAGTTGGTTCTGATAATCGACCTCCTTTGCTTGTGCCACTCCTCTTTAAATTTCTGTCTGGTTGCTGGTCAGAAAGATGCTGAAGTCGAGGATTTGATCGTTTCCTATTGGCTGAGAGAATATCCACCACAGAAACCTTTAAAAGTTATTTAATGTTTTTTTATCTTACCAAAAGTATCTGGTAGGATTGTGTGTTTTTGCAGTGTAAACTCCTCTTTGAATTGTTGATCTCTGGTTTTGACCTTTGTTTAACTCAAGCATGGCTAAATAAAAAACTTATTTTGTCTTTTCTTAGAAGAGACGTTTATGATCCATCTTACAGAAACAACTGAGCATCAGAACTTGAATCCATTGTGATTTCTCCACTGAAAACTGAAATTTGAGGAACAAAATAAGTATTAAACTGATGTAGGAGAGGAAATTTTAGAGATAAATGCAATTATTGGGTTTTGAAATGATACTTTTCTGTAATGACTGAATGAATGGTGGTACAGAACAGGTTGTTCCAGCTGCCCAGACGCCCCACTGCACTCAGCAGCTTCTCTGAAGGCTGGAAATCAATGATGTTGATGGAGCTGCTGCTGCTGCCGCCGCTGCTGCTGCCGCTGCTGCTGCCGCTGCTGCTGCTGCTGCCGCTGCTGCTGCCGCCGCTGCTGCTGCCGCTGCTGCTGCTGCTGCTGTTGATATGACTCTCTTTTCTCGCCTTTTAAGACTTTCTGTAAATAAAAAGGTGACAAACAGATTTATTTTGTGAATAACAACTTCTGGGGATTTTCCAACAAATTTAATGCACTTAAAGGCAACATGCAGTGAAGAGCAAAAAGTTTTAGCAGTGACTAGTTTTGTTTTCTGGAAACTTTGACATATTAGTAGTAAATATGATTTATTCCTATTATTATTAATATTAGAATTATTAATGTTATTTTTAATAATTATTATTATTTTAAAATAATGATAATTATGTTGTTGTTAGTGTTATTTATTTTATCATCATCATCATCATTATTTTAATTTCTGCTATTATTATTATTATTGTTATTATTATTATTGTTATTATTATTATTATTATTATTATTATTAGTGTCTTGTGTACATTTTTAATGTTCGACTCAGTTTTTCCATCCAAGGTAAAAAGTTCCACAGTTCAATAAATTAACAATTTACTTAATCAATATTGTTTGTCTTAGTGAAACACAACAGAAAATTTGTAATAAAACGTTTGAAAATATATTCCAACATATTTAATATTGGAATAGGACTTCTATTCAAATGGAGAGTTTGAGTTGTGTTTTTTTTGTGTTTATAATAAATTATGACTAAAAAAATGATTTGTCATAATGAAGCAGAAATGTAAAGAAAACATTGAAAAATAGATATATTGAAATGTTTAGTCATTTTTTTCTTAAATCATTCAAAATAATGAGAACTAAAACTTAAATTCTCCATATCAGTAAAGTTCCGTACTATTTTATTTATATATATTTCTTCAATTATTTTGTATTTCCTGTGCTATCCAGTTTTTTCAGCTGCAGTTATAATTTATTTAATAGACTCTAACATCTCATTGGTTAACCTGCGCAGCAACTCAGCTGCAGACCAATCAGCTTGTTTATAAAGAAATAACAGTTTATATGAGAAAAACCTGCTGGTTGTTAGAAAATAATTACAGAAAAAAATAAAAACCTGAATATGAAATGATCAAAATAAATAGATGATGGTAATTCTTTTAAAAATATAATACATATGTTTGAAATAAATATTTTCACACGAAAAATTAAAATGGTGAGTTTAATAAATGTTACACAATAATAAATCCATTCATTAATTTATCTATTTAACATTAGCATTTTCAAATGTTTTGGATATCACCAATATTATTTATTTGACAAGTTATTTATCAATTTAATTGTGGTTATTTAAGAAAAAAGAGAGATATTTGCTACATGACTGTTTGCTAAAACAGTAATTTATTTATTTTTGTCTTATTCAATTATGTCTCCATAAGATTATGGTATTCTGTTTAGCTTTTACTTTGAAATTAAACCGGAAACAATATGTAACACTGCGTGTGACTTCACTCTCATGGCCAGAAGGGGGCGTGTTGTCAGTTTCTATCTCGCCTGCTAACGGCAGGCTAAAGTTTCACTTTCTGCCGCTGAGGAGGTTCCTCTGCAGGACACCCAGGACTTCCCGGGAAACGAAACCAGAAGTAGTTCTAGTTTTACCTAAGGGTCTTCAGATCACAAATGTGTCTTTATGACCACATTCAGCGGTGATATTACCAGTTTGTGTTCAAGTTTCCCCCCTTTGATCGCCTCTTAACCGTCGCTTTAAGCAGCTAGCTTTAGCGGCTAGCGCCCCGCTAGCATGGACAGCGGCGGAAACATGCAGAGTAACGAGGAGCGAAACGCGGAGAAACAGATGGATAACTACTTGAAAGCGATTGGTTTTCATCGGAAGAAGATTGCCAAAGATGGGTCGTGTCTGTTCCGAGCCGTGGCCGAGCAGGTAAAGTGGGACAAAGCAGTGAAATGTTTGTGGGAAGTTGTCCTCCGGTTAGCTTGCTGCGCTCAGGTGAGGCGTGTTTGTTGTGTTGCTGTGCGATAGCAACTTCTTCCAGTTTAAATTTAACTTTCCCAAGCGGGGAACGCCGCAGAATAAATCTAACACCCCTCTGTGTGATTCCCTACCCCCATATACTCGACCTAAACTTAAAGTATAACACATTTTTTGTATTAAAAGTGACATAACGCTGAATCCTTCCTGTTTTAAGTGCTGACATTTGACCCTGCCCAGGTACTGCACTGCCAGAGCCTCCACACTGAGGTCCGGGCCAAATGCGTAGAATTCCTGAAGCAGAACCGGGACAGCTACGAGGCGGTAAGCAGCAGCTTTAACCACACTTTACATTTAGAGCATCATTTCATTCTGTTATGGGGATATTATGATTCCAGTCAGAGCTCAGTGCAGCAACCAGAAAGTAAAGTAAAAATAGCACCACCTCTAAAACATATTAATACTGAAATAAGAGTAAAGAAACACTGAGCTCATAACAACTGACCTAGTTTTAAATGATGTCCTCAGAGTTTAACAGTATAAAGTTTTGAGCAAACTTGGATATTTTAAATACTAAAATGTAGGTCATGTGTAAATACATATGATTATAAAACAAAATTCTCTCAAATAAAAACATTTAAATATAAAACTAAAACATGCAGTAGGTAATATAAAAGTTAAAGTATGTGTAGTGACAATACTTTTTGTTTACTGTTTGTTCACTTGACCTCTAAATGCAGCAGATGGAAAATAACATCAAAGATGGTAAACACACAAAGAGGTCTCACTTTGACATAAATATCAGGTACATTGTTCATTCAGAAAAGTTATTTCCCACTGGGTAGTCAGATATTTTACTATATATTGCTATTGAGTGAAATATTTCTTAGCATCCACAGTCATTGTGGTTAAAAAAACATAAAGCATCTTTTCCCCCAAAAGTTTCTGAAGTAAACTTAACTAGAAATCATTGCATTTCCTGTGAAAATTCAGTGTGAATGTTGTAAGCTGAATATTTTTAGTGAAAATTGCAGCAGCATTTGAAGACAGCTGCAGAAGAGATGCAGAAATGTAACATAAAAATAGGCAGAAGCAGCAGAATAAAGCAAAATCCTGAAAAATGCAAATGGAACAAACTGCAGAGGAGAAGTAAAAACTTTCAGTCAACATAAATACCAACAAATCCATGCAAAACACTGTTTATAAAGCTCAACTGTGAGGTCACAACAGTTTATAAGCTAAAATACAAATGATAGCATCTCAGCTAGCACTAGCATGTTGAGCCTGGAATCATGTTGTACAGTTGAACTGGGTCAGCTCTGGTTTTATGACTTAATGAAGCGGTTAAGTATTTTTATCATGTTTCAGTTTTTCAGAAACCGCTCAGATTCCTGGTTGTTTCCAGTTGTGCTTCTCATTTTTTCATATCATTTTGGTCTCAAGTGAAAAATATCGAGTCCAACTTGAGCAATGTGAGAAGTTTTTATATTTTAATTAAAGAAAAATGAAGATCTTCAAAGTTTGAGTGAACGACAGAAGGAGGTGAAAACATTGCAGGTTTTTTATTGGTGAATATAAACAGAAAGTGAGCCTGCATGTTGCTTTAATGTCTTTCTGAATTAGGAATCAATAAAAACTGTCAATGATTCAGACTCGGCTCTCGGTTTGTTTCCTTAAAGCTGGACTGAAAGTGAAAGATGAACGCTGCGTGTTTATGACGCCGATCAGGACGTTTCTCCTGTAAGAATGCTGCAGGGCGTCTTGCAGAACCGAACCGGCAACTTTTAGGAACTCACTGATAACATGCTCTGAATTCTGGGAGTTTGAGTCCTTTACTCACTGCTTTTACAGATCATGCCACAGAATTATTGATTGAGGAATTATTGATTAAATTTTTATTTGATTTACCAACAAAAAGTATGTTATGAATATTTCTGATTATTATTAGGATATAAGCAAAGTGGATAGATGCAGTAATAAGGAGATTTAATTGATATCATTGAATAAAAGGTCAGGCTGCTTTAATTTGAGATTTTAATGAAAATGTTTTTATTTAGTAGGTAATTAACAAAAAAACCCTAAATTTATTTAAAGAAAACTTGCATCGATGTGATTGAGAGAAACAAAACTATGTATCTCGTTTACTGTCTCATAAATTTCACTCTAAAGTCAACATCCTCCAAACTAAACTAAAATAATCTTTTAATGTGACCAAAAAATCTAGAAATAATAAAAAAAAAACTTGTAATTGTTTTTGAAATTGTCCTTTTAAGCATTAAAGACTGAAACAAACCAAAAGTTCAAACACTAAGTTGGAGGAATAATTTACTTAAATCTGAGTCATCACATTTCTGGCTACAGAACTGTAAAACATTTTGTTATATTTATATAGTATTTCCTTTGCGTTCAGATGTTTTTCATGTCTCTGGACTCGCTGCTCTGATTTCTGTTTCAGTTTATCGAGGGAAACTTTGAGGAATATCTCAGCAAGCTGCAGGACCCGCAGGTAAAACCTCACATTCATTATTTTGCTCTGTGGCGTTTGGTTGGATGTAAACTGATGACATCACGGTTTCACAGCAATGGGTGGGAGAAGTGGAGATCAACGCTCTGGCTGTCATGTATAAGTAAGTACACCCGCTGCATCGTAATGTAAACACACCCGCTGTCGTCGAGAGACTCTGATGAAAATGTTCTTCAGCTTCATTTCTGCAGAAAACTATTAAAAAATAAAAAGTTGTCATTCATCTCTACGTAAAACCATCATGAATGAAGCGAATCAGTTGCTATGGCGATGTCACTGAAATATAAAGCAGAGTTTAAAGTTCAGCTTTAAGTGGTAAAATGTTCTGGATGCTGGTTGGAGACACTTGTGGGGATTTCCAGTCATTTCCTGTATTTTTATTTTCCATCAGGAGAGACTTCCTGATCTTCCAGGAACCCGGCAAGCCGGCGGTGAACATCACAGACAACAACTTCAAGGACAAAGTGAGGATCCTCAACCTGGTGGATTAAAACTAAACGCTTTCAAACGTCTAAATTCAGCCCTGCTTTCAACTCCAAGTCTAAGAAACGTCAAACTACTGGAGAAACGTTAACCTGTAAAACTACAGCAGCAAAAATAATCCTGGCTTTAGTGTTTAATTATCAATTACTTTTCACAATTAATCAGTCAGACATAAAAATTTCCACATTTTTAAATTTAACCACTTGAGCCCCTTTTTTAGACAACATTTGAAATATATTTAAAGATGCAAATTATTTATTATTTATCTTTTTCAATAATAAAAACAATCAGTTCCCTTAATGATCATTTATAGCAAAGATGCATCTGCAGGCAAAAAATACTGTCTGCTGATTTGTTGTTTTTTTGGGGAAATAATTTTATTAATAAAATAAAATAAAATAAATATATTTTTACAGAATTTGAACAGAGTGAAGCTAAAACTAATTTGAGGAGTTTGTAGTGGAACATATTTACTGAAAAATATATTTATTTAAATGCAAAACGTTTATTTTAGAGTCTGTTCTCTTCTCACCGATTAATCGATTACTAAATTACTAGACGATAATTTCAATAATCGATTAATCATGATCAATTCGATTGATAAATATTGTGTTAAAATGTGAAACAGTTACATCTGACGGTTCTGTTTCCTCTCTGCCAGGTCCGGTTGTGCTTCCTGAATGGAAACCACTACGACAGCGTTTACCCCATCAGCCACATGAAGAGCGCCGCTCTCTGCCAGTGTAAGCGTCACAGCAGGGGGTCCTTCTGCTGCTTCCAGGTTTATTCCTGATCAGAACCGGGTTTTTCTTAAAGTACCGAAGCAGAACTCATCAGACTGATACCAGGACTCCTGGTGTCATGTCAGCAGTTTACAAACCTACAGCAACAATAGAAAAACAGAAACTAATCTGGTTTTTACCTTCAGTAGAGCAGATGGTTTTTCTACTTTCTTTTTTTTTAATGGCTGTAAAATACCTGGAACTGTGGAGAGGAACCTTTTTCTCTTCTCCCTCCAAAATATGTTATTAAATGAACAGATGGTCTGACCTTTGACCTCCAGTCTGTCCAGTCCAGTGTTAAGAGTGTTTCCTGTCCTGCAGCCATTTTGTACGAGCTGCTGTACGAAGGCGTCTTCAAGGTGGACCGCAGCTCCCTGGGTCCGTGTCAGAGGATGGGCCGGGCCTCGGACCTGCTGAGCGACGACTGCATGGGCGTCTGCGGCAGCAGCGACGAGTCCGATCAGGAAACCCACGAGCCGCTTTGGTGGGAAACCGCTGAGAAGACTCCGATCTGCAGAGAAATGAAGTTTCTGTTCGGCTGAAACTCAAAATCGTCTCGTTTCTTTTCTTCATCACAGGGTGGAAAACGGAACGGGCTCGGTTTCCTCCAGACCCGGCAGCTACAGGGTAAAACTCTGGGCAGAAATACTCGCATTACTTCAGTAACATTTTGGAAAAAAAATACTTTCTGCTACACTGCAGAAATGTAAAAGTGTAGCAAGAATACTTTCATCTAGTTTCTAATGCAAACATCCACGTTTTGTCTAATTTCAAGTGTATTAAGCTAAAAGTGTCTTTCAGTAAGATATAAAAGTTTGTTTTAAGTCAATAATTCCTTATTGATTTGAAAAAGTTCCTCTGGGTTCTGCTGCTGCCCGGTTCCGACCCGCTCTGGGTGACGCTGTGTCTGTTTCAGGGCCGAGGCCGCGCCCGGGCGCTGCCTGAGCGGGTGAGACGCTCCCTGAACCCGACTCTGCTCCGAAACGTCGACTACGACATCTGGCACAAGACCAAGAGAGGTGACCGAAACCGAAACTCATTCTGCCTGCACTGCAAAAACACAAACTCACCAAACATCTGAACACACTGGAAATAAAACTAAACTGGCTTATTAGTAACTTTCAGCAAAATATAGGAGATTATTTTAAGGAGTTATTGACTCTCAACAAGCTTTTATATTTTGCCGAAAAGTTACTTATAAGTTGGTTTAGTCGTGTTTCTTGTGCGTTTAGATATTAGAACCAGAAACTGGAACAAAGATACTTTGTAAGATTTAGAGTTTTTGCAGTGAATTCATATTTATCATCAGAACATCAACAATAGATCAATTTAGACACAAGAAAACAAATAATATGCCAATTCACCAAAAAACAGGATTTATGATGTAACGTCTTACTGGAAGGTAATGCTGTATTTTACCAAGAGGTGCTGCCACCTGGTGGAATTTTAATGTCACTTAACAAGAATTGAATGTTTTCCCGTCCTGCCAAGTTCAGATAACGGATTTATTTAACGGGCTCACTCTTCATGTAAACATAAAAAACAAACAAAATCACACAATACACAACAACAACAAAAATATATATAAAAATCTTACATATTCCATAAAGACGACTGAAGAGTTTGAGCCTAGAAATGTTTTTGTTTTCCTGAGTTTTAAATGATGAGAGAAGGATGAGAATCTGAGCATTTAATTTCATCAGATTATTATTCAAAATCCTTAAATTACTGATTTTCTTCAATAATTTAAGGATTTTGTAAGATTTCATCAGGTAAACGGTTTTTGTCATGTTTTTTTTTTTTAAACAACTAAACATGTTTTTATTTTTCTCTTGTGCAAAAATAAACTAAGCATGAACTATTTTAACAAGAAATAATAAGATTCTTTAATAGGAAAAACCAACAAAAAAAGCTCCATTCTGGGTTCCTTCAGCTGGGCAGATGTGTACGCACACCTCCAAATTGCACATCAGCCAGTTGCAGGTTGTTTAAGCTGAAACTGACGTCAGAGGAGCAGAAACTCCTCTGACTGAGATGGTTTGTTGTTGGAAGGAGAGCAGATAATGTGGCGCCTGGTTCAGACAGATGAGGCATTAATATTTCAAACGTCTGCTGTCGAGTCGCGTTGCTTTACGGTTGAGACTCCAGGTGGCTGTTCATGTGGCAGCTGCGTCGCCGACGGAAACGAGGCGAACAGCAGGAGCTGGAAACTCGCCGTTTGTCTGAACCGCTTCTCCAGCAGCAGATTTAAACATTCAAACTGCTGCTGCTTTAGGACCTGATATGAAATCCGTCTTATGATTCTCTGCTTTTTCTCCCATTTATATTTATTTAATAACCCAAAAGGTCTGCAGTTATGGTGTGAATGGAGAAAATAATAAGCGAATCAACAGCTGGAGGTCAATATTTCCTGTTATTCTGCATCACAAATTAAACAAACTGATGGGATTAAACTAGACTTCAGCTTCACAAGTTATTTAAAAGTTTTTTTCTCATGTTTTGTGCAAAAGAAAGAAGTTTGTAAAAGAAAATGTCACTTTTTAAAAATGTTTGAGTCGAACTCACTTTTTTCACACTGATTATCTAACAAACTCTCACGACACGATGATGGGTTCAATCAATAAGGAAAAAGAAATCTGTTTTTTACACAAGTTACAATTTGATACTTTTAAATAGCTTTAAGTAAAAGCTATTTAAATGTGTCCAGCAAAACACAGCAGAAGCTTGTTTGTCTTTTTGTTCATTAAATTCTGTCTGCATTTTTGTACTGTGGAAATTTTGTATGTTCAGTTTAAAAGCTTTAATTAACTTTGTTTTCAATATTCAGTCAGTGATTTACAGTGTTTCTGTTTCCTTGCAGCCCAGCAGAAGATGGATTACTCCATCGCTGCAGGGATGCAGTTCTCTGTCGGGGATCGCTGTCAGGTCTGTGACGTCCGCTGGAGCGTCACCCGTTTCGTTTGAACTCAAACCTGATTTTCTGATTTTCATGTTTGTGGAAAACGTTCAGGTTCGCCTGGACAACGGCCGGACCTACAAGGCCACCATCAAAGAGGTTCCCCCCGACAACAGCCTTGTGGCGGTCCAGGTGGAGGACCTGGGGAAGAGGTAGGTCGCCGTGCGTTGTTGACGCCGTGCGTTGGTGACGCCGTGCGTTGGTGACGCCGTACGTTGTTGACGCCGTGCGTTGTTGACGCCGTGCGTTGGTGACGCCGTGCGTTGTTGACGCCGTGCGTTGTTGACGCCGTGCGTTGTTGTGCAGGCTGGTGCCGCTGTGGAACATCCGGCCGCTGAACGACGAGAACAGCTGGACCACCATCACCAACAAGAGGCTGAGCAACGGACACGGAGGTGAAACCTGGAGCAACAACAAACACAAACGGAGCAATTTCTAAAAAAAAAAAAAAAAAACTAAAGTCAAGCAAACAAGGATGTTATTGTTAGAAATACATGAACAGATCCATGTAAACAGACATTTCTGGGTTTTTAATCATCATTAATTGGACTTTATTGTGACAATAAATCAGAAACTTGTTGTGATAAATGATAAACGATGTGATGAGTGTCTGACCAGTCCTCCTGGTTTCTGTTTCCTTCTTACAGAGTGGGAGGGGCGAGGGAGAGGAAGAGGACGAGGGAAGCCCATCCCAGCATCCTCCTCTTCCTCCGTTTCCCAGGCAACGGCTGTGGGCTCCAGTGGGCGCATGCAGAAGCAACACTCATGGCCCCCGCAGGCCACAGTAGAGGAGCAGGGGAAGCCCAGCAGGTCAGAGTTCACATCACTTCACCCTGATAAACTAAATGATCATTTCTCTTCTAATTGAGTTTTAAATTATTTAATTTATGTTTCTCTTTGTCAGCATTTACTTTATTCTGTGAAAATTGCAGAAGAGTGGTGATAATTTCTTTCTTTCTGAAATTTTTCACCCTTTTACCTCTGAGTGAATTCAGATTTAAACTTGTAAAAGTGAGATAAAAAGGATGGCCGCGTTGTGGTGGATCGGTGGTTTGATGGCGGTGCTTCTGTCCAGGAAGTCGCTGGGCGCAGCAGAGCCGCCTTTCAGGCTGACGGAGCGGGAACGTTTGGCCAGAGAGGAGGAGGAGGAGATGAACGTGGCGCTGATGGAGATCCAGCTCAGAGACGAGAACAGCTTCCCCGCCCTCGGCGTGAGTCCATCACCTTCACAGATCTATCCTGATTTATGATGAAAATCCTGCTTCTTGGCATCCACACAATGTTTATATGCAAATACTAAACCAACATCATGGTTCCACATTTCCTTTGGGAAGTGAGTTATTTAATCTGGGGAGTAAAATCAGAGTTGATAATAGTTTGCAGGTTGATCTTTTGGAGAACAGCTGTTATTAAATTGTGGCATCATTTTTTTTTCTCCCCTCAGAGTCAGACTGCGTCTCAGGCTGAATCAGGCAGGAAGAAATCTGGAGACAAGAAGCGATGTCAGAGAAACAAGATGGTGAGTTCACACCAGAAAACACAGTAAAAAGATGTAAATAAACAAACAACTCATGTTTAAAGTAAGATAAACATTTTATCTTATTCAGCTTTTCATAAAAGACAATAAAACATTATTTAGTTTATATCCTGGGCAGTGATGAACATTTAAATAATTAAAAAGTATATTTTCAATCTTCTTTGTATTTATAGAAGAGTCCAGTCGAAGACATGAGAGCGCCGTCGCCCTCTGCAGGCGACAGACCGAACTCCTCCACTCCGCCTCCTGCTGCTGTCGCCATCTCCTCTCTTCCTGCTGCTAACGCCGACTCAGCTGGGCGGAGCTCCCTGAATGTAAACATGGCCGCCGCCGCAGCGTCAGGCTCCGCCTCCGTTCTCCCGCCCACCTGTGCTGCTCCAGAGACTAAGTCAAACTCCCAGTCCTACGCCTCCGCCGCGGCCGTGCCGGTTTCCCCCCCGCCGGGCATTAAGCCGCCGGCGCCGTCCTCCACCAGCCTCTTCTCCTTCATCACTCCGGTTCTCCCTGCTGCCTCTCCAGCTGCTCATCATCCTCCATCTTCCTCATTTGCCCCCCCGTCGGCTGCCGCTCCGACGTTCATCGCCCCCATCGCTCCGAGTCCGACCGCGGCTCAGGGCTTCCCCCGGCCCTTCTCCCCGCTCACCGCGCGGCCTCGCTCGCCCAGTCCTCTCTCTCCCTCCTCCACCTTGATCCCACCTGCTGCTCAACCCAAAGAAGCTCCGCCCGCCCACACCGGTGAGTTAAAGTCATTTGAGCAGCTTGTCGTGTTGTATTCTATGCAGATGATGTTTTCATGCTGACTCTTCTGTATTTCCAGATGTTTTGCCAAAATCTGAGATGAGTCTTCCAGCGTCTCATCCTCCCCAGAGTGAGACGTTCGTCCCTCAGAGTCTTCCTCAAGTTGTTCCAAACCCGATTAAAGCTTTGGTGCCTCAGGCAGAAGGATCAACCCAACACTCTTTACAGGAAATCCAAAATCAAGAACCACAAAACCGGATCAAGCCTGAGACTGAGGTCTCCTCCCCCCAGAAACAACTACAGTCCCAAACTGAGGCGTCTTCAGAACCTCAGACACTCCAGCCGCAGTCTGACGGCTCCCCGGTTCACTCCCCTCAGTCCTCTGATCAATCCCTCAACATTCAGAGTCCAGAAGAGCCTCCAAAGTCTGACTCTCCTCCTGCCTCCCAGCAGCCACAGCCTGTTGCCTCTGCCACTCTTCCCCAGTTACAACCTCACTTCACTCACTCCATCCACGGCGCCGTCCCGCTGCAGCAGCTGTCCCAGCTCTACCAGGACCCGCTGTTCCCCGGCTTCCCCCAGGGGGAGAAAGGAGAAGTCGCCCATATCCCGCCGTTCTCCACCAACAAGTCTGGAGACGACCTGCCGAAAGGTGAGCACAAAATACAGAAGCACACGACCTGAACGTGGCATTTAGTTTGTACTTCACAAGAAAACGAATCATTTCAGGGAAAGTATTGCAGGCAGTGGTGATGGATGAACTTTGGATACATTCATGTAGATGTTCATTGGCTGGGATAAAACGGAGAGGATTAAATCTCTGGTTTAGATGCTCAGATACAAAGTGAGAGGAAAGATCGAGGTTGTTTGAACATGTGAAGAGTGCAGGGATCGTCGACAGGTTGGACGGATTTGGAAACGTTGCGCCGATAGATGAACCAACAAACGTTTCATCTGTGAAGTGAAGGAGGAAACAGGAGAGATGATCTGCTGTGGTTAATCCTAACCAAAAAAAAATCAACTATGAAAAACACTAAAATTGATTGAATTATTTAGGAACCTGAATAATATTTATCGTTTTAATTCTTGTTAATATTAATAAAGAGAATTTATTCTTTCTAAATGTATATATTATTTTTTCCCTGCAGACGTCAACGTCTTGAGGTTTTTCTTCAACTTGGGCGTCAAGGTAAAACGTCTCATTAAAGTCACTTATCTCAGAAACGCGTCTTGTTTTCAGCTTGACTAAAACAAAGTCTTGGGTGTTTTCTGTTGCAGGCGTACAGCATGCCCATGTTCTCCCCCTACGTCTACCTCTTCCCGCTGCAGCAGTACTCCACCATGCAGATGAAGCCCCACGCCCCGTCCTCCCACCCCGCCCCGCCCCCCCCGCCACCCCCCCCCCCCCGCCCCAGTTCAACCAGAATCCGTACCCGCCGGTCCCCCAGCCTCCGCCACCGCAGAGGCTGCCCTGCGCCTCGTTGCCGTGGCCTCCGTCCAGAAACCCGCCGCCGTGTCCTGTCGGATACGCCTCACCTCCGCCGCCGTACTCCAACGCTCCTCCGTCCTCTCAGGGGTACCACGCGGGTCAGGCGGCGATGCACCCGCTGTACCCGACAGCGGCGCCGCCGTACCCACCCTTCTCCCTGGGGTACCAGCCGCCATCGGCCGCCGAAGAGCTCCAGGTGAGCCAGGCGGCCATGGAGCAGCTGCAGCCCGCCAACCCGGACCCCGTCCACAGCCATGGACACGGACACGTCCGGGTCCTGGGTCCGCTGGAGGCCCCGCCCACTGCTAACATGGCTAACGCTAACAACAACAGAAGTATTATGGTTACTACCAACTACGGTAGGTGGCTTTTGTTCTCAGCTCTTGCAGATGACAGCAGTTTCACAGCTTCTACACTAGGAGGCACTAACATGTAAATGTCTCAATGCAGCTTATAACAGAACGTTTTCCCCATCAGCCATGAAGAAGGAGGCTGGAGAGGGAATGACCCGGACGGTGCTGCTGGTCGACCCCCCTCTCAACAACAAGCCCATAGTATGTACAGCATGCTACCTGAGCTCTGCTAATGCTAACAGTAAAATGACAGAACTAAATAAAAACATTACATTTACATTGATATAGTTGATTAAACTGTTAGCTTCTAACTTCTAACTGTAGTTAGTGGAAGCTAACGCTAAAGCACTAATCCGTCACAGTATCTAGAAAATAAAACTTTGATACATTTCCATTTAAATCTTTTTATACAGTATTTGAAATGCATTAAAAGTTGCAAATAATACTGATAAAATGTATTGCTTACAATGCAATATAGCATTCTTTTAGTGAACCTAAAACATATTTACAAAGACAGTTTTTCCCATTATAAATGCAAAATGCATGTTTTGTACAGTTCTGGCTGAATTCCTGCTCTGAATGTGTTGGTTTATCAGCAAATTGCTTTGAGTCTATTGAGTTGTTTCCATTAATCTGATTAACTTAAAGCAGATTAATTGTCAAACTCCAGTCCTCCAGGTGTCCTGCAGTGTTTAGATGAGCCACAGGTACCAAACCCTGGACTGAAATGGCTTAATTTTCTCCTCCCTGTGTGGATCAGAGCCTTAATGACCTAATTAATCTATCAGGTGATGCAGCAGAGGCTCATCTAAAGGCTGCAGGGCAGCGACCCTCCAGGACTGGAGTTTAACCCCCGTGGAGCGGATCAAGCTTCTGCTTTAGAGCAGAATATAAAGTAGTAATCACTGTTTTGTCCACTAGGGGTCAGTAGTTGTCTGCATGTCTTTCTGTCTCAGCTCGCCCTGGTGTCTGAGCCGGACCTGAACGACGCCGCCTCCCCGTCCACCTTCCGAGGCGCCCGCAAACACTTCCCCGGCGCCAAGACGTTCGTCCCCGGCGACCAGCTGGTGTTCACGCCGGGCGTCGGCATGGCGGAGCCGCTGTCGGTGGCGTGTGGCACGGAGGACGACTTTGAGCTGGAATCGTTCGCCATGGGCTACAACGGGCAGAGGAAGATGTACCGGGGGCGGGGGCACAGGGGCAGGAGCAGCTACGACCCGAGCAGGGGCAGGCGTCGCCATGGCGACCAGGGGGCGGGGACTCATTTCTTTAACTCCTCCATCAGGGCGCGTGGCCGGGAGAGGGGCTACTAGCTTCAGCCAATGAGAGAGCAGCGTCTCGAACACTATGTTTTCTTCTCCTTCGGCTCTGCATGAAGTTTACATCTGATCGGCTGAATGTAAGAATCAGGCGGGCGGCGTCTAAAGATCCGTGTATCATTAAATTAACGTGTGAAGCTTGGGGAAGAGGAACCGTTTGGAAATGATTCGCTGTTTTCCTTCCTGTTTAATATGAAGCACTGCTGCCTCCATGCTGAGAAAACATGCTTCCCTTCCAAAACCCAAATTTCCCACCGTCTTTCTGTCACTTGATTGCATCGTAGTGTCTGAACGTGAGTTGTTGCATCTAGGTGATGCGTTTGCAGGGCTCAGGTTTTATTCAGCGCTGTGTGTGTGCGTGTGTGTTAAGTTTGTTTCTCTGTGTTTGCTGCTGGTTTCACTTTCTTTCTTCACTTTAGATCATCTAAACTCTGAGGAATCAGTGCCTTAAGTTTGCTACTTTTATTTGGTGAGAAACACTGCTGTACAGAACAAAGAATGTCTGCCTTGGATTTTTTTATGTGGTTAAATAAAATGTTTGGTTCAAACTTTTACTTGGTTGCTTTTTATGTTCAGTCAACAGCATTTTAAAAAATTTCTCCAGAAAATATCAAACAAAAATCTTAAATCAATAGTTTAGTTATTTTGAAACTAAAATTAAAAGCATTCTGATTGGCTGGTTCAGCATTCCTGAAACTTTTCCTGCTTCTCTTCTGGGCTCTGATTGGACGACTGTAAGGACATCATGTTACATCTCTAAACAATTAGACGCTACAGCTCAGACAAAGATGAGGAGTCATTTCCAGGTCAGGAAGCGTCTGTTTATTATGACTTGTAAATGCATGAGTGATAAAATACGCTGCTGAATGTTCCACAACGCCGCTGCCAGGTTAGCCCCGCCCACACGGTCGGGCCGACGCCACGCAGCACTTCTTCATCTGACACGTCACAACATGGCTGGATACTGAACGCAGCTCTGTACAGAAAGGCTGATGCGTTTTATTTTATTTATCACGTTGGGGGGTGAAACGCGGCCGTGTGGAGGCGACGCGTTGCCGGGGCGACGGCCCGCAGCCGGGAGGTCGCAGTCAGTCACGCCGGACGGCAGCTTTAGTCATCCAGGAAGAAATAGTTCCCGCTCTTCTTCTGCTCCGTGTCCTGGAAGACACGATTGGGGAAGCTATTATTTTTGGCGACGTTTGATATTCATCAGAGTGTCGTCGGCGTAGAGAGGCGTCACACACCTTGATGGAGTTGAGCTTGTTGATCCTCGGCCTGAAGTTGTTGGGATCTCTCCTGAACGTGATCTCCAGCAGCGACAGGAAGCGGTTCATACCGGCCAGAAGACTCTGAGGCCTGACGAAGAATCAGGTTTAAAACAACGTGTTTCAAAATGGCAGCCTCAAAAAGAGCAGAAAAACAAATCTTTCATCTGAATTCTCTCAATTTTCACAAAATAAGTTAAAATAATTTAATATAATGCTATTTCTGATGCTCGTTTTCTGATTCAGCTATTTTGCTCGGGGTCAGAGGTTAAAGCTCTTTTAGGGGGGTCATGATCCAAACTTTTCCTGTTTGGGGGCGGAGCTTACGTGTTCGCTGAGGTCTTCTTGGAGGGAATACCGTCGAAAACGATGACTCTGTCTGCCAAATACGTCGCCATGATGAAGTCGTGCTCCACCACAAACGCCGTCTTCTTGGCGTGAAGGATGTACCTAGGAAAAAACAAAACAGCAACAATGTTAAACAACAGCAACAATGTTAAACAACAGCGCCCCCAACAGGAAGAAAAACATCAGAGCAACACATTTCTATCATCAGTAGAAAAGCTTTGCTATCCTCTGGTAGCTTTATGTGACTTGAACTGACTAAAAGATGCAGTAATAACCAAACTTCAGCAGAACTGAATGATTATTTAAAATACTTCAATAATTAATTTAAATGTCCAGTTAGTTTGATCCATTTCTCAATTTGATGGTTTTGAAGATTTTTTCCTCTGAAATCAATAAATTCATATTTTAACATAGGATTAATAAACTACAGTGTCCAAATATGGTGTGAAAGAAAAATATGGCAAGCCATTTATAATACAATAAATGGTTAATAATATTATCACAATAATAGTAAGATTGTAAAAAATAAGCAATTACAATTGATAAAAATAAATTAAAAAGTGAATAAATAAAAGATTAAAACAAAAATCTACAGTGAACAAAAATGTTGCTGAGCAGAAAAACAGCAACTTGTAGTGGCAGGTTGAGCATTCCATAAAGCAAATAACTTTAGCAAACTTAACAAGATACAATTCAATAATAATTAATGACATTTTGTTTTAGATTATTGGTGTAAATCTACTGGTTTCCAGAGTCAAATTTTCCTTTCATATTTGAAGTTTAAATATTTTGGTCAATATTTTGCTAGAAATTAAACAGTAAAACCAAAAACATTCAGACGGCGAGACAGGAACTAAGCCTGGAAATAATTCAACAAACTCAAACTGTTGTGGAAGAAAACTTTGATTTCAACCCATTTTATTTAAACTGGGTTTGATATTCTTCCTCGTTTTCCCCCATAATAAAATAAATCTCTAAGAGCTGAAGCCGTTTAAGCCCAGGAAACCCGAACCAGAGTGTTTTGTGCGTCGTCACCTCTTGATGACCCTGGCAGCCATCAACCTCTGCTCAGAGTCCAGGTACGCAGACGGCTCATCGATCAGGTAAACGTCGGCCGGTTTGCCCAAACACAGCGTGAGGGCGACTCTCTGCAGCTCACCGCCAGACAGGTTCTGCACCTGGAGAACGAGGAAGAGGACGAGGAGGAAGGTTAACCCAATAGGAGACACTTTACCACGACTAATTTAAGACATTTAGTCTATTTTAGTCTGGTTCAGAACCAGAGCAGACTTTCCACAACCAACAATTTGACTCAAACGCTTCTTGTTCCTGTTTGTTTTAGCGCTAGGCTAGTGCTAGCATGTTCACTTTGTTTTTATATGACCTGTTGATCATTTCAGCTTGTAATCTATTTTAGATTGGTTTGAGTTTTGAAAAAAGTCAAATTTTAGTCTATTCAGCCCAGTTTTCTATATTTAAATCACAATGATTCAAAATGGCTCCTCTCTCTTCTTGCCCTGTGCCGCCTGTCCTCCATAACGATCAGAGAAAGATGGATAACCACCATTCGTTAAGCCTGATGGAGACTTTCCTCATTAAGTTCGTTTACTGTACGATGTTTTGTCTGCGGTTCTTACGTCCTGGTCGATGATGCTCTCGATCTGCAGCGGCTTCATGACGTCGGTGATGAACTGCGGGTGTGTGTAAGCGTCTCTGATTTTCTCGTGGAGCAGAGCTCTGACGCTGCCCTGCAGACACAAGCATGTGACATTTAGCCTATGTGAAAACAAAACAACTTCCTATTTTTTATTTTAGTGCTGAATGCTTCACCTTGAACTTGGGGCTGATGGTCTGAGGCTTGTAGCTGACGTTCAGGATGGGAACTTCCCCTGAAAGATGCAGGAAGGTCAAACACGAGCCAGTAAAGGTCATTCACCAGTGATGAGGAGGAAAACTCACCTCCTCCGTCAGGTTTGAGTCCTCCAGCCAACATCCTGATGAAGGTCGTCTTCCCTGTGCCTGCAGACAGCATCCGGACACTCAGGTTACTGGACTGTGGCCGGTTTGGACCCGGTCAGAACCGAACCAGCAGCAGCTTACCGTTCTCTCCCAGCATCACCATGATCTCAGAGTCGGTGAACTCTCCTCCTTTGATGTCCAGCGTGAACTCGCCCATCGTCTTCGCCATGTCTGGGTACTGAAACCGACAAACAGCCGCATGTTAGGGGCAACCTGGCATTTCTGAGGGTCACAAAGTCACAACAGGTCAAGATCAAAGAAACAACAGGAAGCTACAGGAAAATAATATTTTAATAAGAAAAACTCACTTTATGTAGCTCTTTAAAAATAGATTCAGTTTGCATAAAGTCCTGCTACTGAAGCTAATTTAATACTGATATAATATTAATAAAACTATACCAAAGTATATATTCTCAACGTTCCTCATTTTAATTTTGTTACTTTTCAGACTGAAATTCTCATAAAACTACAACTTTTTATGAATCTCAGTAATTCAAACTGAGATTCTCAGCCTGGACCTGATGCTCCATCGCAGTTTAAATAAACTTAGAGAAATACTCTTGTCAAACAAGATGGCCGCCTTCACCGCGCTCACAAGGAGATTTTACAAGAATTAAAATGTCAAAAACCAAACAATGGATTAGAATATTAAATGAAAGTGGAGCCTGGGCAGAAACTGAAGCAGAAACTCGCCTGGTAATGTCGGAGCCGCTTCACCTCCTCCTCATTGGCTGTTTCTGCCACTTTGAAGACCAACGATGTTTCCCGAAACCTGAGATTCTCCGTGGGAACGTAGCCGTCCAGGAAGATGTTGATACCTGGAAGATTAAAAGAAGAAGACACAGAATGAGCTTTAAGAACTAGAACCTCCATGTTAGAGCAGATTCACATTTAAAGAATTCAAGAATCTTCTTTTTGTTTCTTGTTTACTTTTTTTTTTTTTTTTTGCATTTTTCAGGTTAAAGCAACCTATTACATTTCTGAAGTTAACAGGTTCAGTCATTAGAAGGTTTGAAATGTCGCTAAATTGGCAACAGAGCTTCTTCCATTCTGACCAGAGAGGCTAATTAACTCGACATTAACATTTGTCAGAGTTTTGCTTTCAGAGGGTCCAGGACCAACAGGCATCTTTATAAAATTAAACATTTGTTCAATTCATTTGGCCTCAAATTCAAAAGCAAAATCAGTAAAAGGTTATGAATGAAATATATTAATGGCTTGCCATACATCCTCTGGCATTGCTTTGGTGTGGAATGTTTTAGATAGTCTGAACAAAAATCAAAGTAAAACATGAACAAATCTGCTGATTATTTTTAGTTTCTCTGCTTGTGGCTTCATGTCTGACATCAACGGGGTTTGGGTCTGACCTTCCCGGACGCTGAAGGGCATGGTGACGACTCCGTAGGCGCTGGGGACGCCGTACAGGCAGCAGATGAAGTCCGACAGGTAGTCCAACACGCTCAGGTCGTGCTCCACTACGATGATGTACCTGAAGCACAGAGTTATTAATCCAAAGCAGAATAAAATGCATAAATCCCACAAGTCTGAACCGGAGGTGATCCGCGCCATCTTGGTAGGCAAGCGCAGCTCAGAGCACAGCAGACCGAAGGCTTCGAGATCAACAAAAATATACATTTGGGCTCTCTTGATCAATGTGTGAGATAAAGACACAAATAAAATGGCTGCTGTCGGGATCGACCCAAATAACCTGATATGTTAAAGCTAACTAGCTAATGAAATAGCGCAAGACATGGATTAGCCTGAAATCAGTGTTTAAATGGATTAGTAAAGGACATACAAACACTGTGAATAACGAGGTTCTGGTGACTGGCAGAGGAAGTTCATGTAATAAAACGTTGGCTGCATCTTAGCTAGCAGATAAAAGCTACACTGGCTAAGCTAATTTAGCTAGTTCAGCAGAAAGTACTACAGTAAATATCACTGATGTTTATCTAAGCATTACACAGAGGTGGGTAGAGTTCTCATAAATTGTGATCAAAATACAGTTGTAATGTACTTATACTGTATGCAAGAGCTTTAAGCTTAAGAGTTTTAAGCTTGTTGTTGTCATAGCAACTCCACAGCATCTGCCTACCAAGATGGCAGTCAGTTTCAAAGTTCCCGGAAGTGACATCACACGAGAACCACGTTAAACCTCCAGGCGCCGCTCACCTGTCGGGGGTGATGAGCGAGCGGATGGTGATGGCCGCCTTCAGCCGCTGCTTCACGTCCAGGTAGCTGGACGGCTCGTCGAACATGAAGCTGAGAACAGAGAACAGAACCGTCAGGATCCGGCTCGGCTCTCAGGTCCGGTCAGAAACCCGAGTCAGACTCACATGTCGGCCTTCTGGATGCAGACCACAGCGCAGGCAAACCTCTGCAGCTCTCCTCCGGACAGATCCTCCACGTTCCTCTCCCGCAGGTGACTCAGGTCTGAAAACAGTTTGACCCGTTTAATCAATAAAATCACCAAAGATTCAGCCTCATTTTTAATCAAAGGTTTCCTTTGATTGAACGTCACATGAATATCAGTGCTTGAAAAAAGAACAAAATCAGGAAAAGAATCTGAGGAAAAGATGCAAAATTTTATGTCATTTTCCCTTTTTTTATGTCGCGCTGCAGCCACTAATAAATCAATAATCAATATCAATGATCAATAAACTGTAAAGCCTGAACTAATTGCCTCGGTTCATAGAAAGTTGCAAGATTAAAAACAATCATATAGAATGAAATGATTTATAAAGTACAGGAGCTGTAGTTTGTTAAATTTGTAAAAATGTAACAAATTTATTAATTTTTAAAATAAATAATAAAAAATGTTTAAATTAATTTGTTAAATTAAAAAAATACAGTTTGTTAATTTTATTCTTTAAACTTAAAATAACTATTTTTAAATTGAATTTTAAAAATGAAATTTTTTAATTTCTGAAATTAAAAAAATGCCTTTTTAAAAAAATTTAAAAAAAAATATTTTTTAATTTAGAAATTTGTTCATTTTAAATTTACTTTTTTTATTTGCTACATTTGAAACAAACTTATTTTATTTCGCTTTATGTTTAAGTCATATTTAATATCTTACAACACATATTTTTCAAAATTTTTGTATAGATTGTAGTTATATTATATTTAGTAATATTTAACACTGGATTGTGAGAACAAATAAATTTCCCATTGGGGATCAATAAAGTAGAATCTATTCTTTTCTCCTACAGCAGCAATTATGAAATTATTGACCAAAATAAAAGAGAAATTTGCATAATCCTTGCTTGCATCTTGACAGAAAAACTATTTAACGATTTATATCCAGAGAGAAAACATCTTCTAAACATTAAATATCCACTATTTTCTCAGCTTTAATTTAAGTCATATTTTATAGAAATCCGAAATCCGTGTCGCTAGCTGTAGTGGCTAACCGGCTAGCAGCTAACAGGCTAGCGGTCCAGTAATGGATGAAGTTTTCTACCTAGTTGGTCGCAGATGATGTCCTGAGTGTCTGTGTCGTCTTTCCTGCTCAGGATGGCCCCTACTGACCCCTGCAGGCGGAAACGAGTCATTACAGCATTGAACTGAAGCCTGGACTGAAACGGATGCTGGCTTCACCCACCTTGACGGTTTTTGGGATCTGGTCGACGTACTGCGGCTTGACGATGGCCCTCAGGTCGTCCTCCAGGATTTTAGTGAAGTAGTTCTGCAGCTCAGAACCTCGGAAGTAGGTCAGGATCTCCTGCCAGTCTGGAGGGTTCTGAGAAAATAAGAGAAAAATGACTCAAAGCTAAAAGAAAATTCAAATATCTGGAGGATGAAGCAGTAATAGAACCAACTTCTGTCACATTAGACTTTAGATCAGCATTGTAAATATTACCAAAGTTATATTTTTACTTCTAGATATGAAAACATGAACCTTATCTTTAGCAAACAAAAGCTACTCCACCCTCATTCTTATCATAACCAAACCAAAACAAAATACCGTATTTTCTGCACTACAAGTCACAGTTTTTTTCCTCTTCATGAGAAATTTTTTAATTTATGTGACTCATAGTCTGGGAACTATGGTAGTTAAGGCTGCCCAATTTATCGCCAACAGAGGTAATAAACTTCCATTATTTACGATAACACAACGTTGCTACATGTGAATGAAATGTTAAAGAGACGAAGGAAAGGAGCAAAGACGTGGAGACCAACATCTTTGCTCTGACATGCAGGAGAACGGCTCCAACACTCACATCAAACTTCCCCAGGTTGGGTTTCTGTTTCCCAGCCAGGATCTTCAGGGCCGTGGACTTCCCGATACCGTTGGTCCCCACCAGCCCCAGAACCTCTCCGGGTCTGGGAATAGGCAACCTGCAGCAACAAGCAGAAACAAACCTCAGATCATCTCCAGACTCATCCTGCAAGGAAACGAATCACTGGGGAACCGAGAGGAGAGATTTACCAAACTGTCAGCAAAGTTAGCAACAGTGAAGATGAGCATCATCCAGCCAACAACAGAAAAATTATAAGAAAACTAGTCAGCGAGGATGTGCTAGCAGCTGGTTAGCGGTAGCTTCAACTGCAGGTTTTATCAAGCAGCCCTTTGAGGACATTCATGATAAAGCCAAAATAAAAATGAGTTTGATATCCGACGTACACGGAGGCAGCCATCTTGGATTCCGAACCTGTGACCTTTACTGCATGTTGTCTGTCTCTCTTGTCATTTTCTGTTTGATCTGCTGCTAATAAATGCTACTAGCGCCAGAAAACCCTTCAGGAACACAAAAAATGTGGGAAATACTGGAATCAGATGTGATACTTTCCAGACTGGAAACCTGGAAGACGAACGTCTAAGGGCCCAACGTGAAACCAGACATTTCCCCATTAAAGCAAATATTTATTGATTATTTATTGTGTATTATTACGTTATTAATTTGGTAATGAAGTTATGAGTGACATCAACTGTATTGAAAAGAAAATGCATCATGAAAAAACATGTGTACTAAACACAAATTGGTAAATGTCAAATCACAATGGCAACAAGACAATTTATATATAAGAATCAGTAAATAAGATTCTCTTCTTCCTGCTCCTTTCCCAGCTAAATAATATAAAATGAATAACTCACATAATGTATTATTCTTACTGTATGTATACCACTGTATAAACTGCTGTATAAGTGGATGTATATATATTTTCATTGTTCTTTTTATCTCTTAAAGGCTTTTTAAATTAAGCAATAGCTGACTCAGCTTCAGGTGGAGTTGAGGATTAGATGAATCTGCGTACCTGTGCAGTTTGAAGGAGTTGGCACAGTATCTGTGAGTCGTTTCTTTCTCCAGGTTGCTGGGAAGGTTGACGATGGACAACGCTCCAAACGGACATTTCTACGACCACAACAGGAAGTGAGGAAAAGAGACCCGACTAAACTCACACAAACAATCCAATCTGTGTGCTGCTACCTTGATGCAGATGCCGCAGCCTATGCACAGCGACTCTGAGATCCAGACGATCTTACTCTGAGGAGTCACCTCGATGCACAGCTTCCCTGCAAACACACGCAGCTCATCAGCTTCCTGCAGCCGCAGCATCAACAACAACAACAGCGCTCCAGGGTCCAAACACTCACCCATGCGGACCACCGGGCAGCTCTTCTTGCACTCCTGACGGCATTTTTTAGGCTTGCACTTGTCGTGGTTGACGATGGCGATCCTGGTGTTCTTATCCGCCATGTTGGAGGGCTGGAATGACGGACGCTAGCGCCTACGGAGCTGGAAGGAGGCAGACAGAGGAGAGAAGATGAAGGAAAAGAATCAAACCTTTAATCTTTACTGCAGCAGCAGAGACAGAACTGCTGAGTTCATTCAGCTGATTCCTGTGAAGTCATGATTTCTGTATTTAACTCAGCGACGCTGAAAAAAAGAAGCGCTAAACTAACAGACCAGAAAACAAAATCAAAGAGTTGAAAAGGAAACTGATTTAGGATTCAAAACAAGCTGGATGTAAAATAGTTTTGATTCAATAAAACAGGAGAAACTGGAAGAGTCCAACAGTTTCTGGATTAAAGTTTCTAATTAAAGATTAGACTTTAAATATTATAAATCATATTAATTTAAGATTTTCTCAGAGTTGCTGATGAGGCTGATGACAGGATGAATCTCCTGTAGCAGTCTGTGGTTCTTACTGCTGAGGCCTCTGACTGAAGACTGTCCCTGTGAGTTAATGACCGGGTTTTGTGCATTAACATGATCTAAAAAAATGAATGATAGAGTTGTATTTACATTAGGGCTTAAACAATTAATCGTGAGTAATCGATTATTGAAATAATCAATTGATGTAGTAATCAACTAATTACAGACTCTAAAGAAGGTTATTCTCTGAAAGAACATAATCAGAACAAAAACATTTGTTTATTTGCATCTTTAAATGTAATCTAATATACTATAACGTCTTAATCGAATGGAAAATCTACATTATGGGAATTTTTTTGATACGATAACTGTTAATTGTTGCAACCCTAATTTCCATTTATTTTGTGGTAGGTAATAGATGCTCAGATTTATTGAAAGATAAACATCCACTTTAGTTTTTGCTGGGACAATATTAGAATCTAAAATGAGTAAATTAAGGGTAAATTTAAGCATTTCAAAGAGTTTTAACTCCATGAGGACCAGATGGGAGAAGAAACCAGCATGGTGCACATCACTGCGTTTCTGCCGTTTAGTCTGATCTTTCAAACTTTGACCTGCAGCTTCGTGGTTCAGACCCTGACAGAGAGGAATGTTATTTTTAGGCTCGATCAGGATTTTCAGCTGCAGGACCTGTCTGGGTTTATCAGAACCTGTCTGGTTCTGATAAACCCAAACACTAAACGGTTTCTTCCTGACGTGCGGTGGTTCCTCTGCAGTCTGCGTCACACCTGCATGTTGGACCGGGCCTGTAACTGTTCAAAACCACCAGACATGATTGACCAACATTTAACTGACGACGCGTTCAGGTTTTCTGCGTCCAAATAAAACGTGACGGGCGGTGGCGACCAGCGTCTGAGGTGGATTTACTCCACAATCCATTTACAATTATCAAATCAAACATAAGCCGAAATCATCAGCTGATCCACGTGTTTGATAAAACACAGAAATATGTGCTCTAATATATATGTTAGGTTGTTAAATTGTGAATATAACGTTAAATTAATTGGAAACCAAGCGGAGCTCGGGAGATTACCCTTCCGTTTTTACAGCCTCGTAGGAAATATGTGGTTTCTGCTAACCAATAAGCTCTCATTGAGAATTAAAACGGATAATATAATGAATCAATTTAAAATTCCCAAAGCAAAGCTAGAAAGAGTGACTAGATACAGTCAGTAGGGGACGCTAACAGCTAGCGGTTAGCTTGAGGCCCGCACCGTGACAGCTGCTCATTCTACAGCAACAAACAGAGAAAGCCAAACAAAATCCTGAGTGACAGGTTGAAAACTCACCCCTCTTCGGCTCCCCTAACCCGCCTTCGGTGAAAATTAAGTATAGGAGCTGGTTAGAAACAAATATTTGGGAGTAAAAATTGTTTTTTTCCCCAACAACGTGTTTCACTTGAAGCCGGCTGGAAAGATGGCGGGAGTGACGCACATTTTGGTGCGACGCGGTGCTGCTGTGACGTTTACAAGAAGCGACGCAAAGCAGGAGCAAGAACATAACAGCAATAATTTCTTTTAGGCTTTTTTCCCCCTAAGTTTTTAAATAAAATTCCATCTCATGTGTTGACACGGTGTCTTCAGAGGAATATTTTAACGCTTATTGTGAGTTCCGCTGTCATGGTTTTGTTTTAAACGGAGTTTTTGCGGGTTTAGAGGAGTTTTAGTGTGAAAACTCGAGGTACGAGCCGCGAGCTGCGGTAATTTTAACATGTTTTCTTGCTGTTTCTGTCGAAATAAGTGGTTGGTAGTTAAATCTGGCATGGCGACGTTTTCGTAATATCTTAATAAACTTGTTCAGAACCTGAAACTGATCATCTAATGTGCTAATAGTAGTTTATGTGTCAAATAGTTTTAAAAAATGTACAAGAAATTCGCTTTGAGTATAAACTCTCTTCCGTTTCCATAGCAGCAGGATGGCCACCCCCAGCAAAACCCCACCCGGAGCCGACCCGAAGCAGCTGGAGCGGACCGGGACGGTCCGGGAGATCGGCTCCCAGGCGGTCTGGTCGCTGTCCTCCTGTAAACCAGGTAGGAACCGGATCCACACAAACACGCACATTTAGAGGGGAGTCTGTGGAAAACACGCGTCCTGTGCGCAGGGTTTGGAGTGGATCAGCTGAGGGATGACAACCTGGAGACCTACTGGCAGTCAGATGGATCCCAGCCGCACCTGGTCAACATTCAGTTCAGGTATTTCTGGAAAATCCTTCTCAATCACATCCGGTCTCTTCTTACTTCAGATTCATGCTGGCTCTTATATAGACCAGTTAAATTGTTAAACATCTGTTAGAAATTATGTTGAATGTACATCTATACATACTAATAATCTCAATACATCACTGTCAGTAACTTTACTCTGTACTAAAGTTTGTAGGTTTTCTTTTAATCTCTACATATTTTATCAAAACTTTCATCTAGCCAGAAGGAAAACGATAAGAAAAGAACAATTAGAGTAAGATTTTATTATTATAATATTACTGAATATTATAATAATAATTTCTGTCAATCTTTTAAATTTAAAGTGCTTTAAAATACCATTCGCGTACAATAACTTTTCAAACTTTGTCACATTGAAACTTCTATGTACTATATTGGGATTTATTTGCATTAGTTCAGCTAAAAGTAGGTCACAATTGTGAACTGATGGGAAAAGATAAGTTTTTTTAGCAGTAACAATCTGAAAAGTGTGGCATGCTGCTCTAAATCAGTAGCACCACCTTTCTGTTTAGCTGCAGCTGCAAATCTTTCGGGGCTTTTCTCTACCAGATGAGATTTTTGTAAAACGACTCCAGCTCAGTCACACTGGATGGATTCTTTTTTGGATTTAGCTTCTGGGCTTTGATTGGACCATTCCAACACATAAATAAATACACACCACACTTTTCAGACATGTATTTGTTCTTTAAAAAATTATGGGAAGTTTTGACAGAAATAGAAAAATGTGTAGGTTTGATTTTATTTCATATGAAAAAGCTACAAGCAGTCTTTAACTTCAACCACAAATTATAACTTCTACATATTTATAAATTTTAGAGAAAAGCTTATTTTAGAGCAAAGTTTTGTAGTTTTATTTTTATTGTTTGTTACGTTTCTGATTTCTGTGTCGTATATTTACCTCTGGTCGTCTGCAGGAGGAGGACGACGGTGAAGATGTTGTGTATTTACGCCGATTATAAATCAGATGAAAGTTACACGCCCAGTAAAATCTCTGTGAGAGTGGGCAACAATTTCCACAACCTTCAAGAGATCAGGGTAAGTCTGTGTTTCTGCATCTCAGAGGTCACAACTGCTTGGTGTTAAACCCGTCCGATTGTCTCTTCTTCGTCTCTGCAGCAGCTGGAGATGGTGGAGCCCAGCGGCTGGATTCACATCTCTCTACTGAATCAGGTAAAAACATCCAGATTCTGTTTTTGGATTCAGCGAAAACAGGAGGCGGTGCAAAACTTACCTTTTTTTTTCTGCCTGTTGGAAATATAAAAAAATTTTTCAAAGGGTTGAAAGGTTGAAGAGATCTGTGTTTAAGGCCACTGATTTAAATCTGTTTTTAATTTTTTAGTCCAAAACTGCGACAAACTGTTTGGGCCACATTAGGGCCATAAAAAATAAAATTACGAGAATTAAGTCGTATGAGAGTAAAGTTGAGAAAAACCAATATATTACAACTTTATTCTTGTAATTTTATGACTTATTCTCAAAATATTCTGACTTTATCATCAAGTTATTTGAACTTAATTGAAATAACTTGAATTAAGTTATTTGAATTAAGCCATACTTATTTTTTAAGTATGGCTCTAATACTTCTTTGCACAAAACAAACCCTGTATTTTAAATGTTAATTTTCATGAATTATCTGTTTATTTTATCTCAGTTGTTCCTGAAACTAGTTTAAAAACCTGAAAACTGCATTTCATTCAATCAGATGTAATTCCGGGTTTCACCACCTGGCGGCAGTGTTGCTCTGCAGCATAAAACTTTCAAAGATTTTAGTATTTAGATTTTTAAAAAATCCTGGTACAAATTAAAAGCATCCCTGAAGTATTTCTGTATTCATTTTCATTTTGTTTATTCCTTTCTTTTTCAGTGTCTAACTTTTAATTTCTGTGTTTTCAGCGAACAAATGAACCAATCAGTACCTTCATGATCCAGATCGCCGTGCTCGCCAACCACCAGAACGGCAGAGACACGCACATGCGGCAGATCAAGGTTTACACGCCCGTGGAGGAGAGCTCCATCGGCAAGTTCCCACGATGCACCACGGTAGACTTCATGATGTACCGCACCATCAGGTGATCCGATCCGGCCGATCCGGGACTCTCAGGATCAGAGGAAACAAGACGGAGACTGAGCTGCTCGTTTGGGCCGACGGGTTCAACCGATCGGCTTCCCACTGGTTATGATTGGGTTGGGATATTTCAGGTTGCCAATATTTAAAGTTGTTTTAATGAGGGACTGAAACTGGGTTTGGAGTGAAACCGTTGTGCCAACAATTCCTCTGGGTTTGTTTTTTGACTGTGAAATAAATGTTTCAAACCAAAAATGTGACTCTTGTTAATGAGTGAAACATTAAAATTCATAATCCCAGATCAACAGAGAATCGGTTCCTATTCTCTAATCCAGATGAACTTGAGTGCCAAAGTGTATTAAATTGATCTCTTTTCTCAAACTTAAACACACAAATAAACCTTTAAGCAATGTGGAAAATAGTTGAGGTTTCTGCAAATGTATTAAAAATAGAGTAGAAATAGCCAATGTTCTGCTACATATATACCAAACAACCTCCAGCCAAGAAACAAAGATCCATAAACTGTTTTCAATAAACCTGACAAATTTTACACGATTGTCTGCAGTTGTTGCCTGTAACATCCTAAACTGACACAAAGACAACGGCAAGCAGCAAGTCAAGCTAACATAAATCAGAACAATGGCTAAGGTTACAGCTAACAGCTAGCAAAGGTCAAACAAAGGGCAAATCAGGGTAAAACTCAGGATGTTTTCACTCGCTTGGAGACCAAAACATTTACATTTTTAGGAGGTGTGTGGTTTGTTTTCACATGCTGGACTGTCAATTACAAGAATAGAGTCATAATATTATGAGAATAAAGTCTTAATAAAATGAGAAGTTATTTTTTGAGAATAGTCATAGAATTATGATTTTATTTTAATATTTTTCAAATTTATTCCCCTAAAAATACGACTTTATTTTTGTAATTCTATTATTTTTTCTTACCTTGGTCCAAATACTCCACTATGAAAATGTTTTATCAAGACAAGTCAGCTTTATTTACTTAGCATGTGAGTAAAAAGACTTTACGTCAATTTAACAATTAAATTAAATATTGCATTTTGTTTTTGTTAAATTCATTACACATTTTTAAAGTGCCTATTGCCTGAACATCTCGTCCCCTAAAAGTAAATAAAACAACAAAAAAAAAAAAAACAAGAAATAAACTTGATAAAGTTCTTAATAAAAAGTCTTTAAAGTTTAACTTTGAACAATGGGGTTATTGTTCAAAGTTCAGTAATGACCTCATGGTGAAAACTGGTGATGGAAATTACAATTTTCAGCAAACTAATTTCTGTTTCAGTTTCATGAACTCAGCAGCGTCTCCTCCTCGGTAGGAATGTAAGTAGTAATAGAACTGGACCCCAGCATATAGAGGCTGAGTGAATCTGGTCTGGACTCTGTGGATCAGAGTCATGGTTCCAGAGACGCTGTAGAAAGACAGAATACCTGCTCTGTGGTCCAGATACACTCCCACTCTGGAGGAAACTGGACCTGGTGCCTGAGTTTCAACACCATTGTGCCAGAAAGTAAAACCCGTTTTCTGACACGATATTGACCAGGAGTTCTCATTGAACCCAAATGCACATTTGTTGGATTTCCCTGCTCTGCTGATGTTCCTGTATGAAACGGCGACATCAACTCCTCTTCCTCTCCTCTTCATCTCCCAGTAGCAACGTCCAGTCAGACTCTCTCTGCTCAGGACCTGGAACCAGTCAGTGAATCTTTCTGGATGATCAGGATAAGACAGCCGATGATTCATTAACGTCGCTTTTCTGTCCCCGTCAGACAATAACACGTATTTGTTTGCTGTGTTTGGATGCAGCCTGATTTTGCATGAATACTGTAAGAATCCGGCTCTGTTCTTTGGTTCTGGTTCGGGCAGGAAGACACAGACTTCAGTGACTCTTAGTTCATCCAGTAAGCAGAGATAACAGATAAACTTCTGGTCAGTTCGAGAGAAGATCTTCATCACCTCCTCATGACGAGAGCAGATGTTCTCCTGGAGCTTCTTGGTGGGGTTTGCCAGAATGTGTTTCTGTAACGGTGGAGCATCATAGTGAGGCTGGAGATGATTCTTACAGTAGGAAGCTGGGCAGGTTAAACACGACTTGGCAGCTTTTATTTTCCTCCCAGTGCAGACATCGCAGGCCACATCTTCAAGTCCAGCATAGCAGTGATCAGCTTGGGGTCCAGTCTTCTTCAGATCCTCCACCAACTCCGCTAACATGATGCTTTTCTCCAGGACAGGCCTCGGTCTGAATGCTTTCCTGCACTGAGGGCAGCTGTAGTTTCTCCTCTGTTCTTCTCCATCCCAGAAGTATTGAATGCAGTTCATGCAGTAGCTGTGTCCACAGGGAATAGTCACCGGATGCCTCAGTAGATCCAAACAGATGGAACAGGAGTATTTCCTTCGGTCCAGGTGAAATCCCTTGTAAGCCATTGTGCCGTTCAGTCAGAACAGTCTTGTAAGTTTCATTTTCTCACAACAGAAACTGCTTTGCCTGATCATGTAAATGATAGCTCACGCCCAAAATACAACGTGTGACGCTGCTAGGGAGGAAATGTTGTCTTGGTCCAGGGAGGAGCCAACCTCTAACGCCATAAACAGCAATAATTCACATTTAGTTTTTATTGTTTATTTTCCAACTTTAATAAGGTTTTCAGAAAGTTTGGAACATTCACTAATGCATGTAAGCAATAAATCAGCTGCATTTGCACGTTTTATTGTTTTCTCTTTCTACCAAATCCTGGATGATGAAACTCTTCAGTCTGCTGATTTAGTCTCAACTAATTAATTATTTTAAGAATAATTTTGTTTTCAGAGACTTCATAATTCACTTAATTTGTTGTTTGTGCTGTTTTGTTTATTTTGGTTATTTAAAATGTTTTCCAGCTCCTGTGTTAAATATTCATTAGTGTGTTTCGCATTCTTATTATGCCATTACCATTATATTACTTAAAAATGGTCTCAAAAATGAAGTTGTAACACATGTGATTAACTCAGTTTGGCCACTAGAGGGAGCCGGAGTCCCTGGAGAAGTTCCAGCAGGTTCGGACTTCCGGTTCTGGTTTCTGTGGTAACTGGGTCTGTCCCCACCAGTAAGCACTGATGTGTGAGTGAAATCAAACCAAGAGAATCAGGAGAGCTGGAAGAAAACGGATAAACACAGAACCGGACATGACGTTTAATCTAGAAACTACAAAGAACTCATTAGCATGTAGCATTTGCATCACATAGAGCTGCGAAAACAAAGACTAAATAAACACTGGATGAGGTGTTTTTGCAATGTAAGCATTTTTTTGTATCAACGAGTCACATGATCCACAACCGGAAGTCGGCGCTGACGCAAACCACGAAGAAGACACGACATGAAGTAGTTAGAGGAATTTTTTATATGTATATTTGTGCTGCGAAAAAACTTAGTCACTGATTTTAATTATGTTTCTTATTTTATGAAAACACAGCAATTAGGAAATTGTGTTGTTTTTTTTATTTAAATTTTTTACATTAGCCAAATATTGGCCAAGATTTGTTCACATTTGTAATTTAAATGCGATGAGAACCGGTTCGGTAGTTAGTCCTTAAAAACAGGCGAACAACAGAACTGACCAACTCTAAGCACAAAGAAAACCAAAATAGGTTTAATTATTTTCTTTCGCTTGCTCTATATTCAGACTCACAGCAGATCGTTCTGGTTGGGCGATGCATTATATCACTGAGGCTCCTCACATCATCAGTTTGTGTGTTTATCCTGTTAATGTAATTGCCGTAAAGCGCCACACCAACATCAGGGCCGGTTTCATCTCACTAAAAGCACGGCTCTGCCTGCTTTTCGACCAGCATGATGATGTCCAGCAGAAAGCTCTGGAGAGATTCACACAGCTGGATGTGCTTCCTTACACAGAGCAGGTGTTTGTGTTATTTGATCATACATCACATGTATATATAGACCAGCCTATGTAGTGTTTCCTTTGTGACCGATGGGGGTGTGTGGAGATGGAAGAGATGAAACAGGCCCACAGAAACGCAGCGCAGTGCTACGAGCTCAACATACATAATCAATCAGGCCCCTGTGTGAACTGCAAAGATAAAATATGGGTTACACACAGCGTAGTGGGCCAGGCTGGTGTGTGTAGGATGACAGGAAAAGAAAAGAAAAGCTCTGAGCAGCACACAGTGAAACACATAAAGCAATGGTTCTGATGCTTAGATATTTGTTTTATCTTTCATTTATTTCTGATTTCATTTCTGTTTTAAACTAGATGAACTGATATGTTTCATATACAATGTAAAATAATGACTTAAGAATCCAAGTATTTAAAAATACTCAACAGGAATGATTACAGATTGAGGTTTTAAACAAGTTTCTCAAAAAAGTGTAAAATGTAAAAGTTTTAGAAGTAAAATAAACATAAAGATTTATTACAGAAACAAAACAAACACTTGGAATCGACTTTTATTTAGGTTAAGGCTAAATGCTAGTAAGAGCCACGCTAACAGCTGGTTAGTGTGAAGTTAGCATTTAGTCTAAGTCAAATGTGACTCAGAGTTATTGCTAGTAATGCTAACAGCTAGGCAGTTTATAGCTACTAGCTTGTAAGAATCATGTTAACGGCTCATCAGTTCCTGGTCATTTGAGGCTCTAACTGTGGCAAACTAATGAGTCAAGCTAACTGCTACGCAAAGTAAGGCTAACATCTAGCCTGAGTTTATGAGGCTCAAGCTAGCAGCTTGTCAGACTCATGCTGACAGTCAAGCTAACAGCTGTTTAGCATAAGTTAGCAGGTAGCCCAGGTCAAGCTTCAGCCAGAATCAGTCAAATACCACAAGGTAACAACCTGTCAATGTCAAGCTAACAGGTATCTCCTTAGAATATGAGTCAGAATAATGAGTAGCTAAAGTCAAGCTAACAGAGACTCAGATTCGGAGTTGTGAAACGCAGCAAACCCAGGAAAGAAAATTAACACAACTACCTGGACAGGTTGGAGTATAAATATGCTCCTCTCTCAGTGAGAGTCGGGAGTTATATGAAAACTGTGTGAAGATGAAACTTGTGTAAAATGTAGATTTGCCAAATAAGGTAGATAGAAACAGTGTGATATGATAATTTGTTTTTGTTATTATCCATTTCTTCACTCTCCAAACAATTGGTGCCCAATGTGGGGCCATTTCCCTGGAAGCAATGGAAGAAAGATTACATTCCTGGTAATTATTGATCGTTAACATTACACCAGGCTCCACAGAGCAACTAATGCAGAAACAATTTAACACACATTTTTATGTAATGAGTTAATTCCCAGCCACCTGTGATAATTACGGTGCAGCAGGTTCTTGGTTTTAGTATCTTGTAGAAAATAAGACGGACAACAGCAAATACATATTGCAAAGACAGGACAGCTTTATTAATGTATTTCAGGGTACAAGGTAAAATGACATCAATTTTAGGCACAAATTCAAATGTACATTTGGTTGAGTAAAATTTGTAAAGGTAAACATTTCATGTATAAGCTACTATAGCCGAGCTTCCCTTTCCATAAATAGACTAAACCTAATAAAATCAAGAAATAAGTGAACTTTTAAAGGAAGATGATTGACAGTTGAACATTTAATAATGATGACATAGTTAAAGACAGCAAGAAATATATGTGAAAATTACAGAATTAAATCAACTACTCCTATTACAGTTTGATGAACTCAGCTGTGTCTCCTCCTGAATAGTACAAATAGTAGTAAAAGAAGCCAAACCCAGCATGTAGCGGCTGAGTGAATCTGGTCTCGACTCTGTGGATCAGAGTCATGGTTTCAGAGACGCTGTAGAAACACAGAATACCTGCTCTGTGGTCCAGATACACTCCCACTCTGGAGGAAACTGGACCTGGTAATTTGGTTTCGACTTTGTTATTCCTGAATGTGTAACTGCTGCTGTCACAACGTAAAGCCCAGGAGTTTTCATTGAAGCCAAAGGCACATTCATAGGAGTTACCTGCCCTGCTGATACTTGGGTATGAAACTGCCACTTCAATACCTCTGCCTCCCCACTCCACCTCCCAGTAACAACGCCCAGTCAGACTCTCTTTACTTAATACCTGAATCCAAGAACTGAATCGATCTGGATGGTCAATGTAGGACTGTTTTTGTTTAGTCAAAGTTGCTCTTCCGTCATCTTCAGACAGCAAAAGGTAACTGTTTGCTGTGTTTGGGTCCAGATTGATGTGTCGGACATTTTGCAGGAAGTCGGCTCTGGTATTCGGTTCTGGTCGAAACAGCAATACATCAACATCAGTGATTGCCAGTTCGATGTTTGTCCCTGTGTCTCTCAGGTTGTCTTGTAGTTTGTCTCTGAGCTCTGACACAGGTGCTGTCACGTCCTCAAAGTGTCTCAGAGGACGGATGTTGATGCTGGATGAGCCTGTAGACTCACTGAGTGCTGGCAGTGAGGGGTAGTTGAGGAGAAACTGGTTGTGATCCTCTGTGTGTGAGAGCTGCTCCAGCTCAGCGTCTTTCCTCTTCAGCTCAGTGATCTCCTGCTGCAGCTTCTCCTGAACGTCTTTGACTCGACTCACTTCAGTTTCCTGCTGGGATCTGATCTGCTGCTTCACATAAGAGCTTCTTTTCTGGAGGAGACGGATCAGCTCAGTGAAGATCTTCTCACTGTCCTCCACTGCTTTATCAGCAGAGACATTGATGGCCTCCACCTCCTGCTGAAGCAGCTTCACATCTTTCTCTTGGTCCTGGATTCTCTGATGGATTTGTTGTCGACTCTCCTGGAGCTTCTTCTGCTTCTTACCTCTTTCTGCTGCAGCTGGGGCTGTTTCATGGCCTTTATGTTCCTCCATAGTGCAGAGATAACAGACACACTGCTGATCAGTGCGGCAGAAGATCTTCATCACCTCATCATGACGAGAGCAGATGTTCTGCTGGAGGTTCTTTGACGGATCCACCAGCTTGTGTTTTTGTAATGGTAGAACATCATAGTGAGTTTGCAGGTGCCGTTGACAATATGAAGCTAAACAAAATAAACATGACTTGACGGCTTTCATCTTCCTCCCAGTGCAGACATCACAGGCCACATCTTCAGGTCCAGCATAGCAGTGATCAGCTGGACCAGCTAGGAGTCTATTCTTTTTCAGATCCTCCACTAAGGCAGCTAGCATCATGTTTTTTTTTATGGCAGGTCTCGGTTTGAACTCTTTCCTGCACTGAGGGCAGCTGTAGGTTTTCTTCTGATCTTCTCCATCCCAGTGTCGTTTGATGCAGTTCATGCAGTAACTGTGTCCGCAGGGAAGAGTCACCGGATCCTTCAGTAGATCCCAACAGACGGAGCAGGAGAACTTATCCATCTGAACTCCCCTCTGCTCTATTAAGAATGCCTCTGTGAGCTTCACCTGTACTTTTATTGCTTCCAGTAGACGTCATAAGGTGGAATGTACCTGTTGGCCTCACCTTACCTGAGAGGTGGGGAAATAACTTTGAAAGGTGGAGCTGACGGTGTTTCATTAAAAGAAGGTGGAGTTTGATACATGGAAAAATACATGATTGAACTTGTCAGCAAGACATATATTAAATTGTTTGTAATTAATAATGTCTGAATATTGATAAAAAAAGTTCTAGTTCTATTAGTTTATTTATCTTATAACGATATTAAGACATTAGTCGTTTAAAACTAGCTTCTATATCTGCATGACAAGTTACTCACAAGTTAGTTTTGTTTTATTGTAAGTGAAAACTGACAGGATACAATAGCTTGAATGATTAATTAAAAGGACATACATAAAATGAGAACAGTGAGGAGTTTGTTCATTAATTTGCTCATTGTGTGAACATCTGAGCAAAATATAGATCCTGAAATTATTGAAAAGGACGAATTGTGAAGAAACTCTTACCTGCACTAAATGGGAAATATTTCAATAGTACACTTTGTAGTCTTGACGTTTAACATAATTACATAATAACATAATAATAACAATATGTTATTATTATCCTGTCTGTTTCAGGTTTGAACCGGTTTGTTTTTCCTGTTTGTTCCAACCTGCAGCTGAAAAACATCTGCAATCCTTCATGACCCAGGAGGTTCTGCTGCTTCCCCACAGAACCACCAGAATCTCCTCAGGTAGCGACAGTAACTCACCTGGAAACAGGTGAATCCCAGAGGAACGAGGATGAACAGAAACACCACATGGAAGAAACAGGTCAATATATTTAGTTTATTCTGTTATTGTTTTTCTTCCTCTGTCGTTTTGTTTCCTTCAGTTTTTACTTTTTAATGTTTCTTTTTTCCATTTAATTACCTTCCATTTCTTGTTCCTATTTCCTTTTTTCACAATTTTCTTCACATTTTCATGCTTTTCTTTGTTCTGATGCCTCAGATGCTTTCAGTGAATTTTAAAAGCCCAGAAAACCCAAAAAGCCATCGGAGTGTTTGCAGAAAATAAAGTCACTGGTTGAATACTGACAAGCAGGAGAAGCCGGGGACTCAGGTTTTGTTTTATTAATGAAGCTCAGAGAAAGATGCTCACACCTCCTACGTGTTTTCTTCTTCTTCTGGTTCTGGTTCTGGACGCTGAGCCCGGTTCTGGTTGCGTAACGCTTTCCGCTCTCCCACCGACTCCCACGTAGAGAAACACGAAGCTCTGCTGAGAGTCAGACAGGAAACGAGGAGCCGAGGCTGGAGCTCAACTTCAAATCAATACATAAAAATCAGTTTTCATTCAAAACGTTTCCACTGAATTTCTGCAAACTGCTGGTTGAAATGTACACAATTCAACCAGGACAAGATTATTTTAATTCAACTAAATCATAATTCAAAAACACTTCAGTGACTCCAAAGGAAAAAACTATTTTAGAAACTGCCGACTTTTCTAAATTAAACTCAAGTTAATAGTAAGAAAATATTTAAATGATCTGGATTTTTATTTATCAATATTTCCTGTTTTATTACTGGGAGCCATGTTTGCTCCTCACAATATGTCAGAAAGCTTTTAAATAGATTATTCTGAATTTATTCAGGAAAATATCATATTTATGTATATTTATTTTAAATAAAGCCAGGAGGAAAACATCAGATTTTCAAAGTTGCTATTCGTGAGACACTGATAAATATTTTCACATTAATTGTCATATTTTAATCTATTCTAAACAGAAAATCATCATAATTAACACAAAAAGGTTTGAAAACATCAGATTGTGTTAATCTAGTTTCACTTAAAGTGAATTTATTTAAAAACAAACTTTTAAACAGGTTTCTCATTAAAGCCTGTTTTTGTATTAAAATATAATTATTAGCTTCATTTAACATTTTGACCTTAAATGTCATATTTTAATTCACTGCAAGCAGAAAATCATCAAAATTAACTGAAATAAAAGCTTCAAATCTCAGATTGAGTTAAACTACAGAAATAAATATTTCCAGTAATATTCACATTTATTGAATCTGCATCATAGAGCTGAGCTGCACTAATGATCAATTTTACAGAAAAACATTTATTTATCTTCATCATAGGAGTTATTAGATTAATAACCATCAGCCCACATTTTTATAAAACTCGTTTATTGATTCATATTCATTCATCCAGGACTTTTTCCTCTCAACCAGGACAATATTTCCTCTGTTTCTTTTATTTATAAAAACTTCATTATGTACATCCTCTCTGTATTTACACTATTTCACAGAAAACGACGGTCGGAGAGCCTCACACCTGCAGAAGGTCAGCCCTCCTCCTCAAATACCAACTTGTTGCTGGGAAGATGTGTCCAAACTCTGCTTGCTGTTGCCTAGCAACAGCGGCTCGTCGAATTAACGTCTGCAGCCAGCAGCTGATCTCAATTATTTATCCTCTTTTTTATTATTATTCGTTTCAATAGCTGAGAAAAAAACACGAAAGGAGGGTTTCGCTTCACAAACGCAAAACAAAAATTCATGAAAAAGATTCAGATTTTCTAGAATTAAAGTGAATTTGCTGCAAACAGGCAGATGCATCATAAAACCGGCTCAAAATGTGACTAAATGTTCAAACAAGGCAGATTTCTGAGGTTCATTAGATTAAATTTAAACTTGGATTAAATGTGTAATCGAGGGATTAACATAATTATGGTTCAGCTGCGCAAATTAATGAAAAAGATAATAATTACTGGCATGATGATGAAAAAATTAAAGCTCCCTGACATCAAGCGCAACAGAAGCTGAATTGTTAAATACTGAATAAATTTCCTACCAGTGTTGAAAAAGAAAACATGAAAATATGATTTATATATTTATCTCTGCAGATAAAAGCAGAGATAATCTGATCCGCTCTGCTGCTTAATGTTTTACATAAAGTCTGTCCAGTTACTGAGTTTTAGGGAAACCTAAGAAAAAACAACGTGTGATTAATGAGAACTAAAGCTAAATACATCCAGTTTTACCATATTTCTAAAGTATATGAGATTAAAACAGCAGATCTAATGTTTTCAACTGAAAAACTAATATTCTTGCAGCAACGTTTCGGTTTTTCTACCCGTCTTTCAAGTAATAATTGTGTTTTTGGCTGTAAAAGGAAAGAAAAAGGCACAAGGTGATAAATGCATTCTGTTTTCATAAACCGTTCTCTCCCTCCTACATCTGTATTCATCACATTTAGAAAGTTTACAAGGCTGAATAAAATAAATCAGCAGGATTTAGAGGCGTCTGCTGCGGGAGTTCAGGGCGTAATAATCTGTTTTCTTCATATAAACCATGTTTTTATTGTTCCTTAAAGAAAGATGATAAGAGAAGCACTCAGCCTCCAATCTGAAACATCTACAGACCTTGAGCATCATAACTTTTAATCCCACAGCAATGAGAGAAAAACTCCTGCATTTTGATGTGTCATTTGTAAATATGGAGATGACAGATCAAATCAATAAGTTTTTGAACAGTTATCAAAATAAACAGCCGATTGGTAACAGCTGGGATTTTGTGTCTGATTAATAGTTAAAATCCTTCCTTTAATTGATCTTTTGTTCTGTTTCCTTCCATTTTAATGGATCGGTTTCATTTTGCTTCAGGTTTTATTTGCTCCAGCTGTTGCAGATGTGAGGCTCTGGTTCTGGTTTCTGGTTCTGGTTCTCATAACGTGGAAACGATGTTCCAGCTGCGGCTGGAACTTCACCGGTTGAGATCAACGCTGCCTGAGATCAGCGCCGTTACGGTTTGGTTGGTTTAACAGCATCTTCACCTCCTCATTGGTTCAGCAGCAAAAAACAGAAAAAGAAAAAGGAGCGAAATCCCAAAACATTCATATATTACATCCATTATTCTTGTTGATTCTGTCCAGCAGCAGGTTCTTTTGTCCGTCCGTTTCTGGTCGTGTTGTAACATTCACAGCTGACTGACTGGTTCAGTCGGACTTTGGTCAACAACAACAACAACAAAGAGTCCGTTTCTGTCGCCTCCTCCGCTCTGATTGGTCGGTTTCTCGCTCATTTCAGGTCCGGGTCGGTCTTGGTGTCGTCCAGGTCAAAGTCCAAAACCAGCAGCTTGGTCTCCTCGGTGCCGTTCCTGCTTCCTGCAGCGCACACCAGCCGGGTGTCGGACGCTCTGATTCGCCAAACCACGCCGCCTGAGGAGCATCAATCAATCAATCAATCAATCAATCAATCAATCAATCAATCAGTGAAGCTGATCTGTACAGCACGTTTCAGCAACAAGGCTATTTTTACTGCTATGTATGTTTCACTTTTACTGGAGTAACTTTATTATGAAGTATTTTTACTCTTTCTACCCACCGAACGACAATCAAACATTTTAATCCACTCAGATTAAAATGAGTTTAATCTGCCAGAAACTCGGTTGGATTTATAGAAGCTGCTCTTAAACATCCAGACGTGTTTGAAAGTGACCTGATCCGCGGCTCTGCAGCGCCACCACGTCCCGCAGCCAGGTGCCTGTCCGCAGGTCCCACAGCTTGACGGTCCCGTCGTCGGAGCTGGACAGAACCAGACCTCTGCAGAACTGCAGGCAGGTCACTGCAGACTGGTGCTTATTGGGACCTGAAGGAAGACCAGAACGTCAGCCGGGCTTTGACTCCGTCTCTGGTCAAACTGGTTTCTGTGTTCGGATCCCACCTTGCAGCGTGTGGAGACATTGTCCGGTCCGGATGTCCCACACTCGCACGGTGGAGTCGGCGTTCCCGGACACCAGGATGTTGTCGCGCAGCTCCATCCCGCTCGTCAGCGACTGATGGCCGGTCAGCGTGTGAACACATCCGCCTGAACACACCACAAGGTCAAGAGGTCGTTTCATCCCGAAGAGGCTTTAAAACCGATTTAAAATCCACATTTTGAGAGTGAAGTTCACTTTAACCGACAAGGCTGGACAACAAACTGTCCCAGAAATTATAATCCTGTTGTTTTTAAGTCAAGTAATAAAATGTTTATGGCATGAAAACTCAAGAACACAACTGCACAGATCAATAAGCTTCAGATGAACATTTAAGACTGGAACTGATAGATATTTTAAATAAAACGAATAAATAAACTAAATTTATAGAAAATGAATTATGAAGTCTCTATAAAAACGGTTCAGCTGAGGCTGAAGCACCAGAATGAAAACTTTTCTCATCCAGAGAAAAACAATAAATCATGAAAATCCTTTTAATTTATCCTGCGATTTATTGATTTACTGCTTATTGTGACCTCACACAAAACCATAAATAAAACGGATTTTTAAAAAATTAAACAGATTAATTGATTTCTGCAACAAGCTGATATAAAGCCAATCAGAAAGCAAGTTGAGGGAAACATGAAGCCAAACAGAGTCTGGTTGTATCGTTTACTTTCTGCTATAACATTCAAACTATCCTCATTACTTCCTCTTCGTCGGCCATGTTTGTTTACGCTGAACTCAGGTTCATCCTCCGATATCTGAATGTTGGTGAGTGAAACCTGTTCATGTGGCTCATCATCCCCACACAACCAAACCTGCAGCTGAGATTCATTCAGGAAAATCTATGTGCTGCATATCTACCTGTCTCCACGTCCCAGACTCTGATTGACGTGTCCAACGAGCCGCTCACCACGAAGACGCCGTCAAACTGCGAGGAGACAGGAAGAAACGGATTCAGGTCCCGTAGCAGAGGTGGGACACACTCGCTGACGTGTGTGTGTGTGTTTACCTGCAGAGAGTACACTCTGTTGGTGTGACCCTGCAGAGTGTGCAGACACACCTCCGTCTCGGGGTCCCACACCTTCACCATGTAGTCGTATCCGCCCGACACGACGCGCCGCCCGTCGTACTGGACGCAGCGCACCGCCGCCACGTGGCCCGTCAGCACGTGTTCGCAGTGGCCCGTCGACACGTTCCACACGCGCAGCGTCGTGTCCCGGGAACCAGACACCACCCTGTGACAGGGAGCATGACGTCACTGCAGCCTGAGCCAATCAGAATGCACCACTCACCACTTTAAGGGTCGATCAAATAAGATGATCAGACAACAAATCCCAGTGGAACAACAGGAAACTACAAAAATAAAACTATTTAAAATTTGTTTTAATGATCAAAATGACCTTTAATTAGGAGAATCTGAATTAGAGGTCAAATCATTAATCAGATTAATCAATTAGCTGTCAGAATAATCAATAGAATAATTGATAACTAAAATATTTGCTAGTTGCAGCTCTGTGGTTCATGGATGCTGAAGATACGAATTCAGTTGTTGAGTTATTAAACAATTATTGATTACTTTCATCTTTTCATGTATTTCTAATTTATAAAAAAACCTTTTAGAGTTTAAATGAAAAAATCTGTGCCAATTTCTTCCCAATTAATCGATCAATTGGGAGAGAAAAGTGATTAATCAATACAGTAGATAAATCAAATTGAATAAATCGATGATAAATCAAATGTGCCAATTTTTTATTCAACTATTGTTGCCTGTATTGTAATCGTCAGAATAAATTGATGAATCGATAGGATAAACTAAAAGGGCGATTAGCGTTTGGAGCCATGAGCTGAATCTGCTCTGAATGTCGTCCTTCTCCTCCATATTTACGCTTTTCTAATGAATTATTGATGAATCCGTGTTTGTTTGCTCTCGTGTTCGCTCCTCGCTCCGCTCCGCTGGCCTTCAGCGCTTCCATTCATGCACGACCGTGATAAACGATGCTACAACAACAATAAAAACGCCCTGCATCAGCAGGTTGCCATGGAGACGGGAGCCAGCCACACAGACGTGCTCGCGCAGATGCGCGTCGGTGGGGGTGCTTTTTCAGGGTCTTTGTGGTTGTTATGGAGACGACACGTTTACTCACCCTCCAGGCTGTGAGTGAGTGAGTGAGTGAGTGAGTGAGTGAGTGAGTGAGTGCGTTACCTCTCGCCGTGCAGGTGCATGCAGCGCACCGTGGACGTGTGGCCGTACAGGGCGTGGACGCACTCGCCGCTCTCGGCGTTCCAGACCCGCAGCGTCCGGTCGGTGGAGCCGCTGATCACCGTGGCGCCGGCCATCTGACTGCACCACACGCCGCCGCTGTGGCCCGTCAGCGAGCGCAGACACTGAGGCGACGCAGAGAGACGATGAGCTCATCAGATCTGATCGATCACATCTTAAAGATTCACCAAAATGTGGCTCCAACAGCTGGATCAACTTTATAAAGAAACGTCTTTTAAACATACAGATTATTAAAATGAAACCTATTTTTGCTGCTTTTCTATGGAATCTATAGATAAATTAACATTCTATATGAAATATGTTTTTAGAAATGTTAACACTGTAGTTAAGTTAAATATTAACTTTGATTATGTGACACAAAATTGTGATAAAATCCTGATCTGATATATAATATATTTAAAATTAAAGCTATAATGTCTATACTGATGCTTTTCTGATATATTTTAATATTAACTTAATGAAACTTAAACAAATAACGGCGTCTCAGTCATTAATTATCGCTCTGATGGATTCAACATAACAATTTCTGCCCTTCATAGAAATAAACTAACAAAACTGTGAACAGAATGACGAAAGTAAAATCTTGACTTGACCTTGTTTGTTTGCCAGTTTCCACAAATTAAATGAATAATAAATGTTTTTTCCTTTCTGGCTGTGAGTTTCGCCCTCAGAGCCACTTTCTTTACAAACTTGAGTCAATGTTTGTTTTTACTTTCACAGCTGCAGTCGAAGGACGCGCAGACAGACAACAGTCCGGTTTCACCTCTCCGTTGTTGTGATGGGGGTTGCCGTGGCAACGACACAAAAGGAGAGTGAGGGGGGGGCAGGGAAAAGTTTGACCTCTGTGAACTGCAGATGCTGACTTTTGTTTAAAAAAAACACAAAAAGCCGAGGAACGCACAGTTTCATGCAGAATAACAGTTTTAAAACATGTTTTATTTTTAATTGTTCACGTTTTAAGGGTTTTGTTTTTAGAGGAAACGTCCTCACAAGGTGAGCAGGTGAACGTTCTGCTCGCACCGAGGCAGGTCCGGGCAGAAACAGCAGCAGGTGTGTCGCGCTGAAGAATGTTCAACCGAAACCAGAACAATGTTTGTTTGCTTAACTGAAGGTCAAATCCACTGACCTCTTCAGGCTGAAGGCAGATATGAGGGAACGTGATGCGTTTTAGTGCTTTCAGCAGCACACATGTAAAATATTCATCACAACAGATGAAGCTGCTGTCGTTTCAATCTGTGAACTTTGAGCCGAAACTCTCAGGATGAACTCTGAACTCTCACCTGCCCCGATAGGAAGGAAGCCCCGAGATAGCAATCTGACTTTATGGGTGTTTTGAAAAATGTTTGCACATTTTTGGAATAGTTAAGACCCATAAAACGGCTCCCGGCTTTTAACGACCGGGCCATAAACACAGCGAGGCAGAGCGACAGACGCAGCGCTTACGATTATATCTACAACTTTAAACTAGAAGATTCTCTAATTATTATTTCAGAACAGAAGAGCAACAACTAGTCATTCTGCCATTAAAACATCAATAGTTGTTAATAATGACAGTCATATTCATCTTATGAATGGTATTGATTTGATGTTATTTTTATTAGATAAGTAAACAATTCTAAAATATTTCTTTAATCCTTCCTGTTTCATTATTTATAAATATTAATGAAACAATTTGCCGATCCGAACGCAGTGTTTTACTGATGCAGAGCAAAGATGATGCAGAGTGAAGGTCTGCGTTCTGCAAGCTGCTTTAGCATCTCATGCTAGTCAGCAGGGTTAGCATTAGCATCTTATGCTAGTTAGCAGGGTTAGCATTAGCACCTTACCCTAATTAGAAGGGTTAGCATTAGCAACCACAACCAGCAGAGAAAAAAATCTAGAAAATTAGACGTACTTCGATCTTTTTACAGTTTCAGGTTTAACGTTTGCCACAGCAGACAATCAGTAAGGTCAAAGGTCGTTTAGCTACAGGATAATGTGCTCCTTCACGAATTCAACTTAAATGTCTTAAAGCGAATGTGAAATTATGTTCTTTAACATAACAATTCTCAGGTAAAAAAAATACTGAAAAGTTTTAAATGGTGAATGCTTTAAATAAATATCATGGTGGGATATTTTTCAGATGCATCTTTTTCTACAAATGATCAAACATTTGCTATAGGAATGCAGCATTATTGGTTTTTAGGCAATAAAATGTTTATTTTCTTATTTAAAAAGGGACTTAATTATTTGTTTTTAATGTACTTTGTTATGTAAAAATGAATTGGTTAAATGAAAAACACAGAATGTGCAAATTTTTTGATTAATTAATCTATTAATCATCAGAACAATCTATTAATTGTCAGAATAAATCAATAGAATAACTAATTATTATTTGCAGCCCTACTTTAACCATAGAAACATTTATTTAGAGTTTAGCTGCGTTATATTTATACCTGTAACCAAAGCGGCTGCATTCCTGCCAACTTTCTCTTGTAGAACAACAGAAGTTAATTAAAGGTAGAGCAGATTATTTAGGTCATTTCTGTGTTTTTTAATCCTCCACTGTTGGTTTAATGACAGATTTTGAATGTTTTTATTTCATGTCTGTGTTTGTTTAAGGATGAGGAGGCAGACAGAACAGCATGTGAGCGTTAACAAACAGAGCAGATCACTCTGTGTTTTACCTGGTATCCAGGTAAAACACACAATGTGTGTTGAACTAACGCTGCTGTTTGTGTTTCAGAAACACACCCAGACCGACACATCTGGCCCGTCTGCCTCCACATCGCACCCAAATCCGCCTCACTGGAGCCTCTGCAACCTTTCATGAGTTATGTTTAAAGCTGACAGCACAGGCTAAACAACTTAGCACAACATAAGTATTTCATATCTGACTGTATTGATAATCATCGATTAGTTTTAAACATCTCTGCGTACCAAACGGCGCCCTACCTTCCCAGTGACGGCCGACCACACTTTGAGCGTGTTGTCATCCGAGCCGCTGACAATCAGGTCGCCGCTGAACTGGAGGCAGGTGATCACATGATCATCATGACCTTTCAGCACCTATGAAAACGTGAAGAGTCAGTTTCTGAGTCGGAGGCCAGGCTGTTGGGTCTCGGCCAGCGGGACGGTACCATGGGTTCCCTCGCGTCGCCCTTCCTCCAGTTGGTCTCTATGCGATGCTGTCTGATGTAGACGAATTTCCACGGGCTGAACGGAGCATCCGGGCGAAGGCTCTCTCGGCGGCGATACGACATATCGTCTGATACACCTGAAAATAAAACAACAATAATACAGCAAAGTCCAGTTTAATGGCCGTTTCAGGCAATGCGACACGACAGACATTAAACCAGGCTGCAGCAGATCTATCATGGTGATTTCACATTAAAAGACCAGGAAAGTGTTGGTGCTGCAGTGTTTGGTACCAACCTGGCTTTTTGATTAATCTGTTAATTACAGTATCATCAGTGGCAAAGAGTCAAGTTCATTTAAGCAGGAAAGTACACTTTGAGACTGATTAGATTTTTGTCCAATTAAAATTAAAATTCTAGTTTAAAATGCCGACCAATTAATTTTCACCACAAATATTCAACTTTCAATGACTTAATACGTTAACTTTATATTAATTTAACTATATATTTAATTTAAATAAATCACTTTGGCTGCAATTCTAACATATTTATGGCCTTTAATAATCGGGGAGGAACATAAACAACTCCTTTTAGCTGTTAGCTTTAAATAGAATAAAATAAATATCTTTTATTGCTCCAGATTGAAATTCAGCAGGACATGTAGATTCACACAAAAGATAAAATATAGCATAAATATATCGATATAAAACGGAACTACAAATAAAATATTGTACAGTAAGGGCATAAAATACTGTGCAGTTATTCAAAATACATAGCGACAGGGACAATAAAGTTAAAGCTAATTAAGCTAAAGCCTAAAACTATAGCTAACTACAAATATGGCTGTTATCTGAGTTCTGAGTCTCTTTATTATATAAAACCCAAACAATATATTAGAAATAACCACAGAAAAACATTAGGTTGTTATGCTAATGAGGTAACTGGTTTACCTCATTAGAGGGAAGCTAACATTAGCTAACATTAGCTGCTAAAGGTTTGATATTGGGACTGTATTTTGCAGTCCTTTAGTCCTAACAGTCTTTGGTGTTTCTGCTCTGAACCAAACAGCATCTGCTGTAGCTTTAGTTTAGCTAGCTAGCTCTGCAGCATGAGCAGTTGTTCCATTAGTATGCAAATGGACCGATGCTAATGAAGGCTAGCTGCATCTGTATTCTGCCTGACCTCTTGTGAACAGCAACACTGTTCCCAGCAGCGCAGTGTGAGGGTTAATAATTAGCCTTATTTATGGAGCTGCTGAGCTGCAGTTAGCCTCCTTCATTAGTATGGCTGTGGTGTGGCGCTAACGTTAGGTAGCCTCATTGGTATGGCTGCTGAGCGCTGGCAGTGAATCTCCACTGACTGGCTCAACGCCCAGCCACACACACACACACACACACACACACACACACACACACACACACACACACACACACACTCATCCACTGCATTGCGCTGAATGAAAGAAGTGATAGATTGCTGTATGAACATGTAACCCTCAGCTTTTAAGGCGTTTTACATCCAGAAAGTTAATCTTTTGGCTTGAATTCATGTTTTTCCTTTTGTTTTATCTTTAAAATAATAACATATATGAAGAGTTTCTGCTCTGATGACGCTTACAAATGGCTTGAGGCTTCACAAACATTTGTTTGTAAAATACTTCTCCTTCTGTATCATATACTTGCACTTCATTTATTTAAAGTAAAATCCTATTTGCATGAAACTCAACTCTGCCAAGACTCCATTACGAAAACACTCAGTCCATAAGCTATAAATAAATCTAGCAGAGGGCAATTTAACAGTTTTTAGATAAACTTTCCAAGGTAATAATTTTCATCATCTTTTCATCATCATCTCAAATATAATTAATCAGAGATTGATTATATTTATTGTTCAGGGATTTGGTCAAAGAAAAAACAAGACTACAAATTGAAACTCGTGTGATTAGAATAAACGTAAAATCAACAAAGCTCATTAAGTTGGAGAGCCTGTTTCTACCTGAGTGATTAATGAGGTCAACACTCCTGAAGCGGCTTAACGAACCTCATAGGAAAGATACAACAATAGTCAGCTGGAGTGAAAATACAAAGAAACATTCCTGTTTTTATTTTATTCTTTTTCTTGTAGGAGTTTTTATAAAATTACTGGCACGTTTTTCTCATTTTCCTACTTTACGCAGAAAATATTATGGTTTTATTCTTGTAATTAAAAAAATCCCAGACTGTTATATTCCATTGTAGAGCTGAAAAGATTAATCGTGATTAATCAAGTGTTCAAATAATTGTCAGCAAATTTCATCATCGATTAAGGATAAAAAAAGGCCATAAACTGAAAGAACAACTTACTCATAGGCAATAAAATGTTTATTTTATCATTTAAAATAAACCTTAAATGGGTCATTTAAAAATCAGGAGGTTTTCCTAATTGACTATTTGATTAATTGATTAATCATCAGGACAATCAATTACTAAAAGTCTGGTTGACCAGGATTCAAAGTCCAAACAAATAAAAGCTCCAAGGATCACATCGGTGGAAAAAAAATCCACTTTTTCCAAAAATTAAATCTTCCAAAACCAAAAAGTTAGACTAATTGATAGTATCGATTACCGCCCCAGGCTGTTCTGCTCAGTGTTTACCTTCCTCACGGCATTTCTCCCGCCACAGCAGGTTGTCTTCCGCCAGGATCCTCCAGTACCTGCAGGTCTGCGCCGCCTGCAGCAGGTCCCTGGGGGCCAGGAAGGTCAGCACGTACAGGGCGAGCTGCGCACAGGAAACGCTCCGTTAAAACGCCGAGCTCAGTGTCCGCCAGGCGGGTGGAGTGTCCGGCTTTACCTCCTTGGGGAGCAGAGATATGAAGTCTCTCTGGAACTGAGGCTCGATCACCTGCATCATGTGCTTCACCTGGCTGGTCTCGCACCGGTCGATCAGCTCGTCCAGGGCCAGCAGCCGCTCCGGGCCGCTCCACGTCTGCAGAAACACAAGAACCAGGACAGGAAGGGGCATTACGACTACCATATATTCCGGAATATAGAGCGCCCCATGCTATAAGCCGCAGCTGCAATTTTTGGGGAAAAACTGTAAACATGTATCAGCCGCTCTCGGTTTTCCACAAGGCCCCAGCAGAGGCCAGCAGAGGGCGGCGTCCTGATGAAGCTGCTGGGTTTATGAATGACGCAGGCCTCCGTTTCCATGGTTTCCTTTGCGGGGTTTAGGTGCAGCGGCTCCATTTCCCGCCTGAACCGTCAGATCGACGCCCAAAAGCTGCATCAGTCTGAAGACATTTCCCCGCCGTGCTGCTGTTAGCGCACGCTAGCCTGATAATTAGCACTTTCTTCTTTGATTTCCAATTTTGACTTCCAATGATTCACTTCCTGCTAAAGCGCCCCCTGGCGGTGGAAGAAAGATACGCAGAGACGCAAAAAGTAGCCGCTTTTAGTCCGAAAAATACGGTATTTCTGAGGCAGGAGACCCATTAAGGTTCACTGAGCAGGTCAGGAGAGGTCTGTGGGCTTTATTACATCTTTGGACAAAATCCTTCTGAGATAATCAGATTTTAGTTCTCCTGAGCTCATTACAGACATTTTTATGAAAATAATATTATGAATATTCATACTTTTGTGATTTGATTCTTGCAATATTATGACTTTTTTCTAATTTTATGAAAATAATTGTTTATTTTTGGTAATTTTATTTTTCCTTTTCCTATGGACTTAATTCTCTGTGATACTTTGTACCAAAGACTGGATGATAAAACATTCGTAGGGCAGAAATTTCAATATCAATATTATTTGCTGTTTCGGCTGTTTATTTAATTTAGATTTATAAAATGTCGTCCAGTTCCAGCGTTACATTTTTGTAAGAAATAAAATCTATTTGCTCTTTGAGAGTGTGAACTTGAGTTATATGAAATTGCATTTTATAAAAATGGTCTCAAAAAACAATGTTATCTATATTATCGTCAGTTTATCATCCAGGGTGATTTGTTATTCGTAAAACCTGCTTGAGTTCCACTTTGGTTGCTAGGTAACGGGGTGTGCTCGGTAACGGGGTGTGCTCGGTAACGGGGTGTGCTCGGTAACGGGGTTGCTAGGTAACGGCGCAGTGACCTGTGAATGTGGCCTTACATTCCAGAAGTCTTTGAAAGGGCTCATGAAAAAAAACATAAATTTACTGCAATAAAAAGTCCAGGTTTTGTGTTTGAATCAGTTTCTGGAGGCAGCAGAAACCCACATTTAAGACAAATATATGTGGAAAATGTGAAAAAGCAATTAACTAGTTGCTTTTTGCTCTGTTGAGTGCTCTTTCGTTCCTTTGCTATTGGTTCATGATGCCTTCTGAGTCCGGAGCCGTTTGATGTTCCTCTCTACAAAAGAAGGCTCCATGTTTCTTTAATCTGTGCAGATGAGTCGGTTCATGCGATTCTTGGCGGCTCCTTTCAGCGGTTGCATCAGGACGGCTCGGAGGCAGCACTTTATGCGCAGCCGGACGGAGACGCACTCAGACACACGAATCTATTCAAGATGGTGCAGAACATGAAGAGATTGTGTTTTGCAGCGCTGCAGGACAGGAGAGGTGGAGTCTGAAGACCGAGTGAGTCATCCGGCACCGGCCCAAACAAAGAACTGGACGGGCTCGGAAAGCCTGCAGAACCGCTGATTAGGGCAGCTTTACGAGATTACAAGAGAAACGTGACATAAACAACTAAAGCATGGCTTTCATCCACAGATAATACTGACAGAAAAAAGTCTTTTGAATCTGTCTTTTAAGAAATACGAAACTTCTTGTTTATTTATCTGATTCTAGGCCTGCAAATAACAATTATTCTGACAATTAAACAATGACCACAGTTTTTCCTTTGACCATTTACACCTTTTTTATGCAACATTAGAAATACATCGATAGATAAATGAACACAGAAAATAAATTATTAATTGCTCATCTTAATATCAATACAGTGCAGAGCCAAAACGATCAATCGTGATTAAGCGATTATTGGAATAATCGTCAACTTAGTAATTGATTAATTGTCATCTGGAACATCCAGTTTCTGGATAACAAAACATATTAATTGCAGTAAATTAGCTAAAACTACATTTTATTTACGTTTTCCATTTAAGATGGAAACATATTTAACTATAAAGAGGCTTCAAACAAAACTCATCTGGTGCACAAACATATGTTTAGTTTTATCTGGTTACAAAAGGAATCTAATGTCACTGCATTTTAGGAAACAATGTATTTACTGTATTTATAATATTGTATAAAAAATGCTTAAGTGTTTAAATAAAAAACAGATTATTCTGATCAATCATCAGAATAATAGATTAATCTATTACTAAAATAATCGTCATTAGCTGATGAATAATTAGATAGAAAAGGTAATATCCTTTTTGTTTACAGAATTTGAATCAGGTGAAGTTAAAACTTTGAAACTTGAGGATTTCTGGTCAGAACATTTTTACTGAAAAAGAAGATTTTTCATCTTAAATGCCAAAATGTGTTACATTTTTTAACTGAATTGGCTTAATTAATGCTTTCAATGTGCTGTTCTTTCAGGAAATGGTAGTTGTATTAGTCCATGTAATCAAATTAACAATCAATTAATTACTAAATTAGTTGATGATATTTCAATAATCAATTAATCACGATTAATCGTTCCAGTCTTAGTGATTCTAAATATCTTAGAAATTAAAGTGATTTTATTGTGATTTAACAGGCTTACCTGGAAGGTGAGAAGCCAGTCCTGCAGCCCAGAGGGAGGCGGGCCGGAGTTGACGCGTCTGCGCTGAGCTGAATGCCCATTGGCCAGCCGCAGGTCGCCAAAGGTCGTGGGCGTGGCCTGAGCCAGACTGGAGGGGCTGCAGGTGAGACCAAGAAATATGAGTGAAATGAGTCCACAGACGTCTCTGTATTTAATCAAAATCTTTTGTGAGAAAGTAACTCATGATTTTAAAGAGGAAGAAAAATAATAAAAGTTAATTTTCCATGTAAAAATCTGAAAAGTGTGGCTTGAATGTGAATTTTGCTGTTAAATCTTTCGACAGCAAGTAGTTTGGGTACCTCTTGTCTTCACAAGCTTTTGCTAAACTATTACGCAGATACAGTTCAGTCAGATCATTTTTTAGTCTTGTAATTGATTATGGTCTTTGACTAGGCCATTGTAAGACATGGATCATTTTGTCCTGCAGGAAGAGGAATATCAACCCAAGTCTTGAATCGTTTGCAGCCTCAGAGATCCTCAACTTCAACACTCCTGACAAAGCAAAGTATTCCCTCAGTATGATGCTGCCACTGCCATGTTTCACAGAGAGAGTAATGAGCTCAGGATGACCTGAGACCTGGCGGAGATTTAAAAATTATATTTCCTGTTGCTTCTGAAGGGAATGATTTTCACTGGATGTTTTATTTAGGAGTTTCAGAGTAAAAGAGAGGAATCTGAACGTACGCCTCACTGTTCCCATATTTATTTTACAAACAAATTTAAACCTGAATATCATTTAGCTTTTGTTTCTCAAACAAATGCTGCTATAATCCAAATAAAACAAACTGAAAGTTGTAGTTTATTGCAACAAAATGTAAAAAAGATCAAGGGTTAATATTACTGGCAGTTTCAAGATGATTATTGTCTTTAAATGGAGGTGATGAAGTGTTTCATGTGGTGTCACAGCAGCTGTGTTACCTCAGGTACCCGTTCCCCTTGCAGTGCTTCTTTCCTGAGGGGAACGGCCGGCCATCTGGACCGTGATCCAGCTTCCTCTTCATCTGAGGTTCAGAAGAAAAGACACAAAGTCTGTTAGAAAACAACCCAGAGAGCCAGAATCTGTGAAGCGAAACTCACAAAAACAACCAGAGGTGAAGTTTTTGCTAATCCAATATTTCTATATCATTTAGTTTGTTTTACTGCGAACTCACTCTTCTGATTAATGTAATCAAGCCCCAGTTTTTCTTAAAATTGTGCTCATATTTTTACTTTATTTAATCAAGTAAATTAATTTAAAAAACCTTTTTCAAATTAAGATTGAAATACCTGTTGCCCTCCTCGCCTGTGGGGGCGCTGCAACAAGAACCAAGGAAACGACAGAAACACCAGAGGAAGACGCTGAGCGTAACTTCCTTCTTCATGAAATGTAGACTAAAATGGATCAGCTTCAGATTTTAGCGCTTTTATCTTTTATAAAAGTAAAACTCAAGCCATTTCTCCAGCTAGCGCTAAACGAACACGTTTGTTTTGGTTTTATTCACCCACAAATACATGACAGCTAGCTAGCGAGCGAGCCAGCTAGCTGGCTAGCGTCTTCAAATTCAAATTCAATTGAACTTCGTTGATCCCAAAGGGAAATTAAATTGTTGCTGTCGGTTTGTAACAGGCTCATCTCTTTCTTTTCTTTACAATTAATACACTTTAACATTCGTTTTAAGAAAATGTAATAATATTCAATGTTTTGTATGTTTTTAACTATTACCAAAATCCCGTTGGGATTTCAGCCATATTTAATTTACAACTGGCTCTGTAGTTTCAGGTTATGTTTTGCATTTTATTTAATGTATATGGGCAGAACCTACTGGACTGATGTGAACCACCAACTTAATTTCCTCTCTTGTTAGAACAAAACCAGTGAAGCTGCTGTGAAGTCGGCCATATTGGATCTGAAACAAACATATGTAGTGGACAAATAAACGTGCTTTAACAGCAGAACCTGTCTGACATTTTTGGATGACATAAACCCAACGTCCTTGTGGGGAATCATTAAGCGGTAAATTTTAGCAGCTCCATCCCTGGTGGAAGAAACAGAACATGTTCCTGTAAACATTTGTGGGTTTCTGGGTCGTCACTGGTATCATAAAAAAAACCCTCAGAGCAGCTGCAGCCGAGTCCAGAGGTAACGAGGAGATGCAGATAAACGTTTTCTTCTGGAAACTCCCACAGTGAGAGGGGAACACACAGACACAGCGACCCGGAGGTCCGATCCAGCCTCCCTCCTCCGCCTCGCTCTCCTTCAGCCAGTGAATGAATGCAGGAATGCAGAAAATCGGAGGAATGTCGCCGGTGCAGCGCTGCTTTAAAATAGAGTGCTGCGAGCTAACACACACCAACCTGTGTGTGATTCTCTATGAAATCTAATTCAGAATCTGCTTTCTATTCCTCGACTCTTCAGCTTTCACTAACAGATGTCACATCTGTTGGTGGCAATTCTGCTAAAAAAAACACCAACAAAAAAAAAAAAAACCTTGACTTTGTGGTAAAAGCCAAAAGAATGTGTTTCCTGTTAGAACCAGAATAACTCAGTCCTGATGTTTTAACTGACGCTGCAGCAGAGTCTGCCATTATCAGTGACCTCGCAACAAACCCATTCACAGATCCCAATGTTCCCAGTAGGAAGATGTAACGATACTAGCGATTAGAAAAGCCACATTTTGCTTCTGTTTTGTAGATTAGTGCTCCTTTTTTGTTTTATTTAGAGATAAATTGATCAGGCTTTTCCTTCTGATGCAGAATTCTGGTTTTCTGTGTGAAATACACAAATTTCTAGATTTCATTGTCCAGTATTTGTAGTCAAGCATATTTAAAATATTTGTTGAAATTCCTGGGCTCAACGATGCTAAGCTGCACTGATTAGAGAGGACAAGAACGTAGATATTAGCTTTAGCTCTAACATGGTTCCCACAGTTCGTTTTTATGCATTTTGAGTTATATTTGGTGCTTGAACTATTATAATAGCCAGTTATAAATGTTTTAAGTATCTGTGAAAAGTGTATCAAAGTGAATTCTGTGTTGATTTGACACAGTTTAGTCTGAGGTTCACATGGAATCAACCTATAATGTTGTTAGCTACCTTTAGCATCTAGATATTAAGCTGGCTGGCTACCTATAACATCTACCTATGCATCTATGTTTATAGCTAGCCAGGTAGCTTTATCTATCTCCCTAGCTACAGATAATATCTGTATATCTGCTAACTAACCAGGTGGCTAAATATCTGGGTATCTGCATATCTAGCTAGCTATAGCATAGGAATTTAGCTAGCTAGCTATAACTTCGATTTATCTACCAATCTATTTTATAGCTAGCTAAACATCTGCATCCATCTCACTAGCTAGTAAGCTATCTAGATATCTCGCTGGCTAGCTGTTCAGCTAGCTAGTAGATATTTACATCAATCTAAATTATGCTGGTTTGAAGATACAACGTTGGAAAACACTAAATGAATCTGTCTGTATTATTTTACTTCATATTTGACTTTGTGGTAAAAGCCACAAAGTCTTTTGTGGTTGATTTAAAACCACATTTTGGTTGATTTAAAACGTTGCAGCGACCTTCCATGTGTAGCATCCTGTTAAATATTATTGAGCTCAGCTGTTTTATGGGGCAAATATTACTAAATAACTCCTTTAGAAACAGATTTGTTTTGTAATATCTCTAAGGAATAATTCACTTCCCAGACGACTGATATTAGGAATGCATTTTAAACTGAAATTAAATACGACTGCAGCTGATTTAATGTCTTTTCAGAGCAATAAGTCTCATTGAAACAAAGTGTTGACGGTTTTTACAGTGAAATAATGGAGGCTTTTTGGTTTCAGGTCATTATTTCAGAGTTCTCGCTGCTAAAATCAACAGTGGTTAAAATGCAGAGTTTTGATGCCTTGTCCTGCATACAGGATCTAATCCATGCAGATTACAGCAGCTGTAATCTGCAAAATCCCTTCTCCTGAGAGCAAAATTAATATTTTTAAGGCTTTAATCTTTTATTATGCAGCTGAAAACAATGCAGATTTTTAGTCGAATTCAGACTTTAATGAACAAAAGCAAAAGGTTCTCTGGTTCTTCATCTCCTTCTCCAGGTTCATTTTATCTGGAGGGTTTATTTGTGCTTGTGAGAGTCGACAGTGAGCTGATCTATTTTATTTACATTTCCAGAGAAGAATCTGGTGGTTTGCAAATTTACTTATATCTATCGGCAATGGCTCCAATACGCCAACATAATCAGATAAAACCAATTTTCCAAGGAGTTTGTTTATGTTTGATTGGTTTTCTTTTCAAAGATATAGTAAATCAGATATCATTGGAATATCAGGGCTTTTAGGAAAAAAAGGGAGTAGTAAATCTTCACCAAAAAACTCTGAAATTTTGAGATTAATTTCTGAAATTTGCCAGAAAAAGCCAAAATAAAAAATGTCAGAGTTTCAAAAATTTAATTTTCAAATGTGAACCAAGATCCTATTTTTTTCCAGAAATTTTCTGGGCTTAATCTCAAAGTTTCTTTGTTTTTTTTTTCTCGCACATTTAGAATTTTTGCAATTTGTACATTTCCAATTTTCTTTCTACAAAATTTCAGAGTTTGACAGAAATTAACTTTTTTTCCATCAACAATGTCCCCAATACACCATCATAAAAAATTGCCACATTTTAGAAATATTAGTAAAAAGTGACTTTTTGAAGAGTTCTTCAACATGAGGGTCGTGGCCCTTCGGGTGGCTGTAAAGTACTGGAGTGGGGACATGAAATTTATATCATTTCATAGATTTAAAACAGTTTATAAAGTATTTTGTTTACATTTGGCTGGTTTTCTGTTCCTAAAATGCAGCTCTGTGAATCGGAACGTGAGCTGATTTTGTCTTAAATCTGAATTTCTGCAGAAGTTTCGTGTTTCCAGGTTTTTAATCTGCTGGTTTGCATCAGCAGAGACAAACAAGCAGCAGATTCCAGTTCATCTCTGTGAGATTTGGCCCAAACAAAGCAGATTATAGACTCTGTTTCCCTCTCTGATATGTGAGTGTGACCAAGCAGAGTCAGAAAAATAAACTCTCACCTGTAGTAAACCTGCATTATTTCAAACTGCAGTTTGGAGGCTTGATGACACGTTTACCTGGAAATATTACAATTACAGCAGCTGTGTTTGGGAATCTTTCTCTTCCAGGAGGGAAAACCTCCATTTTGCAGCTCTAATCCTGCAGATCAAAGCTTTCAGCAAAAGCTGTAAGATGTAAAATGACGTTTTCAGATCTTATTCTGCACATGTGAAGTCCTTCATTTGAGCAGAATGAGGCGCCAACATGGCAGCGATCCTCCGTTGTTTGCATTTTAAACGAGCAGAGAAGCAGAAACATTGTGTTTCGGTGGAGTAAATCTTAATGTTTCTAGCTGAAAATAAAAATAAACATAAAATATTAAAGTGTAATTGGTCGTAATTTCTCTGAGGTTTGAACAAAACAATGCAAAACGCTGCAGCTGCACTTTGGAGGAATCTTTGAAGCTCAAATTTATACGTTTACTTAAAGTTTTATGGTCTTTTGTTCTGGAAGATTAGCATATTTTTAATTTCTTAAAGAATGTTAATGTGTTTCTGACTTGTTTTATGGATTTTATCCTCCCCTTTCACCAAGAAATGATAAAAAAAAACTCATTTTGCAAGCAAAAACCACAATAAAGCAAAAATAAACAGCTTTTTTTATGGAATAAAACTGAATAATTAAGTTATAAAAATACAAAAACAACTATAAAAGGCGAATAGTTGTTTATTAACAACTATAGTTGTTTATTATTTCTTATTAACATGAAATATTGGATTTTTACAGGCTATTGGGGAAAATATTGAGTCTCTTTCATGGGACAAAATGTTATTTTAAGCTTTTACTCAAAATTCAAAGACAAAAGTGTTTTTTTTGTGGATTTTCTGGTAGTTTTTAAAAACAGATCTTCACCTCAGTTTATTGAATTTTAATGATTTGACATTTTCATACAAGTTGTAAAGACATGTTAATAGTGATAAGGTCAATGTTGAGACCAATAAAAGCAAATTTCAGCCTGACTGAATTTTTACAGTTTCACAACAAACTGGAGCAAAAATGTTCATTTTAAATGTTCAATTATTGTAATTTATAGTTGAAAAAGATAAATAATCACAAAATGCATGAAATTATCCCAGAGATTTGACCTAATCAGGCTCCTATGAAGCCATAATCACCAATAATCCTGCATGTGGTGATGATTGATCTCTGTATTCTGACGATATCAGTAACTATTGATTCATTTAAACTGATTGGATCATTTCAGACAGAGAAACCAGCCGCTGATCATCAATAATCAATCACGACTCAGACCACCGGACCTCTCTCTCTCTCTCTCCTGGTTCCGCAGTGGTCCACACGCGCACGCGCCCCGCCACGCGCACGCGCCCCGCTGTCAGAAGCAGAAACGCCTCGTCATCCCGCCCGGTGCACGAGCCCTCTGAGCAACCAGCCGATCAATAACCGATACTCGCCTTGTAGAAGATGAGCTTCAGGGTGCCGTAGAAACCCATGGCCGCAGAACCGCTCCGAACCGCCGGCAAACACGCAGAAATTCACGCAGACACACGCAGATCCAGACGCCTCACTGATCCATCGGAGCGATCGCGGATCGATAAAAGTATCCACGCAGAGCTGGAGCTGCGGCCGCTGCGGGATCCACGGACGGAACCTCTCTCTCTCTCTCTGTCTGTGTCTCTCTCTCCCGGTTCCGGATCTGTGAGGCTCAGCCTCCCGCACGAACACGCAGGGACAAGCCTCTCTGCGCCGCCCGCCCGCCGCCTGCGTGCTGCCGAGGGGTGGAGCCGCGCGCGCGCGGGCGCGTGCGCGCGTGCGTGATGCGGGGTGATTCTTGTGCAGTGATCAATAAATCATAAAATCGGACGTTTACATTTTGATTACGTCACGTTTTCTTCTCAACATTTGTTTTATTCTCATCAAATGTTTTAATTTTAGGCAAACTGGCAAAAGGAAAAGATTTTAAAAAATCTGCCACAAAATCTCAGAAATCTTTTGGAAAACAAATAAAACAAACGAAAACCTGCAAAAAAAAAGTAAATTAATTCTGGGATTAACCTCAAAATTTGGAACTCAAGAAAATTTCTGAGTTTTAAAAGTTACATTTTTAAATAAGTTTCAGAAATTTCTGGATTTGAAAAGTTTAAACTTCATAAGAAAATTTGCTGGAAAAAATCAGAAAGTTTTCGATTCAAACCGAAGATCCGTCCATTTTCTCACACCCTGGTCCCCAGCGGGGTCAGGAGGTCGCCGGTTCCCTTCTCCAGCCAGACGATTCGAGTCAGAGGTCACAGGTCGCCTGTCTGTCCCATTAATACAGATTTTCTAGAATTTTTTATTTTTTTTGTTTTATAAGTTAAAAATTTCAGAAATGTCAGAAATGTTGAGATTAATGTAAGAAATTTATTTCTAGAAAACATTCTGAACTTATATAAGAACTTATGAACTTCCTAGCTAATTTTTGACTGCTAAAAAAACAGCAGAAAAAACAGAATTCCCCTTTTTCCCCCCTGCTAATTCTTGTTGTAGCGCCACCACAGGCAAGGAGGGGAGTTGCTGCAGATTTGTTCCCCTGATCAAACACAAATCAGAGTATTTTTATTTCAAGTAGTAGCAACTTTTTTTTATATTAAAGAAATAAATCAACTCCTTTCAGTTGATAAAATTGGTCAAATTTGGTTTAAATGTATTCAATTTAGTTATTAATACTTTAAAGCACTAAGTCAAACTCAGATCAAGTATCTGATCTAGTTTTGTTGTTCTTGAAATGAGACAAAACTAAATCACAAGTAGCTTTTCCAGTAAAATATAGGAGCTTGTTTTCAGTCAATTATTCCTTAAAATGAATTAAAACGTGCTGGAAGTTATGGGGAAAATATTGTTATAAATATTGTTATAAGTGGAGCTCATACTTTTTCATCAATATTAAGGAATTATTGATTAAAACAAGCTCTTATCTGTTGATGAAAGGTAGTTTAGTCTTATTTCCAGTGAGATATTTGCAGTAAATTGGCTTCAGCAGAAAGGTTGAACCAACAGCTTTAACTGCAGAGCCATAAATTAACCAAACAGTCTGAGTGACACCCAGCAGGGGGCGGAGGGGCAGTGAGGGGGTAATTCAGGAGGTCAAACCTTCAGGTCGGCCTGCAGAGACTAAACATCAGCCTCACCTGTTCGGCTCGTCGTGTCTCTGTGTTTGGACCCGCAGAGCGCCGGAGCAAAACATGGCGGCGGTTCAGGCTGAGGCCTCCACATCCACCTGCACTGCAGCACAAAATGGAGGCAGCAACCAAAACAAACACAAAATATCACCAAGCATCTCTGGTCCAGATGTCTTACAAGACAAAACTAACTGACATGGAACATTTCAGCCAATAAATCCCTAATATTGATTTGAAAAACGTACTAACAGCTTTTGGGAGATAATAGAAAAGTTTGGAAACTTCTGAGCAAAACAGACAAGATGCTAATGTCACCATTCACATGTTATTAATAATACTTCATTTACATAAACTAGATTTAGATAAAACAACCAAATCAATGAGACCTTCATCCAGGAACACGACAGTCTCAAAGATTCAAGATGATTTAAACTGTAAAGACGTAATTAAAATGCTAAAGTCAAATTTTAGACCAATAAAAACACATTTCAGCCTGATTAACAGTTTATGTTGCTTTCTTACAGTTTCACAACAACTGAAGCATAAATTTATGTTTTAAATGTTTATTATAGTTAAAATGACAATCATACAATGGATTAAATTGTTTCCAGAGATTTGATCGAATCAGGCTCCAATAAAGCCACAATCATCAATAATCTGGCAATCAGAAGCTGATGATTGATCTCTGATTGAGATACTTCATAATAAAACTATTCAAGTAAAAGTAAAAACCCTCCTAACAGTAAATGCTCCAGGCTGTAACTGAGTAAATGTAACGTTACTCTCCCGCTCTGTGGATGTTTAAACAAGTTGCAGGATTTCCAGAGTCTTTGTGTTTTTATCGTCTGCAGGCCAAATCCAAACAGGAAAACGAAACAAAAGACGCTGCCGTCTCCTCGAATCAAACGCTGAGTCCTCCTGACTGCGACGCCGATCTTCTCAGAGAAGATGAAACGTTTTGCTCATCAGACTCAACAAGTTTCTGCTTGCAGTTTTACGGCGGATGCTCCCAATAGGAGGAAACTACCGGCTGGTTTATGCTCCTTCAACAGAAGAGGATTACAGTCACAATGGGACAAATTTTCACTGCTGCCTGGACGTCTCTCCCTCTGCACCGCTCACTGTGTGAACAGTTATCTAAATATGTTCATGGTTTTGCTGTCAAAAAGATTCAAAATAAAGTAAAAACATATATATTTTTAAAAATAAATTCAGGTTTTTCAATTCATTTCAGTTAAAATATCCCAAAGGGAAACTGAATGTTGCTGTAAATCCAAAGTTGTCGTCGATGGTGATGCTGTGGGTCCAGTAGCAGTCAGTCTGAAGAGGCCTCTGACTGAAGACAGTTTCTGTGTGAATGTCACAGTAACATGGATAAAACCATCGCTCTGCTACTCCGCCTCATTTGCTTTTGCAGCTCCTGTTTAAATCTCTGAAATGTTTAGGAAGTCAGGCAGAGAGAGGTTGGAGTAGGGGATAAGATCCTTGTTCATTATGATCGCAGCTCAGGCATTATATCAGCTTTTTAGATCATATTCACTTTCTCACAGTTTAAAAACGACAATATCTAGCAGACAGACTGTAGAGGAGAGAATACAGGTTAACATCTTTGAAATCTTGTTTCTAAACCTGCAGAAATAGAGAAATGAAACAGAAACCATAGAAAAAGCGACATATGAAATAACATCACTGAAAACGATCAGATGTTTGTGAGGAAGCTAAAGAATGCTAATTAGCATGCTAAATACCTAAACATGCAAAACTGTTCTATATTGAAGTGAACAATTTTTAATTATTGTAGAGTAAAATCAAAACCAAAACATTTTACAGCATCCAGTATAACTGAAAATAAATTTAGGATCAAAGTGTCTAAAGGGATTAATAATAACAATTAAACTATTTTTATGTGAAATTTCTCCCCACTTCATGAATGAAGGGAAATTAAAGGATAAATTTCTCTAAAACCTTCAGTGTGAATTAATGTTTTTGTAGTAAAAAACTTTACTTTTATTTATTTATACACACATTTATAACCTTAAAACTGTCCAAACGTGTTTCTTTTAACGTCAGAACATGAATCACATGCAGACAGACGGTCGAACGGCTGTTTCCTGCAGCCCATCAGATCTTTATCACAGAGTGAGTCTGAAATAAGGCTGAGCTGAATTAAAACACAGAGCAGCCATAGATGACAATGAGTCTGCAGCTCCTCTTCATCTGTTTCCCCTGCAGCTCCTGCAAAGCTTTGAAGGTTCTCCCCCGCTCTGGTATTCGTCCCTCCAGCGACTTTTCCCCTGATGGCCTTGTAAAACCTGAAGCTCTGCATTAAGCAGGCGCGTTCCCACACCGAAGGACGTAAAGGAGGAATATTACACTACCGTGTTGTTGTTGTGGAGACTTCAGCTAAAATGGCACTGAAGGATAAAGAGCAGTAAAGGCTGCAGCACGTTTAATTCATGCTAAACAAAAACACCTAAAAATGTGTTTTATATCATTATTAAAACATATAAAGTTATTATTTCATATACAAAAATCATTCTGTGCTTAAACTTTCCAGCAAATGTACAAAAGAACATTTTTTAAAAGAATCAGATCGGTTTTATTTAAGCAATGCCAATTCACAACAAATGTTGTCTTGAGGAAAAAATAACTTCAGTTCAATCTAAAGTTCATTCCTGTTGATCCCATTTATCTGCATCACATGCTGCACGTTTTCTAATGTGTTTGTACCATTAATGCCTGTTGATGCATATTTAGCACAAACCAGGGATCTTATTGTTAGCATTTTGCTGATGTGTATTCATTGTGTTCACTGCAAAAACACTAAATCTTACCAAGTATTTTTGTACTAAACATCTTAGTATACTTGAAATAAGACAAAACTTTCATCAAAAGCTTCTCCAGATTGTTGAATTTCTCAGACAGACTCATTTCCACCCTGCAGGAGCTCCAAATTACATCCAAACCTGCTCCACTCCTATCATGCATGAGTGTAAATATGAGACTAACCTCATCATTCCCAACCCTGAAGGTGAACCTTCCTATATCACTTTCTAATTTGCATGTAAAGTTGCTTTAATTTGCGCACTAAAGCCTGGCAATTTCCAAACATTATCCAAGTGGAAATGTCAGTGAAACCAACACAAAGCGTGAATCCAGCAGCCGATCCTTCAAGCTTCGTCTTTTCCTCGTTCTTTGATGCTGAGGATCCATTCATAAACAGAAAAAAAGCATCCATCATCCCCCCACTGCTGTTTTCTGTGTGTTCTCCCACTGGAAGACGTTACGTCTTGAGTAAAGAATCTCCAGCTGTGAATGGACATGTGTGAGAAAAACTGCACAGAAGGTCTGAATCAAATTCCTCTGCAACTCATGTGTGAAAACGGGACAAAAAGAACCCGATTAGAGAGGAAAATAAAGAAAACCACAGAAACAGGACTTGTGTCAGTAGATTTATTTTATTCATACGAGTATTGGAAACTGGGAAATGGAAGGGAAAACACTTCAAAGTCAGAAACTCTCACATTTACACTTCAAAGACGTGTAGATATATATATATAAATGAGTGTGTGTGTGTGTGTGTGTGTTGGCTGGATTATCCTGCGAGTGTGAAGAATCAATAAAGAGCGGCCGAGGCTGAGAGGATCAGAGGAATGTGTGAAGGATTGATTTTCAGGAGATGATGTTTCATTTCACTCTGGAGATGTTCTGTGTGGCCTACAGTAGGAGCAGAGGAGAGACTCTCAGTCCGTCATCCGAGCGTCTTTAATGAAGTGGACAGGCGGACCATCAGGGGTCGCCGGCTGCCAGCAGGTTTCACTGTTTGTGGTGGGACTGAGCAGCAGATTACTGGAGAAACTGGCTTTAAATGTGACCTGTGTGCTTCCCTGAACAGGTTAGGAAAGGTTTATAGTACATAAAAAACATGTTCATTACATTTTTTGCACCAAATCATCCTTACAAAATGAGATTTTGTTTCAGAACTGGATGTTTTGGGCCTCCTGTCACTTTAAATCCAAATAAACAGCTGCTGGCCACTGCCCCAAACTCAACATCTACACTCACATGGGAAATGGCTGCAAAAAGATGCGTAATTATACAACTGCACATATTTGAAAAGCAAAAGTGGAGCCTCCTGCATAATCAACAAGAATGCAGCAAGTTATCAAAACACTTGTCTTTTCCTAAATGGAGACCCACAAAATATCATCAAGTATTTTTCTGCAGCAGAAACCCAAACGAACGGATGAAAACATTCAAAATGTGGACTCTACTTGACTCTTTGGAGTGAATCCCTGCACTTGGCCCCTCAGTCTACGCTGGCACCACCCACTTTAGTGGAAATTGTAAAAAAGAAATTGTTATGTTTCCACATTTCAATGTTTTTAACAGTTTTGATGCATGTTAATGATCTCAGAAGCAACTTGTCAGTTGAGTCCAAGGCATTTAAAAGAATAGATTTGTGCAGCTCTGGTGTCTTTTATTTACAGTAATCAGACGAGAAACGGGCAGAAACAGAGGAAGGGTGAGCAGGAAAGGTCCTAAGGTCTGGAACTGAACCCTGAAGAGTTCAGGAAAATGATGAAACACCAAAGGTTTCGTGGTAATCACTTGAGTTCTTGACAGCATGATTATGTTTGTGTTGCTGGGAGTGATGTCACCTCAGAGCTCTGCATGTTCTGGCTGCAGTTGGAAAAACAGTGGGACGTGCTGATCGCAGTCTGTGTTCACCGTTACTAAAACATGAGCACAAACATAACGTGATATCATGACACCTCAAATCCAAAAGGAAAACATGGTTTTCCATCAACTGCTCTGCAAACTGTGCAAGAGTCAACATGGCTGTAAAACTACAACACAGCAGCTAAAGAAAAGCAAAGAATCAAGTTCATAGTCAAAGTTCAGATCTAAAATGTCTGAACTGTTGTTGCTAAGCTTCAGTCACGGAGTTACTTTGTTTTCTTACATTTAGGTTTCATCTTTAATTAGGAAATAGGAAAATATATACAATCCTTTATCGTCCCACAGTGAGAAAATTAAGGCGTAACAGGATCAAAGTGACCGTCGACCAAAGCATTCATGGAAAACCAGCTGTTTCAAAAACCTCCTAATTGCTGTGCCGTTACCTAGCAACCAAAGCTGAGCTCCAGTAGGTTTGCTCAGCTGGTTTTACTGCTGCATGTGCTGCACAATGGCTGCTGTAAAAGACAAATGTTTTGATTTTCCATCCAGAAACCACTTGCTGGTTGTGAAGAAGGCTCCACTTATGCTTTTCACAGATTTAAGATTGTATAATTGTGCATCCATTTTTACTTGCTTAAAGAGTAAACGTTGAGTTGGCAGCGTATTTGGATTTAAAGAGACAGAGGCCCTAAATCAGCTCAAACAGAGCGGCAGAACTGACCAGATCATCTAAGAATGACTTTGTGCCGATATAATCTACATAGATCTGTTTCAATGATGGGTTACCTTTAAACTGTGATGCTATTTTTAAAATAATCTCTTGCAAAGGAACTGCTCCTCTTGTGAACTCTTTGTTTTGAAACCAAACGTCATTTCCATAATAATGTAGGTAAAGTTCAGACTAAACACCAATTTTCTTTTCAGAAAGCTGACATTTTCTGAAAACATGTTGGTGTAACAGGAGAGCGGAAAGCAGGGATGGGGGTAAAGTCATAACACCACCAAGAAAAAACAAACCACTCTGCATTTCAGCAAATGAAAGCCAAGACATGCACAGAAATGACTGCTTGTTTTACATCATATTTATGAGTCAAAGAAGCCTGAAGGACCTCAGATCTAATCCGTTAGCGTGAAACAACTGTTTGCCACCATTTCCAGGTGTGATGGCAGCGCCTGGAGCAGCCGCAGCCGAGAGCTTCTTCATTAAAATCCAGCTGGAAAGCAGCACTGCGACTGTCAGCACAACAGAAACTGTTGTTGGTGGGCTAACAAGCTGCCTCTCGTGTTTCCAGGGGGACAGATTGCAAAGGTGCAATGCAGCAAACATGTACTTAATAAAGACAATAAACAATACTGCTGCAAACCGCACCATGTGTGAGTGTGTGTGTGAGAGAGAGAGTGTGTTCATCAATAATGAATGCTGGTGGTGTTGCAGGGATGTAGGAGACTTAGTGCTCATGTATATTTTAACAAGCAGTCATGTGTGGGTCTCTCAGCGCTGAGCGCTCTCAGAGGAGACGCTGAGATTTTACAGACTCACCGATCAAAGCTGAAAGACGGAGTGAGTTAAGGAGAAGCAGAGGAGAAACTGATATTTCAGGATGTTAAGATGCTTTCATACATGGTTTGGTTGAACTTATGGAGCTGATGAGGAACCTGCCATCAGTGCAGTACAACCAGTGGCCACTAGAGGCAGCATGAAGGATGTGAAGCCAAACAGTCACTTTGAAATAAAACTCACTTACTAAATACTTACTACATAAAATGTTTCATTATGAAAAATTAACTAAAATTCACCCCTATTTTCAGAATCCAACATTATAATAATACACAAAAAGATATTTATCAAAATGGGGTGAGCCAAAATTTTATATGAGCTACTTATGGAAGCCTGGTGTAGATTATTTTCACAACTGGTAGATGTGGATCAATTGGGACAAAAATGGCAACATTTGTTACATTTTCAGTTGGTCTGGTTCTCTTTCTCACAGCAACAAAACCATTTGAAAAGCCTGTTCCCCTCCTCACCTGTGGGGGCGCTGCACCAAGAACAACCGAAGGAAACAACATGAAAACCTTCTGAAAACGATAACTTCTGTCTTCACAAAATGTAAACAAAAATGGCGTCGGAGTTTAGCGGTTGTAGGATTTCTATTTTGTCTTTTCTCACGCTAGCAGTAAATTAGCGAGTTTGTTTTGGTTCAATTTACCCAGAATTCCCTGCGCTGTAGTCCACTTTCTGCTTTTGAAGCGGTCATCGATCTATTTGGCTTTCAAACCGCACCAGCGTTCACTTCAACCGAACTGAGACCGAAGTCTGAAGGTGGAGCAGAGGTTCACTTTTTTCAAACCAAACTTTCTGGAGTTTGATTAAAGCGGATTAAACTGGGCTGGTGTGAACGCACCCTCAGATATCAAGAGCAGATTTCGCTCAAGGACTTCTGGAAAACTCCCAAAATGACCATAATCAGATCAAACTTCCTGTTTGGTGTCGTACGAGCCACAGGTTGCAGACCTCTGGCCTCTGATGCTTTCTGGGCGTTTTAACTCTGATGATGCCCTTGGTTCCCTCTGCCTGCTGACTCTGGACCCTCAGCAGCTCCACCCACATCAGGAGGCCGAACAGCAACTTTAAGGTTACAAAGTTTGAGCCTTCGTCCTGCTGAAGATTTCAGGAATGCTGCTGCAGCTCAAAGAGCGCGGCCGAGTTTGTGTTGGTGTGCTGACTCTGCTGGATCGGTTGCACTGAACCTGAATGGCTGGAATGCTGCCCGGCGCTGGAATGTGACCTCACACACACACAGCGCGACCATGAGGGCGTGTTGAGGTGTGTATGAGCCAAAGAAAGAGACTTAATCACAAAGAATGTGTGAAACAAAAGACAACAGGAAGCGGGTTTGTAGAGGAGAGCTGTCAGGTATTTTCACACACAAATCACGAGTGAAGGAGACAGAAAGAAAGAAACATCAGTCTGGAAAACGCTTTCAGAAATTAGGCCAAATGGGTGCAGCTATTGATGCTTCAGACTCAATGAGATCATTTTTAACAGTTTGCTGAACTCTGACCTGACCAGTTAAAGACATTTACTGCAAAAACACAAAATCGTACCAACTATTTCTAGTCAAGTTTCTACTGTAAAAATAACTCACTACACTTAAAATCAGACAAAACTAACTTACAAGTAATTTTTCAGCAAGATATAATAGATTTTTCAATTTAAATAATTATTTAATATTGATTAAAAGTACTAGTTCCTCAGGCAGAATATTACATTTTTCCCATGTTAAAGTGAGATAATCTGCCAGTGAAGCTATAGCTTTTATTAATTAATTATTGGCCTAAAACAGCCTCTTATCTGACTGAAAAGTTACTTGTTAAATAGTTTGTATTATTTAAAGAAAAACTAAAATATTTGCAGTAAAATCTAAAACCAAAATACTTGGTAAGATTTTGTGTTTTTGCAGTGTGGAAAAGAAAAAGGGTGATTTGTTTTGTTGTTCACTCGCCAACCAGAAACCACTGCTGTATCCTTGTTGGTTGTGCAGGAGGCTCCACTTCTACTTTTCACAGATGTACAGCTGTTAGATTGCGCATCTGTTTGCAGCCATTTCCACATGCCAGCTTTTATGAACTTAAAAAACAAGCTCCGATAACTTGCTGAAAAGTTCCTTGTAAGTTAGTTTTGTTTTATTTCACGTGTAGTAAGTGTGTTGCAATATGGACCAATATTTAATATTTCAAAATTCGCACAGAAACATAAAGATGAACTAACCTATCAACCAGTTTATCAGGGAAACAAAAAGGTGATTCTCTCTTTAGTTTAAATTTGGAAGATTTTGTTATTTTTGTCACCTTTTTGGCTTCATCATCCATCATGAATAATTTCATGTGAACTAAGATACTTGAACCAGAAACTAGACCAAAATCACTGGTAATATTTTATATTTTTGCTGTGATATCCCTACATTTTCCACAAGTCTGTGCAGCTGGACTTTAAAGTACAACAAACATTAATTCATTGGTATGTAAATATCAAACAAGACAGATTTTCTGCACCTTTCTTGCTTCGAGCTCTCTGCTCTGTTTTCTTTTTGTCTTGTTTTGCTGAGAATCATAAATGAGGACAAGAATATCTGCAGCGCTCCATGGGCCTTGTGGGGCTTTTCCAGCGTGTTCAGCAGGATCACAGTAACGAACCAAGAGTCAGTTTTCTCTTATTTCACGTGCATTGAGAAACAAGACTAAAAATGAAATGGGAAAAATACAAAATATTAATAAAATTTCATGCAAAAACAATTAAGAGGTGAGCAGATTGAATTAAATTAACTTTATTTGTATAACTTGTGCTGAATAAATAGGACTCAAACTAAATGTGGAGTTCTGAGTCTCAATCTTTCTACTTTCAGGTAGAAAAACGAGCAAAACTACAGCTTATAAATTTCTCCAGGATCAAAACAAAAACACTTCTATCAGTAAAGTGAATAGAAATGTAAATATTTCTCCCAGTGGCTGAAAGCTGAAGGTTCATCACAGGGGATGTGTTTGCATACCAGACATGCCACTGAGGCTCTAACGTGCTTTTTATTCACGCCGGTCATCTGACTGTAGCATGATCGCCACGTTTAACAACCAGAGGCTGAGGACACACACATTAAAACCGATTCAACACAAAGATAAACTCTGGAGGTTTAGACAGCATTAATGTAATTCGTCTGGAGGAATGTAATGCTGCTTGTGGGGGAGTTTAATCTCTTATATGTGTAGTAATCCAGGGAAAAAGCTCTTAGATTGCAGACCTTTCTCACCAGATTAGTGCCCCACTTTTTCCTTTCTGTCTCGCGCAGAAGAAGCACATTTGGATGAGCAAAGATCCTGTTTAACATTCATCCGTAGTTACACCTGATTAAGTCAGAAAATAAAACGCTGATGTAATTATGTCCTCATAAATTCGTTATCTTTACGTTTCTGTAGATACATAAAATTCACATACAGAAACACAAGATATCAGTACAGTTCCCAGGGGAGCAGACTTCATTTCCCATGATGCAACAGTTGTGACTTGAATCTGAGGAATGTCGACTGCTGCAGATTCCTGCACACACACCTACAGTCTGCTCTATAACCGTTACAATCTGAGGATTTCACCACAATCAGAATCAGATTATTGGCGGGATTTCAGCTTCATAGCATTCAGACATGAAGCACTCAGTAAATATATAAATTACAATTAAGAACATGAAAGATAAAATGAACAATAGTTGTAAAAACAAAATCTCTCCAAGTATTTTTGACTAGTTTCCAATCCAAATATCTCAGTACAATTGAAAAAAGACAATACAGGTTTGCTTCAGGTCAAAAAGTCTTGAATATTTATTTAAAAGTACTAAATCCACTGGCAGATTATTTAATTTATAACAAGTTGAAAAATCTCTATCTATACCCACATCACCAGGGTTATTTAACTTAACCCATTTAACAACCTAAACTGAAAAAGCCCCACAATAAGACGACATGTCAGTTTGTACAACCTGAAGAGAAAATATTTGTGTCTTAACTGATGAGAAGTGGAGTTTTATAAATATGACTGGCCACAACAACTAAACATCAACAAGTCAGTTTGGTGCATTTTGAGTTATTTACAGATTCAGAAACTGTGGATTTTAAGCTTTCCTATTATGTCAAACACATGGAAATAAAAAATAAGCAGTGAATTAATAACATTTTAGGGCTATTTGTAATTTATTAGAACAATAAAAAAAAATAGACATGAGTTACTTTGGCAGAAACTAAAATCATTTTCTGCACCATTAAATATAAAACTTATCCACCCATTTCTACCAAATGTATTTAAATAATGTAACTTCATCATTTGTAAATAAATAAAAATAGCAACAGCTGTTGATGTGCGGGCTGCACAGTGGCGCAGTGGGTAGCAAGCAAGAAGGTCCTGGGTTCGATTCCCGGCCCGGGGTCTTTCTGCACGGAGTTTGCATGTTCTCCCTGTGCATGCGTGGGTTCTCTCCGGGTTCTCCGGCTTCCTCCCACAGTCCAAAAACATGACTGTCGGGTTGATTGGCCTTCCCAAATTCTCCCTAGGTGTGAGTGTGTGTGTGTGTGTATGTATGTGCGTGGTTGTTTGTCCTGTTTTTCTCTGTGTTGCCCTGCGACAGACTGGCGACCTGTCCAGGCTGAACCCCACCTCTCGCCCGCAACGCAGCTGGAGAGGCACCAGCAACTCCCGACCCCGTTAGGGAGAAGGGTCAGAAAATGTATGTATGTATGTATGTATGTATGTATGTATGTATGTATGTGTGTATGTGTGTGTGTGTGTGTGTATGTATGTATGGTGATGTGCGACCAACAAAGAACAGTTCTCAGCCAACTGAGACTCGTTCACAAAGAATCAAATCGACTCATCAGTATCTCCGATCACATCTATATTCCTGCTTTTCTGTTCAGTTTTCAAGCCACTTATTTATTATTATTTTCAATCACAGCTCTTCGGTAAGCTAGCTGCAGCGTCGCGCTTTGAGATGACGTCACGGCAAATAAACGGCCGTTCACATGCAGTACCTCGCGGACCACTAGGGGCGCCCGCGGACCACCAGAGAAAAAAGAGGCTCCATTTCTTTGTTTTCACAAAAACTAATACAATAAAATTATAAAACTAATCAAACTAATCAAACTCAATTAAATTCAATCAAAATTCCTTGAAAACAAGCATCCATTAAGTTTACTGGAGATTGGTACAAACTACCAATCCTAGCAGCAGCTAAGCAACATTTAGCTGGTTTCTATTTTTACAATACTTATCAGACATTGTAACTTATCTTTTACTATGTTGTCATTTCATTTTTCTTCTGCATACATAAACACATCACAAAAACATTTTAAAGTATTTAACCCTGCTGACGCAACAGGACAACTCGAGAACAACTTCCTTTTTCACTTCAAAATAAGATAAATACATGCTGCTGAGCCTGAAGCACTGATTATGCCTTCATAATGACAGCTTGCATCTACTTCACCAGACAAAGTCAAATCCTGTCTGCAGCTGGAAGACATTTAAATGTCCACTTTCAACAGCTTTACATGGAGACAGTTTAAATACGATACATTGAGTTCACAGTAACTTCACCACTGAAGCGTATTAACAGCTGTTAGGTCTGATCTAAGGGTTTGCATAATTAAATGTTATATTACTTCTGACTATTGGTGTTTGCTGACTGCCTACCCTAACCTACCCTAGAGGCATCTGGAGCATTAATATGTTGTGATATAAGGTTACATAAATCTCAAATATGTCACTTTTTCCACTTAAATTATATATTTGTCTAGTTGTGGAAAGACTAGCACCAGCTTATTGTTTAGACATGTGATTACTATAAATAAACGCATGGTTAAACTTTTGTTTTCCAAGTGTTTCTATAAATACTTAAGAAATGCAAAATAAAACTGAGATTCACCACAAGCTCCATGTTAATCATTACCAAGACTCCCATTGCCTGCTCCATCACCTGCTCCATCGCCTTGCCCCAGAAACAGGACGATGGGAGAGTGGCGTTCAGTTTGTTTATAAAGACAACAACACAGGAGACATTGTGGCACCTGGATGCGACACACACACGCACACACACACCTACACACACACACACACCCACACACACACACACAGGGAAGAGAGACCAAACTGCATCTGAGACGTGTTGAAACATTTGTTTCTTTCTCAGCAAGGAAACAAAAACTGTCCTGTCTAATGTCAGAGATCAATAATTCGACCCATAAAGCTCACTAATGCAAACTGAAGATTGTGTATGTAATTTATTTACTAATTTCTATTCACATGGTTTGGCAAAACTCCTTTGTAGAAAGAAGTCCATGCTTCCCATCTGTATCAGGCGAAGTACAGAGGCTCCATCTAGTGGTGAATGGAAGAAATGTGGACAGATACACACACACACACACACACACACACACACACACACACACCACACACACACACACACACACACACACACACACACACACACACACACACCACACACACACACACACACACACACACACACACACACACACACACACACACACACACACACACACACACACATTAGTTCTTCCATTCTTCCTAAATGGAAGAACAAACACTAAATCTAAAAAAAGAATCTTTGCCAAAAGCCCAGAGCGTTAAGATGAAGAGCTGATCCATGTGAGGAAAAGTTTAGGAGCTGAAGTTTCATTAGATGATGTCGGGTTGAGATGTTGCTGCTTGCTGGATACTTTAATTTCTCCATCACACATTTGTTTTTTTTTGTTTTTCTTTTTTTCAAACCAAATCATATTAATTGTTTTGCCAGAGTCAAACATCTTTTTCTTCAAAAACTTCACAAAATACTGAAACAAATTTATATTGGTGAGATAATATCAGAACTTAAATGTAATAAAAAATAGATGAACTCAGTGATTCTGGCAGCTAGATCTGAGTTTTTTAACCAGGTCAAAGTTTGTATACATATATACATATATATTTATATATTTATATATCTGCATATATGTACATATATATATATATATATAAAAATTCCCTTCTCACCCACCGCGGGTGGTTCTTATCCTCTGAGCTCGGGTCCTCTACCAGAGGCCTGGGAGCTTGAGGGTCCTGCGCAGTATCTTGGCTGTGCCAAGGACTGCACATTTCTGGACTGAGATGTCTGATGTTGTTCCTGGGATCTGTTGTAGCCACTGCTCCAGTTTGGGGGTGACTGCCCCGAGGGCCCCGATGACCACAGGCACCACTGTGGTCTTCACCTTCCAGGCCCTCTCCAGTTCCTCCCTGAGGCCCTGGTATTTCTCCAGTTTCTCGTGCTCCTTTTTCCTGATGTTGCAATCGCTTGGTATTGCTACATCTACCACAGTAGCGGGGACAGAGCATCTCTTTGGTATATGCCACATTTGATGGACACTTGTGCAAGTGGTTTGCAGTTGGCTTCAAGGGTGGTTTTCCACAGCCTCATTGAGTTTGCAATGAAGGCTCTCAGAGTCCTGTTGATGTTATACATCTCTAAGCATTCAATGATCCAAGTATGCGGCATTGAGTCATAGGCTTTCTTGTAATCAATCCAAGCCATGCACAGGTTGGTGTGTCGGGTTTTGCAGTCTCGGGCAACTGTGCGGTCTACGAGGAGTTGGTGTTTGGCTCCTCTGCTATTTACACCGATACCTTTCTGTGCCATGCTCATGTGCTTATCCATGTGTTTGCTTATCTTGGCCGCTATGATGCCTGACATGAGCTTCCAGGTTGTGGAGAGGCAGGTTATTGGTCGGTAGTTGGGTGGGACTGGACCCTTTGATGGATCCTTCTGGATTAGGATTGTCCGCCCTTCAGTTAACCATTCAGGGTGAGTCCCACTTTGTAGCAGCTGGTTCATTTGGCCTGCCAGTCGCTCATGGAGGGCAGTGAGTTTCTTTAGCCAGTAGGCATGGATCATGTCAGGCCCTGGTGCTGTCCAGTTTTTCATACCTGAGACTCTTTCTTGGACATCTGTCACAGTGATGGTTACCGGGGGCTTGCTCAGGGGAGGTTGCTATGGTCCTCTCGTAGAGATCAACCACTGTGCATTGCTGTTGTGGGACGCCTCCCTTTCCCATATGCCTTTCCAGTATTGTTCAGTCTCCAGCCTTGGTGGGTCTGCTCTGTTGTTATTACCCTGCCATTGAGAGTACACCTTAGCTGGTTGAGTGGAGAAGAGCCGGTTAATCCTTCTGGATTCATTCTCCCTTGTGTATCTCTTTAGGCGGCTGGCCAAGGCTTGGAGCCTCTGTTTGGCAGTTTCGAGTGCTTCAGGTATGGGCATCTGCCTGTACTTTCTGGGTACTTGTCTTTTCATTGTACCCTTGTGGAGCTCTGATAGTTGGCTCACTTCCCTCCTTGTTACCTTGATTTTAGCCTCTAACCGTCTTTTCCATGGTGGGTATTGGGTCTCATGGTTGCTCTTATAGCCAAGTATCTCAAGGATCACTGATGCTGAGTTGTAGATCAGCTCATTGGTTTCTGTTATGGTATTGGTAGGGATCGTTCTCAATGCTGCATTCACATTCTCAATGAGACTTTCTGATGGTACTTCACTCAGCCGTTGTAATTGGCGCCGGGGAGGCCTGGTTGTCATTCGGGTCATGATTCTCTCTCTCAGGTCAGCAGCTGTCTCGTTCAGCTCTGATTCGCTCACTGGGGCCGTGTATCCCCTCACTGGGTGGGGACTTGTAGTTAAGTCCCCCACAGTTCTGATATCCGGGTTCCTCCCTTTTGCCGTAGCATTTGTGTTGTATCTCGTCAATCTCAAGTTGTGATAGCAGTTGCCGTTTGCGGATGTTGGAACACTGAGCTACTAGTTGTTTAGCACTTAGTGTTGACTGGGGATGTCGAAGTAACCATTCCTTCCCCAGTCTTTGCATGTAACCTCTCTGACTAGGGTTACTTGAGTAGTAGCATTCCAACAGATCCACATTTATATATAAATATATATATTTATATATATGCATATATGTACATATACATATATATTTATATGTACACACACAAAAAAATTCCCTTCTCACCCACCGCTGGTGGTTCTTATCCTCTGAGCTCGGGTCCTCTACCAGAGGCCTGGGAGCTTGAGGGTCCTGCGCAGTATCTTGGCTGTGCCAAGGACTGCACATTTCTGGACTGAGATGTCTGATGTTGTTCCTGGGATCTGCTGTAGCCACTGCTCCAGTTTGGGGGGTGACTGCCCCGAGGATCTCCCGATGACCACAGGCACCACTGTGGTCTTCACCTTCCAGGCCCTCTCCAGTTCCTCCCTGAGGCCCTGGTATTTCTCCAGTTTCTCGTGCTCCTTTTTCCTGATGTTGCAATCGCTTGGTATTGCTACATCTACCACAACGGCTTTCCTCTGTTGTTTATCCACTATGACAATGTCTGGTTGGTTCGCCATTACCATTCTGTCTGTCTGGATCTGGAAGTCCCACAGGATCTTAGCTCTGGCATTCTCCACCACCTTTGGGGGGTGTTTCCCACTTTGATCTCGGGGTTTCCAGTCCATATTCTGCACAGATGTTTCTGTACACTATGCCTGCCACTTGGTTATGTCGCTCCATGTACGCTTTCCCTGCCAGTATCTTGCACCCTGCTGTTATGTGCTGGACTGTCTCAGGGAGCCTCCTTACACAACCTACACCTTGGGTCTTGTCTGGTGTGGTAGATCTGGGCCTCTATTGCTCTGGGTGTTTAGGGCCTGTTCCTGGGCGGCCATGATGAGGGCCTCTGTGCTGTCCTTGAGCCCAGCTTTTTTCCAGCCATTGGTAGGATTTACTGATATCAGCCACTTCGGTTATTTGCTGGTGGTACATCCCATGTAGGGGCTTGTCCTCCCATGATGGTATCTCTGGCACTTCAACCTCCGTTCCCTGTTGTCTGAGACATTCACTGAGCACATTGTCTGTTGAGGCTTTGTCCCTGATGTATTTATGGATCTTAGTTGTTTCGTCCCTGGACAGTGGTTCTCACACTCACTAGTCCTCTGCCTCCTTCTTTGCGGCTCGTGTACAGTCTCAGGGTGCTGGATTTGGGATGGAACCCTCCATGCATTGTTAGTAGCTTTCAGTCTTAATATCTGTGGCTTTTATCTCCTCCTTTGGCCAGCTAATTATTCCAGCAGGGTATCTGATTACTGGCAGGGCATAGCTGTTTATCGCACGGATTTTGTTCTTGCCATTGAGCTGGCTTCTCAGGACTTGCCTTATTCGTTGGAGGTATTTAGCTGTTGCTACTTTCCTTGTGGCCTCATCGAGGTTGCCATTTGCTTGTGGTATACCTAGGTACTTGTAACTGTCCTCTATGTCTGCTATTGTTCCTTCTGGGAGTGAGACCCCTTCTGTGCGGATCACCTTCCCCCTCTTTGTAATCAGCCGACCACACTTCTCTAGTCCGAATGACATCCCAATGTCCGTGCTGTAGATCCTGGTGGTGTGGATCAGTGAGTCGATGTCTCGCTCACTCTTGGCGTACAGCTTGATGTCATCCATGTAGAGAAGGTGACTGATGTTGGCCCCATTTTTGAGTCGGTATCCGTAGCCAGTCTTGTTGATAATTTGGCTGAGGGAGGTTCAGGCCTATGCAGAACAGTAGCGGGACAGAGCATCTCCTTGGTATATGCCACATTTGATGGACACTTGTGCAAGTGGTTTGCAGTTGGCTTCAAGGGTGGTTTTCCACAGCCTCATTGAGTTTGCAATGAAGGCTCTCAGAGTCCTGTTGATGTTATACATCTCTAAGCATTCAATGATCCAAGTATGCGGCATTGAGTCATAGGCTTTCTTGTAATCAATCCAAGCCATGCACAGGTTGGTGTGTCGGGTTTTGCAGTCTCGGGCAACTGTGCGGTCTACGAGGAGTTGGTGTTTGGCTCCTCTGCTATTTACACCGATACCTTTCTGTGCCATGCTCATGTGCTTATCCATGTGTTTGCTTATCTTGGCCGCTATGATGCCTGGGACATGAGCTTCCAGGTTGTGGAGAGGCAGGTTATTGGTCGGTAGTTGGGTGGGACTGGACCCTTTGATGGATCCTTCTGGATTAGGATTGTCCGCCCTTCAGTTAACCATTCAGGGTGAGTCCCACTTTGTAGCAGCTGGTTCATTTGGCCTGCCAGTCGCTCATGGAGGGCAGTGAGTTTCTTTAGCCAGTAGGCATGGATCATGTCAGGCCCTGGTGCTGTCCAGTTTTTCATACCTGAGACTCTTTCTTGGACATCTGTCACAGTGATGGTTACCGGGGCTTGCTCAGGGGGTTGCTATGGTCCTCTCGTATAGAGATCAACCACTGTGCATTGCTGTTGTGGGACGCCTCGCTTTCCCATATGCCTTTCCAGTATTGTTCAGTCTCCAGCCTTGGTGGGTCTGCTCTGTTGTTATTACTCCCTGCCATTGAGAGTACACCTTAGCTGGTTGAGTGGAGAAGAGCCGGTTAATCCTTCTGGATTCATTCTCCCTTGTGTATCTCTTTTAGGCGGCTGGCCAAGGCTTGGAGCCTCTGTTTGGCAGTTTCGAGTGCTTCAGGTATGGGCATCTGCCTGTACTTTCTGGGTACTTGTCTTTTCATTGTACCCTTGTGGAGCTCTGATAGTTGGCTCACTTCCTCCTTGTTACCTTGATTTTTAGCCTCTAACCGTCTTTTTTCCATGGTGGGTATTGGGTCTCATGGTTGCTCTTATAGCCAAGCATCTCAAGGATCACTGATGCTGAGTTGTAGATCAGCTCATTGGTTTCTGTTATGGTATTGGTAGGGATCGCTCTCAATGCTGCATTCACATTCTCAATGAGACTTTCTGATGGTACTTCACTCAGCCGTTGTAATTGGCGCCCGGGGAGGCCTGGTTGTCATTCGGGTCATGATTCTCTCTCTCAGGTCAGCAGCTGTCTCTGCTCAGCTCTGATTCGCTCACTGGGGCCGTGTATCCCTTTCACTGGGTGGGGACTTGTAGTTAAGTCCCCACAGTTCTGACATCCGGGTTCCTCCCTTTGCTGTAGCATTTGTGTTGTATCTCGTCAATCTCAAGTTGTGATAGCAGTTGCCGCTTTGCGGATGTTGGAACACTGAGCTACTAGTTGTTTAGCACTTAGTGTTGACTGGGGATGTCGAGCAACCATTCCTTCCCCAGTCTTTGCATGTAACCTCTCTGACTAGGGTTACTTGAGTAGTAGCATTCCAACAGATCCACATTTTCATCTTCTCGCCCATCTCCGTCTTGTTCCAGTAGCCCATTTGTCATCAAGGTGCTCTGGTTCCCCAACACCTGACGCAGACCTTGTTTGGCCGGGCGACGTCTGAGCCGGCATGTTATGCAACTTAGTATCTCTCATGGTATGAGGTAGGCAGTAGCTTGAAGGGTCTTGCCTAAGGACCCAGACTGGATTCGAACCCCCGCCTCTCTCGGGTGATATACTGATGCCTTATCTATTGAGCTATCCAGTCACATATACATATATACATATATGTATATATATATATATATGTATATATGTATATATGCATATATATAATTTTTGAAAACAAATAGTTTTCAAAAATGTTTCCAATTTGTAAAAGTTCAGCCTTCTAAAAGGCTGTTTTTGTTCCACATTGTTTACATTTTCTTTTTCCAAATCTGCCTTTAATTAATAAATGTGGTTGTCTTATTTTCTGTTTAGAGTTAGAATTAAAAATGTTGAAATAGATGAACTTGAGCACTGATGTTGTTGAACGTGGGGGAAGCCGGAGCACCCGGAGAGAACCCACACCTGCACGGGGAGACATTTCCCCCCGTGCAGTCCTGCTTTTTAATATTAAAATGTCCAATGAACATTGATGCTTTTTATCCAATTAGTGCCAATGCGCCAGCTGTGAGACCTAATGTACTGTAGACATAATTTGACGTCTACATTGGATGGACTTTATTTCTGTTTTTGAATGTGCGGAGAAATGACGGAGACAGAGCTTTTCTCAATCGTTTCCACACAGAAATCTTTTTGTTTTGTCTTTCTTCCTGTTCACAAATATGCTCCAGTTCAGCTGACTCTTCTGTTGCTATAGTCTCTGATTCCTGAGTTGTATCTTCATTCAATGTGAGCTTTGTCTGTGGACTGGGTGTTGTCTGGTTTTCCATGAGGTTCCTCTCACCGTCTATAGAAACTTCAGGAACAATGCCTGTGACTTTTTCTGTATCGTTGTCAAGTTTTCTCTCCATTGGCTCAGAGGCTTTCTGGGGGATCTTTGGTACGATATTAAAATCAGTTTTTTGTATTTTAACGTCTTGAATCCAGTTTTTATTCGTCTCCATTGGGATTACAACAGCTTCCATTACAGCTCTCATTGCCATCTGCCGCTTTTTATTACATTTAGATTCTTCTGAAATGATCTGTTGAATTATAGTGACCATTTCTTCTTTTGCTTGCATCTTGTTTATAATGGAGACTGTCTGAACCCCTTCTGTTTGTGGTGCTGAAATTGTTTGTCGGACTGGTTTCAGGCAGCAACTGGTTTCCATGACATGTATCTGAGTTTGCCTAAAAATTGTTCGATGGACTGGTTTCAGGCAGCAACTGGTTTCCAACATAATTATCTCAGCTTGCGTGGAAAGTGTTCGATGGACTGGTTTCAGGCAGCAACTGGTTTCCAACATAATTATCTCAGCTTGCGTGGAAAGTGTTCGATGGACTGGTTTCAGGCAGCAACTGGTTTCCAACATAATTATCTCAGCTTGCGTAGAAAGTGTTCGATGGACTGGTTTCAGGCAGCAACTGGTTTCCATGACATGTTTCTCGGCTTGCGTAGAAAGTTGTTGATGGACTGGCTTAAATAGACAGCTGGTTTCCAGTGCGTCTTGCTCTGATTGCACTGCCACAGACAGGTGATGAACTGTTTTTGGCCGATCTTCTGGCTCTGTCTGAGTTTCGATCGAAACCATTGGATTCTTTTTTTGTCTTCTTTCTGACAGTAATTTTCTAGTCAGCTCTTTCTGTTGTTTAAGTTGAGCGTTAAGTTTCTGATTAACAGCAGACATCTCCTCAAGTTGTTTAATTAGATACTTTTGTACTGCAGTGTGTACCAATTCAATCTCCATCAATTTCGTAAGACATTCGCACTTTGGTTGGATTGTTGCATTTTCAGAAGTTGGGGGCAACATCTGAATTTCTGTTAGACAATCTGCAGGAACACTTTCTGTTGTCTGACCATAGACCTCGGTTAAATTCTCTGTTTCAACGTTTTCCATGGGTGTACCCATAGATGTACATTTGTCCACTTGTTGTTCGTGTGTCTCCTGCGGTTTGAAGATGGAAAGCTCTTTAGTGACCAGCTGTGTAGTTGAAATCGCCGTGCTGTCAGAATTTCTTTCCTCTTTCAAGGAAGCGCTTTCGTCATGTTCTTGTGAAAGCATTGAAATGTTTTGGGTCCCAATGTTCTCAGCGAAAAAGCTGACATCTACGCAAGGCTCTGAGTTGGGGAGCGTTTTCCAAAATGTCCTCTGACGGCTGTTGGGCAAAGCTGCCTGATGATTTTGTTGTTCCGCCAGAGGACCATTACTGATGTCACCGTTACCAGTAAAAAAGGAAAGATCAATGCAAGCATCTTCCTCGGGGAAGGATTTCCACAACAGTGGGGTCTTCTTGATCCGCTTACTCTTAGAAATCTGCTTGTCCCTTTTTTGATTCACTTTCTTCAGTGAGTTGGAGATGTTTTGCTTTTCAGCGTCCGGCTGTTGAGTAGAAATCGCCGTGCTGTCAGAATTTCTTTCCTCTTTCAAGGAAGCGTCTTCGTCATGTTCTTGTGAAAGCATTGAAACGTTTTGGGTCCCAATGTTCTCAGCGAAAAAGCTGACATCTACGAGAGGCTCTGAGTTGGGGAGCGTTTTCCAAAATGTCCTCTGACGGCTGTGGGGCAAAGCTGCCTGATGATTTTGTTGTTCCGCCAGAGGACCATTACTGATGTCACCGTTACCAGTAAAAAAGGAAAGATCAATGCAAGCATCTTCCTCGGGGAAGGATTTCCACAACAGTGGGATCTTCTTGATCCGCTTACTCTTAGAAATCGGCTTGTCCCTTTTCTGATTCACTTTCTTCAGTGAGTTGGAGATGTTTTGCTTTTCAGCGTCCGGCTGTTGAGTAGAATCCCGTGCTGTCAGAATTTCTTTCCTCTTTCAAGGAAGCGCCTTCGTCATGTTCTTGTGAAAGCATTGAAACGTTTTGGGTCCCAATGTTCTCAGCGAAAAAGCTGACATCTACGAGAGGCTCTGAGTTGGGGAGCGATTTCCAAAATGTCCTCTGACCGCTGCTGGGCAAAGCTGCCTGATGATTTTGTTGTTCCGCCAGAGGACCATTACTGATGTCACCGTTACCAGTAAAAAAGGAAAGATCAATGCAAGCATCTTCCTCGGGGAAGGATTTCCACAACAGTGGGGTCTTCTTGATCCGCTTACTCTTAGAAATCTGCTTGTCCCTTTTTTGATTCACTTTCTTCAGTGAGTTGGAGATGTTTTGCTTTTCAGCGTCCGGCTGTTGAGTAGAAATCGCCGTGCTGTCAGAATTTCTTTCCTCTTTCAAGGAAGCGCCTTCGTCATGTTCTTGTGAAAGCATTGAAACGTTTTGGGTCCCAATGTTCTCAGCGAAAAAGCTGACATCTACGAGAGGCTCTGAGTTGGGGAGCGTTTTCCAAAATGTCCTCTGATGGCTGTTGGGCAAAGCTGCCTGATGATTTTGTTGTTCCGCCAGAGGACCATTACTGACGTCACCGTGTTCAGTAAAAAAGGAAAGATCAATGCAAGCATCTTCCTCGGGGAAGGATTTCCACAACAGTGGGGTCTTCTTGATGCGCTTACTCTTAGAAATCTGTTGGTCCCTTTTTTGATTGACTTTCTTCAGTGAGTTGGAGATGTTTTCCTTTTCAGCGTCCGGCTGTTGAGTAGAACTCACCGTGCTGTCAGAATTTCTTTCCTCTTTCAAGGAAGCGCCTTCGTCATGTTCTTGTGAAAGCATTGAAACGTTTTGGGTCCCAATGTCCTCAGCGAAAAAGCTGACATCTACGAGAGGCTCTGAGTTGGGGAGCGTTTTCCAAAATGTCCTCTGACGGCTGTTGGGCAAAGCTGCCTGATGATTTTGTTGTTCCGCCAGAGGACCATTACTGATGTCACCGTTACCAGTAAAAAAGGAAAGATCAATGCAAGCATCTTCCTCGGGGAAGGATTTCCACAACAGTGGGGTCTTCTTGATGCGCTTACTCTTAGAAATCTGTTGGTCCCCTTTTTGATCCACTGTCTGCAGTGTGTTGGTGATCGATTCGTTTTCAACTGGCATTGAAGAGTCCTGCAGTTCGATATTTTCAGCAGACTTCTTCAGCTCCTCGGCTGCGTGCAGCTCCCACCACACTGCAAATGACATCTTCTTCTTGCGCTTGGGTGGCTTGGGTGGCTCTAATTCCCGTTCCACAATGTTGTCGGATGCGACCTCTTCAACTCTCAGCTTGTTGGACTGCATTGTATCCTTTGGTTGATTCAGGTTGATTCACTTTTCTAGAATCTCGGTAAAATTTCCCGTTAAGTTTGATGTCAATCTCCTAAAGAAATGAGCACCAAACAAAGTTGAAGATCTTACTGTGAACTGCTAAATGAACTCTCAAGACAAACGTATCACCAACGGCTGCTAACAGGTTGTGACACCAGTAGATCGATGTGAGGAGCTTTTATAATCGCTGGTGACGTCAGAATTCTGCCTTTGGAGTCACAATGTGATGTCATAGTCTCAGAAAATGTCAGTGGGCTTTTAAACTGTCACTGGTTGCCATAGTTACCAGTGACTATGGTAACTATGGCAGGGGAGACAGGTGAGGCAGAGCCTCACCTGTCATAATGAAAAATAATTTATATTGCTATTTTCTCCCTGCCAACTTAATAATAGTATATTTTTAAAAAGGTTTTCTGAATATATATATATATATATATATATGTTACTTCGACATCCCCAGTCAACAGGAGGAACCCGGATGTCAGAACTGTGGGGACTTAACTACAAGTCCCCACCCAGTGAGGGGATACACGGCCCCAGTGAGCGAATCAGAGCTGAACGAGACAGCTGCTGACCTGAGAGAGAGAATCATGACCCGAATGACAACCAGGCCTCCCCGGCGCCAATTACAACGGCTGAGTGAAGTACCATCAGAAAGTCTCATTGAGAATGTGAATGCAGCATCAAGAACGATCCCTACCAACACCATAACAGAAACCAATGAGCTGATCTACAACTCAGCATCAGTGATCCTTGAGATACTTGGCTATAAGAGCCAAGTGGGTATTGAGACCCAATACCCACCATGGAAAAGACGGTTAGAGGCTAAAATCAAGGTAACAAGGAGCCAACTATCTGAGCTCCAGAATGGTGCAATGAAAAGACCAGTACCCAGAAAGTACAGGCAGATACCCATACATGAAGCACTCGAAACTGCCAAAGAGAGGATCCAAGCCTTGGCCAGTCATCTAAAGAGATACACAAGGGAAAATTAAAGAAAGAACGAAGCCAAAGAAAAACAAAGAAAAACAAAAAGCCTGAAGAAGACAAAGAAATGTCGAAACGTCGCTAGCAAAGCTAAAAGAAAACACAAAGAAAGCAAAGAAAAAGACGACAAAAATGATTCCAATTAGTTGAACGAAGAACAGAAACACAAGGGGGTGCCAAACTCAAGTTAAGTTGGTTTCATTTTATTTTAGACGCACGTCCGAGGGGCAGGGTGAAGAGTTTATTTCCAACCCTCCGGCTGGGGGGTTGGCTCAGTCCCCTCACCTAACCCCAACCCTAACCCTAACCCCAACCCCAACCCTAACCCCAACCTTAACCCTGACCCTGACCCCAACCTAACCTAACCCTTTAAATTAATTAGATCACGGTTTGTTCTCAAAGTAGCCTTTTTTCAGCCACTCTATAGTCTGAAAGGGTACTTTAGGCTCCTTTGTATTCTTAAGTACGAAAAGCGTTGTGTGTTATCTGGGCCGTTGCAATTCCTGTCCCATCCTGCTGTGGCGCTGTTGAACATCTACTGCACACACTAACACACACTTAGTCCCCTCTTGGCAAAAGTTTTAAAATTTTTCCAGATGGTTTTTAACATGATTTTAACATGACCAAGAGGGGACCTAAAAATGCCCCCTGCTGGTCACACAGTCCCCTTTTGGTGAGTTCGTAACGACATGTCCGAGCCCCATTAGATAGACGGGCTAAAACACGCACACACACACACACACCTACAGACACACACACCTACAGACACACACACACACACCCACGCACACACACGCCTACAGACACACACACACACACACACACTTACACACACACCTACCGACATACACACACACTAACTAGGGATCAAGTCAACATTATAAAATAGACGTCATGCTGAGGCGGCGTTGCCATCATCTGAAGTTGCTGCAACATTTTGCACCCAAAGGAAAGTCAGCTGGTTACTAAATATTCTGAATGACAGAGTTTTTCCATCAGTGGTTTTTACAGAACAGGCAGGTTTAATATTTAACTTGATTGGTTCTGGGAGTAGGAGACGTCCAGACACTGAACCAGAGGAGACTTTCCTTAATGTCCGACTTTACAAGAACTTCATGAAAAATTAATGTAACTCTATGTGGGAATAAATGTTGCCATTCATTTTCCTCAGCACTAACTGTCTGTAAGACCATTAGCTTTTGTGGTAGAGCCAAAACAGTTTTCAGTTTTTATGTGTATAAAAATATATTTTCTCTCTGGTTTTCAGTGCTTAGTTGAAATAAACTTACAGGTAGTTTAAAAAGGTCAAACCAGACAGAATTATGGGGAAGTACCTTTAATTCTTCACACTCAGTAAGTCAAAAGAAAGTCCAACGTGTGATGAGGAGCGTAGATTCTTTGAGAAAAGCAAAATGAATCAAAGTTACCATTAAAAGGTTCATTTCAGGAATCATTTTAGTTTCAACATAAATTTATTTAACAATAAATAAGATAAGAATTTCAAAACCAATATCAAAACTGAGATGGATTATTTAAAAAACAACAAAAAAGGGATTTCAGTGCTTTGTAATTTGGGAGAGGAAACTAGTTTGTAGCCATTGTTTAGTTAATGAACCTGAATGACGAGCGGTTGCTGCTCCTCTTCCTCGCCCAGTAATTCAAGGAACGTAAAAGCTAAGAATTATAATTACAAAGAGTTGACTCATTTATGTTAACATAATTACCTAACTGCAGCCAGTTTATGTGAGATAAAAAAAATTTATCTACTACATATCAAGCCATTCACCAAAAGTATTTGAACAGCGAGATCTGATGTCCAACAAACCACTTGAATAAATAATAACATAGAAAAGAAGAAATTAATAAACCAGTCATTTATTTTTTAACCTGACAAACCAAACATAAATATTCTGTTTTCACTAAACCACTAATTAAACAAAATCACAATATTTACATGTGATAGAATCTCATCTGTACACAAATAGAACAACAATATCTGGTTTGACAAAGTAATAAATGTAAAAGATATCTGATGAATGAAATCCTTCTGAGCTGTGACAGCACCTACAGTTGAACAGAAACAGGAAGGGGCAGCACCCAAACAAACAACAATGAAACAACAAACAGAACAAAGTATCATTGTAATCACCATTTCAATGGACAATGGATTATTAAATAAAGAACAAAAATAGAGAAATGCAGCTGAACGTGACTTTATATTAACGAAACAACAGAGCAGTTTGCACCATCAAAAACAACCAGGAGAGACGAGAGTCACTCAGACTCCAATATAAACACAAAAGATGATGAAGAGACGACAACAATGATGGAGACAAAAGAAACTATTTCAAATTAACAAACTCAGCAGTCGCACCGCCATAATATGAAAATAAGGAGAAGAGACCAAACCCAGCATGTAGCGGCTGAGTGAATCTGGTCTGGACTCTGTGGAGGAGAGTCATGGTTTCAGAGACGCTGTAGAAACACAGAATACCTGCTGTGTGGTCCAGATACACTCCCACTCTGGAGGAAACTGGACCTGGTACTGGAGTTACAATGTTGCTGTGATAAAATGTGTAACTGTTTGTGGTGCAATTTAATGACCAAGATTTGTCATTGAATCCAAACTCACATTTATTTGATCTCCCTGCTCTGCCGATGTTTTTATTTGAAACTACAACTTCAATTCCTCCTCCTCTCCACTGCACCTCCCAGTAACGACGTCCAGTCAGACTCTCTCTGCTCAGGACCTGACAACAACCAGTGAATCTGTCTGGATGGTCAGGATAAAACTGTTGCTCTTCTACCCTCGTTACTTTTCTGTTCCCCTCAGATAATAACAGAAATCTGTTCGCTGTGTTTGGATCCAGAGTGATTTCTCGTGAGTATTTCAGGAATTCAGCTCTGGTCTTTGGTTCTGGTTCTGGTTCTGTCAGTGAACTCTCAACCTTAGCGAGTCTTGTTGAGATGTTTGTCCCTGTGTCTCTCAGGACGCCCTGTAGTTTGTCTCTGAGCTCTGACACAGCTGCTGTCACGTCCTCAAAGTGTCTCAGAGGACGGATGTTGATGCTGGATGAGCCTGTAGACTCACTGAGTGCTGGCAGTGAGGGGTAGTTGAGGAGAAACTGGGTGTGATCCTCTGTGTGTGAGAGCTGCTCCAGCTCAGCGTCTTTCCTCTTCAGCTCAGTGATCTCCTGCTGCAGCTTCTCCTGAACATCTTTGACTCGACTCACTTCAGTTTCCTGCTGGGATCTGATCTGCTGCTTCACATCAGAGCTTCTTTCCTGGAGGAGACCTATCAGCTCAGTGAAGATCTTCTCACTGTCCTCCACTGCTTTATCAGCAGAGACATTGATGGCCTCCACCTCCTGTTGAAGCAGCTTCACATCTTTCTCTTGGTCCTGGATTCTCTGATGGATTTGTTGTCGACTCTTGGAGGGATTCACCAGCTTGTGTTTCTTTAAATGTGGAGCGTCGTAGTGAGGTTGAAGATGATTCTCACAGTAGGAAGCTGGACAGGACAGACATGACTTGACGGCTTTCCTCTTCCTCTCAGTGCAGACATCACAGGCCACATCTTCAGGTCCAGCATAGCAGTGATCAGCTGGAGCCGCTTGGAGTCCAGTTTTCTTCAGATCGTTCACTAGTGCTGCCAGCATGATGTTTTTCACAAGGACAGGCCTAAATCTGAAAATTTTCCTGCACTGAGGGCAGCTGTGGATCCTCCTCTGATTGTCTCCATCCCAGTGGTCTTTAATGCAGTTCTTACAGTAACTGTGTCCACAGGGAATAGTCACCGGATCCTTCAGTAGATCCAAGCAGATGGAGCAGGAGATTTCCTCCAGATGAACTCCTCTCTGAGCCATTTTACCTCTCAGCAACAACGACAAAGTTGAAATCAGACGACTTCTGACTCTCAGCAGGTCTTAGTTACTCCCAGGTTTTAGACATGAGTAAAGATATGTTGAAAATCTGGAATATCTGTCTCATAGCAGGAAGAAGACATGTTTTAAGACTGACTCACTTCCATAAGGAGTGTTTGACTCTTGAATATATTTCATGAAAGACTTTAGCCTGAACATATTCATACCTCTAGGAAATTTGGAATAAAAATATTTCATTCAACAAAACAGTTTGTTTCTGATATGAAACAGTCATAGAAACTTATCAAAGCTTCTTTTGGAATAGGATAAACCATTTAATATTCACTGTGACGACTCCACAGTTTAACACAGATAGTTGTGATTGTTTCTTTTCAACCATAAAAACCACAAAAGAATCTCACATTACATGCTGTATTCATGTGATTGCAGTCTTTTAAAATCTTTCCTAATTTGCTATAATGGCGGCCAGAGATCTACATCCCCGAACTGCTGCGCGGTCCGAGCCCAGGACGGCTCAGCATCGATCCAAATAAACATCCTGAGTTTCCTCAACAGGAAATTTTAATAAAAAGCTTTGGGACATTACAGTTTCTAGGAAGTTTCTGAGAAAAAAAACACTCAGGAAATACAATTTAAAATCAACTTCTGAATAAAACGTGACATCTGAACCTCCAACTGACCAACTCAAAGTAAAAGAAATCTGCTGAAGTAAGCAAACAAACTCAGTCTCCACATTTAATTTAAACACATTTTAATAGACCGTCACGCTTGTAAAAGTTACATTTCAGCACCAACTGGCTTTCTGGTGAAACAAGTCCAGCAGGACGGATCCAACAGAATCAAACACACCTCAGCGTTTGAACTTTGTGTTCCTGCGTCTTTAAATGTGTCTGAATCTTCTGCTCTTCAGCAGGATGGTGGCTGGAAAAGGTCAATGGCTCCCACAGTTCGGCCATTTTCACAGCTTCTCCCGACCTTTGTGTTTCTCATTTAAAGCACATTTGTCCTAAGAATCACTTTGGGTGAGATCTAAACTTCCTGTCTGTGTTTGTGAGCGAATGTGGTTTCCTGGTTAGTCTACAACAGCTTCAGTCTGTTCTCTGTGTCGATGGCAAGTCTTTTGTTTCGGTGCGACTCTGATTCTTTCCTTCAACTTTCCTTTGAAGGAATCCCAATGAAAAGTCTCTTTACTGTAAACCAGAGTTTCCTTATGGCTTTTACGTAACACTTTATTTGACAGGATGTGCGTAAGCCTGACATGACCCACCATAAACACGACAGCGTCATGAACAGGAACGAGTCTTTATGAATGTCATTCAGTTATTAATGACACTTTTAACTTAAGTTGCATTAAAAGTGACGACTTTGCATTAAAGTGTCATTATTTACTGAATGACATTCATGACAGGAGTCAGATGTTCATAAAGACTAGTTCATGTTCATGACTTCAAATAAAGTGCGACCAGTTTTTATTCTTTCCTTCCTGTTAGTTGTCTGGACCAATGTTCTCCCAGAGTCGCTCACATGCATCCATTCAATAAAACTCACTCGTTTCCACATCCTGCTCATGCCAGTAGGATTCTGGTTAGAGGGGTTGTTTTTGTACAGAAATCTTCATTTTTGCATGGAGGCAACCAGCTCATGTATTGATTAACCCAGTCAGGATGCATTGAGATATAAATAGGTAAAAGAAAATGGTTCAATAAACAAGTAGACATTTTTTTGGTTAGTTTATTTAATTAAGTTTTTTTATTTCAACAAACCAAAATAAGAATTAAGATTTCAATAAAATTTACACTTTGTGACAAAAAAACAATCCTTAATTACAGCTTAATGTTTAAATGAATCAATCTTACAATCACTTCTTATTCCATTTCAGGTTTTTGATTTGCATACACAAACAAATGCTGAAAAAAACTTGTAAAAACAAAAACTGATTTTTTTTTTTACCATGGGTCTGCAACCACTAAAGCTGATAAATGTGATTGAAAATGTTAAGTTTGCTTATTGATTTTAAGCTTCTGTTCCATTTCATTGAAGGTACAAATGAATTTGATCAAAATTTACTTAATTTTCAGTTTGTTTAAATCAGGACATTTTCATAAATCAATCAATTTCACAGCTTTAATTTACCAAAATAAAATTTAATTTGATCACTTGTCAGTAAATCAAATCTAAATCCTCATTTACATCATTTACTTCTTTTCCAGAGAGTGAAAGCTTATTAAAGGTTATATGAAAAAATAAATCACATCTAAAACTGACCAGCATTTAGAAACTAAATCTGCATTTCTGGCAATTTAATGTCCACAAGTTCTTCATTTTGAAACATTGAAATATTGAAGCTGGCAGGAAAAAAACAAATAATATTCAGTCGATATTCACTCAAAGCACTGAATCCGCAAAGCGATTTCAGAAAAAGTACAGTTATCATAACTGACTGCAGGGACCGCTCACGTGTTCATGACCTTGATCGATCAGTTCATCGATTATTCAAGTCAGTAAATCAGAGGATTTGATTCAGAGACTGATCTATGGCTCTATGTGACTCTGCAGGCTGTCGACACGTCAAAGGTTTCATTATTAACAGGACAATCAGTGTCAGACACAATATAACAATCAGAACTAAACACAATGAACCACTGATTACAAAAAATAGAAAGAAAAAAGTGATTAATCTTCATGATTGTTTTTTGTCTAAGAACAAAGTCTCATGGAGCAGAACTTGGCTTCATGCTAACAGAACCACACAACAGTTTGGACTGCAAAAAATAACTCGCTGTGAGAGACGGGAAGACGCCGGACCTCAACTTCAACTAACAACCACAAAGAAGCTCCATGAAGACGGCTGATCTGAGAGACTAAAGAGACTAAAGAACAGACTTCAACCTGAGATCGCTGCTGACTATTTAAGCTTAATGAACTCAGCAGAGGAGTCAACATAAACCAGCCAAACTCCAGCATGTAGCGGCTCAGTGAATCTGGTCTGGACTCTGTGCAGGAGAGTCATGGTTTTAGAGACGCTGTAGAAACACAGAGTGCCTGCGCTGTGATCCAGGTAAACTCCTAATCTGGAGGAAACTGGACCTGATACTGGAATCTCAACTCTGTTGTGATGAATTATGGAATTTTTTGTTCGGCAGTCAAATGACCAAGATATGTCATTCATTCCAAACTCACATTTCTCTGACGATCCTGATCTGCTGATGCTCTTGTATGAAACTGCAACTCCAACTCTGTCTCCTTTCCACTCCACCTCCCAGTAACAACGACCAGTCAGACTCTCTATGCTCAGGGCCTGATAATATAAATGATCAAATCTGTCTGGATGATCAAAAAGAGAATGTTTTTTATTCTTTCTGGTTACTTTTCTGTTCCTCTCAGATAAAAACAGCTTTTTGTTCACTGTGTTTGGATCCAGAGTGATTTCTTGTGAATATTTTAAGAACTCATTTCTGGTTTTTGGTTCTGGTTCTGGCTTTAAAGCCTCCACCTTGCTGACTTTAACTGTCGTGTTTTTATTAGTGCCTGCCAGAATATCCTGCAGTTGATCTCTGAGCTTTGACACAGCTGCTGTCACATGCTTGAAGTTTTTCCAAGGATGCAGGTAGATGCCCTGTGAGTGTACAAAGTCACTTAGGTCTGGCAGTGACGTGTAGTTGAGGAGAAACTGGTTGTGATCCTCTGTGTGTGAGAGCTGCTCCAGCTCAGCGTCTTTCCACTTCAGCTCAGTGATCTCCTCCTTCAGCTTCTCCTGAAGGTCTTTAATTTGACTCACTTCAGTTTCCTGCTGGGATCTGATCTGCTGCTTCACCTCAGAGCTTCTTTCCTGGAGGAGACGGATCATCTCAGTGAAGATCTTCTCACTGTCCTTCACTGCTTTATCAGCAGAGACATTGATGGCCTCCACCTCCTGCTGAAGCAGCTCCACTTCTTTCTCTTGGTCCTGCATATTCCGCTTGATTTGGCTTCGAGTCAACTGGAGCTTCTTCTTTTTGTCAGCCATTTCTACTGCAGCTGGGACTGTGTCATGACCTTTATGTTTCTCCATTAAGCAGAGGTAACAGATGCACTGCTGATCAGTGCGACAGAAGATCTTCATCACCTCATCATGATGTGAGCAGATGCTGTGTAGCGGCTCTTTGGACGGATTCACCATCTTGTGATTCTTTAATTCTGGGTCGTTATTGTGGGTTTCAAGGTGATTCCAACAAAACGAATTCATACAGACCAGGCAGGTCTTGACAGCTTTCATCTTCTTCTCAGTGCAGACATCACAGACCACATCTTCAGGTCCAGAATAGCAGTGATCAGCTGCAGCAGCTTGGAGTCCAGTCTTCTTCAGCTCCTCCACCAAGTCTGCTAACATGACGTTTTTCACCAGGACGGGCCTCGGCGTGAATGTTTTCCTGCACTGAGGGCATTTACAGACTTTCTTCTCATCTGAATCCCAGGATTGTTTGATGCAGATCATACAGTAGCTGTGTCCACATGCAATAGTCACAGGATCCTTCAGGAGTTCCAGACAGATGGAGCAGGAGATTTTCTCCAGCCGATCTCCTCTCTGAGCCATTTCGCCTCTCAGTAACAGCGACTGTCTGAGTTTCTGTCTCTTAAAGTCTTTAATGACTTTGAACTTTAATCTGAACTTGTGATTCTTTCAGTCAGACTTTGATCTATGCCACTACTGTTTATTGGCAATATAAATCAAAGTGAACAAAGTGTTTTAAAGCAGGAAGAAGATCGACTCGCATGACTTTATTTATAGGAACAGAGGTATTTCATACCAGAAACTGAATGCTTATTTCTTTAACAGAAGCAGCTTTTGTCTCATGTTTTGTTTAAAATGTAGATCCACGTTCAATTTTGACACCATTTTGTCAGTTTTAAGAAACTAAACCACCAACTTTTTAAACTAGAAAGAAACAAACTGCAGATCCTATAAGATCAGCATCTACAGAAAACAACACTTAAAATTTGCTGCTGTTGCACAGGATTTTTTCCTTTTCCTTTGTTTTTTCCAATAAATCAGATTTATTTTCTATTCCAAAGCCTTAAATAAAGGAACCTTTGAACCTGCATCAAAACTTTAACATCTTTGATTTACAAGTTGATGATCCGGTTTACAGAGCTGAGGTCTCCATGTGAGCAACAATCAGCCGTAGTTTCCAGGAAAACTTCCTCATTGCCATCAATAAGGAAGTTTAGTGCTTGACTTTTAGATACATAGACTAGAAGTTGATTTTTTACTCTTGTTTCCTGCTTTGTGATGTTCTGTGTAACATTTATCTAATCTATTTACATAAATAGCTAATCAGCTCTTTAGTGTTAAAGTTGCTGTACTTGATTTGGCCTCTGCAGATGATGATGACTGCAGAATGTCATAAATGTCTGTGGTGGAATAGTTAGTTTATTAAGACTATTAATCTGGTCTTCGTGTCTTGCTATTATGTTTTGTCTATGTTTGATGGAAATGTGTCTCAGACACAGAAGGTTTTCTCAGGAGAGCAAAGATCCAGACAATCTCTATTAAAAGTTTCTATTAAAAGGTTTTGCTCCACGGTTGGGATCAATTAACTCAATCTCCCGTTATCTGGTGAGGCTTTCACTTACAGCAATAAATTAATTGATCAAATTCTAAGGATGTAAAACGATAAAGGATCCAATAAACCTTTTTCTTTGAGGAATAGACTGGCCATAAATTTGCAAATGGTATTTGTACAAGATACTTGCAAGGGTTTCTGTTTAAGAAATTGTGTATTGATAAATGTAAAAGCTAAAATATCTTGATTTTATGTTTAAAATCACAGGAATTAGGATTCAGTAAAGATCTACTGAGCGTAAAGTATTTACTAGTTTTGGTTTCCTGAATCCTGCCACCCAAACCCGTTGAGGATCCTCGACCTTTGTCAGAAATAAAGACCCTGTTAGAGTGAACACAAACGTATTTGCTGGATTCTGTGAAGACATTTGCAGTCTTAACGAGAGTTTTCCACCCAAAGGAAATGTGACTGGTTGCAGGGACTCATCTGCTCCATCTCAGGCTGAAACATTTATCCTTTTGATCGGCCAATCCCACTCTTAAAAAAAAACAACCAAATCACGTGTTAAGCACGGATCGGCCCCACTTACCCGAAGCCGAAGTGAAAAAGCCAGTTGCGGCCTCCCAGTCTCAATACAAAGTATTGCTGGTGACCCATTATCTTTCCAAAAACTGCTTTGGGCTCCTTTAGGGTTCTGGAAGGGGATCGGAGTGGGCTACCCAGGCTTTTTAATTGGGCAGTCCTGCTCTTTATACCTTTGTCCAGTGTGAATGCCTGGGAACGCTGAAGAAGAGGGATCAACCACAACTATTCTTACCCTCCCAATTCCAGTGCAAAGTATTGTTGGTGACTGTCTACTAACCCTTAATACTTTCCCTGAAGTGTCTGGGGTGATTACTGGCTGCAAAGAAAAAGGTGGTCTTTAAAATCGAACCCGGCATGAGGGACACTGAGGGCCAAAGCAGAGAGTAAAAGGCACTCTTTGGTTTTCAATACCCTCTGCTACCATTTGAAGCCAATTTTCCACACAACTCTGGGGTAAAATCACTGGGCTATGATGGGGTATCAGTCATCATACCCTAGTGGACTGGGGTATGATGACTCCAAAGGGTTATTGTGATCTTCTGGCCCTGGGCACATCCATCCAGGAGAGGGTCTGCAGGTAAACTTGGTCGTACAGGGCTGGCTGTCAGATCAGGACGAGAATAAGCTTGTTGTTAAGTCTGTATGACCTGTGACCCTGTAATGACAGAGGGTGACAAGAAAGGTCAGCCCTCTGGCTGAGAAATAAACTCCTTTCAGTGGGTCCCTTTGTTTAAGATTAATTTCTTTAAGGTTAAGTATAACTGTTCATTTATCACTCAGTTATTGTTTTCTTTCTGACAGGTTTATTGATTGGTTCTCTTACACTTTTATGTTGAGCTTTGCTGCCACCAAGTGGCCACATTGAGTTTGGTTGATTTGATGCATGTTGGTCAAGGTTTCTATTGCTGAAAGGATTAAATGTAGCTCTACAGGCCGACTGCTTTAATTTAACATGCATTACAAAAGTCCTCCATTTCTCCACAAATAAGATCAGAAATAATAGCAACATAAAACCATTTAGAAAGTTTTTATTGTTTACTGGTGTGAAAGATTGATTAAAATATGCTCAATGTCAGATAAATTCAGTTTACGCAAATATTGAACAACAAACAGTATAATCATGAAAGGAAAATAAAAGGCCAATCATGACAGTTGCATAAAGTGGAGAAAACAAATCAATGCAGTTTAGTGAACAACTGAATTCATTACCAGGTTTTCTCTACATAATCAGGAGAAATATTGCTTCTCAGCTAACGCTGGAAATGTAGGGCCATCTTCCTCAGACGACTATTTTAGCTTAATAAACTCAGCTGAAGATCCATAGTAAAGTCGGAGCCCAGCGTATAGAGGCTGAGTGAATCTGGTCTGGACTCTGTGCAGGAGAGTCATGGATTCAGAGACGCTGTAGAAACACAGAATACCTGCTGTGTGATCCAGATACACTCCCACTCTGGAGGAAACTGGACCTGGTACTGGAGTTTTAATGTTATGATGAAATATGTACCTTTCTGAGTCACATTCTAAAGACCAAGATTTTTTATTGGATCCAAACCTGCATTCATCTGACAATTTTGATCTGCTGATGTTCTTGTATGAAACAGCAACATAAACTCCTCCATTTCTCCAGTCCACCTCCCAGTAACAACGTCCAGTCAGAGTCTCTCTACTGAGGACCTGAAGAAAAACTGTGAATCTGTCTGGATGATCAGGATACGACTGTTGTTGGTCAGTTGAGGAAACTTTTCTGTTCCCGTCTGATAACAGCAGATTCATGTTTGCCGTGTTTGGATCCAGAGTGATTTCTTGTGAATATTTTAAGAATTCACCTCTGGTCTTTGGTTCTGGTTCTGTCAGTAAAACATTAGCAATCTTCAGTGAGATGTTCCTCCATGAGTCTCTCAGGACGTCCTGAAGTTGGTCTCTGAGCTCTGACACAGCTGCTGTCACGTCCTCAAAGTGTCTCAGAGGACGGATCTTGATGCTGGATGAGCCTGTAGACTCACTGAGTGCTGGCAGTGAGGGGTAGTTGAGGAGAAACTGGGTGTGATCCTCTGTGTGTGAGAGCTGCTCCAGCTCAGTGTCTTTCCTCTTCAGCTCAGTGATCTCCTGCTGCAGCTTCTCCTGAACATCTTTGACTCGACTCACTTCAGTTTCCTGCTGGGATCTGATCTGCTGCTTCACTTTAGAGCTTCTTTTCTGGAGGAGACGCATCAGCTCAGTGAAGATCTTCTCACTGTCCTTCACTGCTTTATCAGCAGAGACATTGATGGCCTCCACCTCCTGCTGAAGCAGCTTCACATCTTTCTCTTGGTCCTGGATTCTCTGATGGATTTGTTGTCGACTCTCCTGGAGCTTCTTCTGCTTCTCAGCTCTTTCTGCTGCAGCTGGGACTGTTTCATGGCCTTTATGTTCATCCATAGTGCAGAGATAACAGATACACTGCTGATCAGTGCGGCAGAAGATCTTCATCACGTCATGATGACGAGAGCAGATGTTTGGTTGGAGCTTCTTGGACGGATTCACCAGCTTGTGCTTTGCCAAAGCTGGAGATTCATAATGATGCTGAAGATGATTCTCACAGTAATTAACAAAACAAACCAGACATGTCTTGACAGCTTTCCTCTTCCTCCCAGTGCAGACATCACAGGCCACATCGTCAAGTCCAGCATAGCGGTGATCAGCTGCAGCAAACTGGAGTCCAATCTTCTTCAGGTCTTCCACCAACTCTGTTAAAATTGTACTTTTTCTCAATGCAGGTCTTCTTTTGAAGGACTCTCTGCACTGAGGGCAACTGTAGATTCTCCTCTGATCTCCATCCCAGTATCGTCTTATACAGTTCATGCAGTAACTGTGTCCACAGGGAATAGTCACCGGATCCTTCAGTAGATCCAAACAGATGGAGCAGGTGATCTTCTGCAGCTGCGCTGCTCTCTGAGCCATTTTGCTTCTCAGTAAGAACGACTGTTTGAGTTTTTATGTCTGAGAGGTTTAATCAGTTTGAACTTTAATCCAAACATGTGAGTCATTCAGTCAGACTTTGAGCTCTTCTATCATTGTTTTGCCCTATAATATCTAAAGGCAATAAACATCAGGCTGAACAAAAGCGGATCTTCCTGGTACAAAGCAAATCGACCAGGCAAACTGTAATTTCGTCACATAAAATCTTTCCTGTTTTTGTTCCTCTAATCAGGCACAAACCCACCAGTGGGTGAGAATGTCCCACCGTGACGTTGTGCCATTCAGTTACATCAATATTCAACAAGTTGAACAGAGAATCCATATTGTGTCATTACACAATCAAGCAGATACATGCAACACAGTTCAATTATCAACACTAACAGTTCACCCACTTGTGCATAATCAAATGTTTTGATATTGATCTGGAGGTTGAATGTACACCCTGCAGCCCCACTGGACTCTGAATTACAATCAGAAGCTAAAGTTTTGAAATCAGGGAACATTTTTCAAATTGAAGTTATGAGACGTCAGCAAGATAGTCTGAGTGAGGGAGGATGCTCTCCTGCTGCGTCCGCCAGGCTCCACAGCCTCCACTACCCAACATGCTGGCAGCTACTGGGAGCCATTCAGCTCAGGGTCCAGTTCAGCTGGGATTCTTCCAAGGTTTGTTTAAAATGTAGATCCAGATTTCATGATCAGTTTCTCTTATTCTGGAAGCAGTTTGTCAGTAATAAAAAACTAAGTAATCCCCAGCTAACATAAAAAACAAACTGCTCTTCAATCAGGCCAAATACTCCATAAAGGAGCTTTTCAAACAACAGTCAATAAAGCCACACCTGTAACTAAGCACTTAACCTCAACTAACGTGACCTTTGAACCTGTAGCGCCAGGCCTGACTGAAAATGAGGTCAGGCAGCCATCGCTATCATCCGTTTACAAGTTGATGTTTGCAGAGCTACTGTCTATGTGCAACAACACTGAGGTACAGAATCAGGCAAAGCTGCTCCAACACTATAATTCACATCTGATTAGACGGGAAGAGGTGCTGCTCTCCACTGGGCCCCAGTTTCTGTCATCAGCTGTGAGTTAAACATCTAAACATCTGGAGGACATTTAGATCGTCAGCTTGTTCAAGCACAAAACTGGTAGTTGCACAGTTTTGTCCACCAGATGGCAGCGTTAAAAAGCCTTTTCCAAGGTTTGTATTGCAACAAGAAATAACATGAGGTATGTTGTGTCAGCCATGTTGGATAATTTTAATGAATTAAATGTTTGCTGATTAAATAACTGAAATAAATATTTATGGAACATTAGATCCAGGATGGTGAATAAAACTGACATTTGCTTTACAAACAAATAAGAGGATTAGATTTTAAATTTATTAAGACTTTTAAGACTAAGAGCAGAAAAAACATAAAAATTTACAAACAGAAACGCCGAAAAGCAGATTAACACAGAGAGGAAAATGAGCTTCACTTTTCAATAACAACTGAAGCTGATTGGGAAATGAAATCCCTAAAAAAATAAAACATTTTTATTTTTTTAAAGTAAAGAATGGGAAATGTTTTTACAATAAATTCATTTACAGCCCCAAATCGATGTAAAGATTTAAAGAATGTGAAAACTTGTCTGCTTCTGGGCAACAGACACAATATTTGTGTCTGAATAAAGCAGAAAGTGACTCTTGTTCTGTACATTTCTACTTTTAAATGAATCTCTACTATCAGGTTTAACCAGAATTTGACATATTTCCAATAAAACAATGACTGATATCCTGATTGATGATCATGTGGATTAGAACGTTTGATCTGAAAAAGTAAGACTTTATTTAAGTCTAAAGATTTAAGGTGACACAAAATGAGCAGTGACAGCCTCCACTTAACCCCAACATCAATAAAACCCCAAACAGGATGATGACAAAGTAGCTTCATAAAGAAAGATGAATCTCTGAGCAGTGAAGAAACGGCAGTCATGATGTTTCATCGTCAATGATGGAGACAAGCTGAAGCTAAAAGATACATCTCCAACTAGATTTCATTTCTCTGTTTCGGTTTAATGAACTTTGAAATGGAGTCGACATGAATATAAACCCAGCATGTAGCGGCTCAGTCAATCTGGTCTCTGCAGGAGAGTCATGGATTCAGAGATGCTGCAGAAACACAGAACACCTGCTCTGTGATCCAGGTACGACCCTGGAGGAAACTGGACCTGATACTGGAGTTTCAACATCGTTGAGATAAAATGCGTAACTTTCTGAGTCACATTCTAAACACCAACATTTGTCATTGAATCCAATTAAACACTCATGTGACTTTCCTGCTTTTATTTAAATTATTTTAACTCCAACAATATTTCATACTGTAGATTTTAATTCACTGGTATTTTGAACTCTCTAATTTCTGTCTTTACTTTGTCAATATTAGCCCACATTGATTTGGTGACAAAAGGTGACTAAAATATGGATAATATAACCGTTCAGAAATAATTTGCTCCATATTTTTGGGGTCTAAACGATTTTTACATTATTTAATATTTGAATTGTGACAATTTTTCCAGGATATTATTTTACTTTTGTCCCCAAATTCAACATTGTCAAAATTAATTGTAATAAAAATGGTCTTTTCCTTTGACATCAATAGCTCCTTATTTCAAACAATGTAAAAGTTAGATGTAGTTTCCATTCAGTATGTTCTTTTTCTTACATTTGGATGTTGTCAGGTAGTTTTCCTAATGTCACTAGGAAATTAATTATAGAAATATGCTTTTCAACAACAATTTTAGCTCTTTATTACTGTGATGTTTTCACATTTTGTGACTGATTTTGCATTTCCTGCTGTCATTTTCCAAATCATAAACCCAAAACCTATTTAGTTTCCCTCCCTCTGCTGAACAAAATGTTTCTTTTTCTTAAAAATTGCTTAGACGGTTTATTCTTTATTCTCCTTTGATCTTCTTTTTTCCAGTGTGTTTTAATACAGTGGCTGTGTCCACAAATGCTTCAGGAAATTCAATCCAACAAAGAGGACATTTCTCTCTTGGCTCAGCATAAATTACAACCTTTTGGAAAGTACGATCGATTTTAATCAATATCTCTTAAAAAAAAAAAAAAAAACTGTTTTCACAATACTGATCCATAATATAACTCAGCAGCAATGATAAAGACTAAACTAAAAACTAAAATACACACTTGAACCAACTGGACCTTTGATCACTGCTGAATGTTTAGATTAATGAACTTGTTTAGATTAAGAATCCAATGAAACAAAACCAACTGTACCGACTCTGTGGAGGAGAGACATGATTTCAGAGACGCTGTAGAAACACAGAATACCTGCTGTGTGGTCCAGATACACTCCCAGTCTGGAGGAAACTGGGCATGATACTGGAGTAACAACGTTGTTGTGGTGAAACTTTTAACTGTGTAGCAACATAATGACCTGTAACTGAATCCAAATAAACATTCATTGATCGTCCTGCTCTGCTGATGTTCTGGTAGGAAACTGATCACGTCATCAACCAGAAACAACATCCAGTTAGATTCCATTATAATCCTCTTCTTTTATTATTGTTTTTCTGTTCCCATCAGATAATAACAGATCTCTGTTTTCTATGTTTGGGTCCAGAGTGATTTCCTGTGAATATTTTAAGAATTCAGCTCTTGTCTTTGGTTCTTCAGTGACTCTCAATTTGATGTTTGTCCCTGTGTCTCTCAGGACGTCCTGTAGTTTGTCTCTGAGCTCTGACACAGCTGCTGTCACACCTTCAAAGTGTCTCAGAGGACGGATGTTGATGCTGGATGAGCCTGTAGACTCACTGAGTGCTGGCAGTGAGGGGTAGTTGAGGAGAAACTGGTTGTGATCCTCTGTGTGTGAGAGCTGCTCCAGCTCAGCGTCTTTCCTCTTCAGCTCAGTGATCTCCTGCTGCAGCTTCTCCTGAACATCTTTGACTCGACTCACTTCAGTTTCCTGCTGGGATCTGATCTGCTGCTTCACATCAGAGCTTCTTTCCTGGAGGAGACGGATCATCTCAGTGAAGATCTTCTCACTGTCCTCCACTGCTTTATCAGCAGAGACATTGATGGCCTCCACCTCCTGCTGAAGCAGCTTCACATCTTTCTCTTGGTCCTGGATTCTCTGATGGATTTGTTGTCGCTTCCTGGAAGGATTCACCAGCTTGTGAACCTTTAATAGATCAGCATCACACTGAGGTTGGAGATGTTTCGCACAGTAACTCATCAAACAAACTACACAGGACTTGACAGCTTTCAATTTCCTCCCAGTGCAGACATCACAGTCCGCCTCTTCATGTCTAGCATAGCGGTGATCTGCTGCAGCAGCTTGGATTTCAGTCTGGAGTCCAGATGAAGGAACGTGAACATCTGTATTTATGCTGCTGCTTCCATCAGGACGTGGACTGTTGTTCTGTGACTGACACATGAGTGTTCTTAGTAAAGTCATCCCTTTATCAATGGAGTCTAACATCTTTTCCATCTGCACTGAAAGGTTGTTCAGTTTAGTTTCGTTGTTCTTCTCGGATTCCTCAAGCAACTGCAACATGCGTCTTTTAATCTGGAGGTCTTCCTGCACGGCCGGATCAGAGAGCACCTTCCTTTTCAGCTGGTCTCTCCGGTGGCCAGCGCGCGTCGCCTTTAAATGAGAAACAAAACATCACATGACAAATCTATGTATGGGCAGATCCACATGGGGGGCAAAAAGGGGACATGGCTCTCCAAAGTTTTATCTCCTTGAAATAATACTTAAACTAGTTGCTTGTTTGACCAAACTCATTGATATTTTACCAAATTAAAGTCCAATTACGATTGGAATGAGATGCTGCTGAAGATGACAGATGATCGTGCTACAAAATATCCAAAGAAACATGAACGTTTTTATAAATTATCCTGATTTATTTGCTGATTGTTTGTAACAATGTTATTCATTTAAATTGGTTAAAACCATGAGTTTTAACCAATTTAACATGTTCTAGACTCGTACTACCCACCTGGAGGATGTCCCGTCTTGTATTCACCTCGGAACCGAGGTTTTCATCGTTCAGAGACACTTCATCCCCCACGGGGTCGAACAGAGCAGCACGTGGAGTCTCTGCGGCCGATAAACTCCGGACACTGCCCTCCACCTCTCCGGTCTCTAGCCCAGATTCTGCTGCCTCCGTGTCCGGTGATTCAGCCCAGATCTGTTTGCAAAGCTCAAAGTAAAGCAGCACCACACGGCCGTGTCTGTTCGGCCGGCCGGAGCCCATAGCCTGCCGGTATTTCCAGCGGATCGCTTTGAGCTTGCAGGTCAGCTGGTGCCTGGAGGTCGCCTCGGTGCTGTGGGGGAACTCCACCGTTTTACCGACTGGATACCGCCGCACGAAGGCTTCGTGGATATCTGCATACTTTGTCGGGCAGGACTCCCAGTCAATGTCCTCCTGGTACATTGTATACTTATACTCTAAAGTAACACGAAGTAAAAGTTCCACCTCTTCATCAGTCCAAACAAAAGTCGAACGTGCAGCCGCCATCTTTGTTGTCTTTGGTTCTTCTTCTTGTCTTTTCATGACGGTTCGCGGTTGGCAAACAACTACAGGCGCATTACCGCCACCTACCGGTACAGAGAGTCATTCATGATTACGCGAATAATCCCGCATTTCTGCTTTCAAAATAGTTTATCGATCTGACGTAATATTTAAGACTTAAATTTTGTTTTTTTCATTAACTGTCAGCAGAAAATCGTTACAATTAAGAGAAATTAAAGTATTAAAATATCTGTTGTTGTCTAATAAAAATACAAGTCTTTATAAATGTGTATAAATGTTGTCAGTATACAACGTTCAAGATTAGAATATTAGAATATTTTGAAATATAGATATTTAACACAAAAATCAAACATAGACAAAGCTAAATATTAAATGTAATCCATTTCTATTAAGCATTTTTTCAGTGTATTTCATCCTTCTCACAGAATATTATGCTTTTGTATAATTAAGGTTTTTATATCAGAATCCTTATCTTGGTGTTAAATATTTTTGGGGGGGGGTTTTGTTCTTGTTGAATTGCCAAAGTTATGGTAACGTGTTTACTTATAAAATAATATTTTCCCAAAGGTTTTGGAAATTTAAGCTTTCAAAGCTTGCCTTCACAGTAGGGGGCGATAAAGCGCATCAGTAAATCTTTGACTCTCCAAAGAAGAGAGGCCCGTTCCTTATATGGACTGTACTTCCGTCTGGTCTAGTTCACTTAGATTCTGTTTTCTTTCAGACATTTTTTGAAAGAGATCTTCCTTCTCAGCTCTCAGCTGTAGATTCTCAGTTGTTATTTGTAAATTAGCGACGTTCTCAGGTCTGACCTGCTGTTGAAACATTTTCTGTTTCATTCTGGAAACATCTTTTTCATATTTGCACTGGAGTTCTTTGTATGAAACTTTGACATGGTCCAATTCTTCCTGCAAACATCTCTCACTGTTTTGCAGAAATATGATCTGCTGTGACATTTTATGAACCATATCAAGGAGCTGTCGTTCCTCACTAACCCTTGCATCACTAAACCTTTTCGACTTCCTGCGTCTTCAGACTTTGAACGAAGCGCCTCATAGGAAGCCTGGAGTTTGTCCAGTTCTTCTAGGAGGGCATTTCTTTTCTCGTTTTCCACCAGGATTTGTGCTGCAAATGCTTCCTTCTTGTTGCAAATCCACCTTCTTCTTGTATCTCACATCCTCGTGAATCTCCATTTTTAAACTAGACCAAATAATCCAGATTATTGTTGCTAATTTTTTAACTGTCTAACTTTACAAATCACATTCCATATGGTATTGTTGAACAGTTTAACATAAATAAAGATGCATTTATACATTCCTAAGGGGATTGCAATCAATTTTATCTTAAGGTGGCGCCATCTACTGGAAAAGGAAAGCAATTGCAACACAGACTGGAAAATGTAGAAAGATTAAAGAAAGGTTCCCAATAATTATTTACTGGTTTTCACTGTCCCAGTTCAGTCTGTTTGTCTTGAATATCAGAATATGCAGTGATGATACGAGAATAAAAAGAAAGAGAAGAAGAGCGCATGGCGAGAAGGTGGAAATGCAGCAGAACCAGAGACAGAAGATAAAGGGTCTGGGATGGTCGGTGGGCAGAGGCAGTTTTTCGTTTCTGGGTAAAACTCTGTTGCAGTTGTTGACAGAGGACATTTTGATCCAGGGAATATTACAAACTCATAGTTGGATCTTTGCAGCCGGTGTTGGAGGTCTTCCAGAGTCTCCGTCTTCAGATATTTGTGTTTGGACTCGTCCTGAACGTTGTGGCCCCAGTGCCCGCTCGCTATCCACGCCTCGGCCACGGCGCTGTAGCAGCAGAACGCCGACCAGAGCGCAGCAGGAACGTTGACCCTGTTGTTGAGGGTGCTGTTGGAGCTGGGAATGGCCCCGGTCACCACAAAGCCCTCGGTACCGCCGCCGCTGTTGACGCAGAACTTCTCCATGACGCATTTGGTGCACCTGGAACAGGGTTTCATTTCAACAATGTTATTGATGTTAACTTTAGCTAAATTCTGACATTGATTCATTGGTAGATTCATTGGTATAAGTCATGTAGCTCTTGACAGTTGGTGGTAACTATAGCAACCAGTAACGGGCAGCTCCTCCCCTTTTTTCTGTGTCCGTCTAACTGTGGTGTGTTGCATTTTAGCATATATTTTAAATTAATTTAATAATATACATGGGTTTTGTACTTGATTTTCTCTTGTTAGGGATGTTTCAATCTTTGATACAAAGTAATGTCTCTGTTATCCACTGTGTAATAGTCTCTGAATGTTGAACATGTAACAGGGTTTTATTTGATGTGAAGTTTATCAAAATTGATTTATTGTTATGGGTTTGCTGTGGCGGCGCAGTCAGAGCTTTTGGTCTGTAGTTTGTTTCGGGTTATTTATTGTACTTTATTTTACTGAATTCAGTGAACCTGAGTGAGTCTGTGGTGAAGTCGGCCATGTTGGATCTGAGACAAACAAAGACGTTTACACACCTCTCCATTTTGTTCCAGCTGCCCTTGTTGAAGGACTCCGCTTGGGGAACAACGTTCGTCAGGGTGAAAGTCGACCGTTTGTCCGCTTTGGTTGAGGCGTAGGAACTAGGAAATATGTGACCCCGGTCAAATGTTCTGTTGGATCTGTAATCCACAGTGCCAGCCTGGTAGTTGTAGGTTCTGTTCGTATCTCCGTGGATCATCCTCTTGTCTCCATTTGGATTCTCCAGCTGTGAAAAGAGTAGTTGAGACATGGAGGCAAGGGTACTCAAGTCCAGTCCTCGAGAGCTACCGTCATGCAACCTTTAGATGCGTCCTGATCCAACAGACCAGGATCGACTCTGAACCTACCTGCTGACGATTCATTTGATTCAGGCGTGTTGGAGCAGGGAAGCATCTGAAAGTTGCAGGATGGAAGCTTTCAAGTACTGGACTTGAGCTGCTCTGGACTAGAGAGTCCGGTTTGTTTGCGGTTGTGTGAATGCATAGTTTGACCAAAAAAGCAAACTCTGGTGTGGTTTGCATATGTGAGTGCTAAGTGACCCGGAAACCACTCCAAAAGCAGGAAGTGGACTATAGTGCAGCACATTCAGGATAAATACAACCAAAACAAACATGCTAGTCTAGTGTAAGAAATGGATTGTGGTATTTTGCCAATGACAAAACTGAAAAACTACAACTGCTAAAATATGACACCACTCCATTTTTGTTTCCATTTTGTGCTCAGTCTCTTCTTCAGAGGTTTTTGTGTTGTTTTCCCTTCAGTGGTTCTTGGTATAATGCCCCCACAGGTGGGGAAGGGAACAGGTTTTTCAAAGGGTTTGGTTGGTTTGACTCAGTGCATCATGAAAGCCAACCATACCATCTGAAAATATAACAAATGTTGTAATTTGGTCCCAAATTCAATCGAGTCTCCCGGACTGTCAGGTGTGAAAACAAGCCTACCTGTGGTTCTATCTTCCAAACGCTCTTGGGTCTCCCTCTGGAAACTTCTCCAGTGAACTTGAAAGCAGAAAACACCGGAATCCGGTTGTGCACATCGTAAAGCGTCAAAAATTTCCTTTGATTCCCGTAGGTCTGGCAAATGACCTTGTACCGGTTCTGATCGAGGATCATCCCGCCCTCCAGGATGCCTGGAATGTGTGGTGGTGTTTGGCCAAGAAGGAAGAGGTCACAGTCTGATACTGACTTCATCACTTCAGCAAATGCTGGTACAGACAGGAGGAATAGAAGAGCTGCAGTTGGCAGGAAACACCAAACCTGCTGAGACGTCATGTCCTTCGATCAGAGGAGACAAAAGTGGGTCGATCTTGATCTGTTCTGAACAGTCAAACATCATTAACAGCTAACATTGTTGGTTAGTTGCATTAGAGTTGCATAAGACCAGTTAGCAACGTTGATCATTTATTCTGAGGATTTACAATCTGCTGGATTTTAGTAGAGAAAAGTTTTTTAAATAATTTGAATAATAAATTGAGCTCAATTTACTGTTGATAACCAGGATGAATTGGAATAAATTGCCTCGTTGCTGAAATGTGACACAAACAAACCTGCCTTCCTGAATGTTGTTACCGATGATGCATCCTAACCCTAACCCTGACCCTAACCCTGACCCTAACCCTGACCCTACATCATGAAACTCGAACTGAAGAACGGAGGCAGTTCAAGAGAGTCAACCCCAAATACACCAACCAAACAAAACTTACCAAGTATTTTTGGTCTAGTCTCTGGTGATAATATCTTAGTTTTGTCTTATTTCAAGTGAATTAACTTACAAGTAACTTTGCAGCAGAGAGACTATCAGTTACTTGCAAGTTACATTTCAAATAACTACAATATTACCACAATCGACAAGACAAAAATACTTGAATTTTATGTTTTGCAGTATAATTTATCCCCAAGGAAAATAGAAATGACAAACGAAGCTGGACTATTTCATTTAGTTTCCAAAAGTATGTTAGAATGACAAATTAATTAAAACTACAAACTGAAAATCTGGAATTGAAATATTGAACTTGACCCAAATAAAAAGTTGTAAACAAGTAAATTTATATTGTCTGATCAAATTCACCATATTTAGCATTTAGCTGATAAAACAGAACTCACCGTTTCAATGAGAAAGTGTCACAATGTGTTTGTTTCCTTTAATGAAGAGATAAATCTGACTTCCTCAAACTTGACAGGAACTTGTGGCTCATTCTCATAACAGAATGTGCGGTCGGATGTTTGACAAAACAGCTTCCAGGAAACTAACTTTAGTTAGTTTTCTCTGAAAGCTGCTGCATGTCTGTGTTTAATTTCCCCCGACAGTCTGGTGAAACGATGCTGGTTCAAATGTCAAAGAAATGTCACAAATGAGTCTGCAGAGGAGAAAACATGAAGTTTGTATTTATATGCAGTTTTATGAACTGACGTGTTGAGCAGTCTGTGGATTTAACCCATGTCTGAGTTCGATCTGGCGCTGTTACCATGGCAACGATGATAAACAAACCCACTGAAAAGCTTTGGGAGTCTGTTAAAAAAATTATTGATTTATTTCAGTTAAGTACATTCATAAAGTTGAAACTCGTACCATAATATATATATCTATATATATAGAGAGATATATCTATATATATGTGTGTTCGTTTTGAGGTTTTATGGCCCAAGAATAATAAAAACCATTATTTATTTTACATTCAGTGTAGGTAGACCAGTAACTGTACTGGTTTGGGCTCTTTTGCATGAAAGCAGATGACATGGAGACCCAAAGCATCACCGACTGTGAAATCGGCTCTTTATAACAACATTATGTTGCTTTGTACTACATATTGTTGACAACAATAACGTGTTATCAGAAACATATTTGCTTTATGTCAAATTGTTGTTATACAGCATGTTATAAACAATATGTTGAAACAATTTGTGATTAGCAACATGTCACTTTAACAAAAGTCTAAAAAGTTAAATTTGTTTTTTTACATATTGTTTTTTTAATATTCTGCTGTATAGCAACAATATATTGTTATAAACAGTATGTTGTTACAAAGCATTGTTATAAACAATGTGGCTTTATAACAATGTTATAAACAATATATTACAAAACAACATTGTAACACAGCAACATACGGTTATTGTAAAACAATGTTAACAGCAATATTGTTGCACTATAACCTGTTATAAACAATGTAACTATGTTAAAAATATGTTATAAAGCAACAATGTAAAGCAACTTATCAACATATTGATGCTTTATAACTTATTGTCATTAGTATATTGTTTATAACACTGTGGTAAAAACAGTGTTATAAACATGTTACAAACCACAATATGTTGAAACAATGTGTGATTAGCAACAATGTTGCTTTTAAAAAAGTTTAAAAGGTTGAACTTTTTTCCCCCCCAAAAATGTAAAAAAATTGGAGAGTTTAAACTGCTGACAGGCCACAAAATTCATTTAGTTAAGAATGTAAAAATTAGTTTGTGATTTTTGTGTTAGGTTTCACTTCAGTGTTGGTTTTATATAAAAATCAGTCTGTGCTGCGGTTAAACCACACCTCGACTTGTGAGTTTCTTTACTTTCAGTAAGAACTCCCACAAGTAGAAGAAAGGAAGCCATTTATTTCCACCAACATGTTGAAACGCCTGGCGAAGCCTCCGCAGTCAGAGAGCGTCGCTCGGTTCCAGCTCGCCGTCCTGAATCGGGTTCAGCAGAGACGGAGCAGCTGATAGCAGATGTGGTCGGTTCCTCTGTGCGCCTCGACGTTTCATCGTGTTAAGCAGCGTTACTGTGCAGGATGCTATCCTTCCGTTTGTGGTTTTAAAATATAAATATAAACACCACAAAGCCTTTAGAAAGGTTACGACAGAAGGAGCGTCTTCAGCCCGGACGAGGAGGAGCCTGGATGCTCAGGGTGAAAAAGTACCGTCGTCCTCTAAAACGTCTGAGAGCATCTGGCAAAGCTGAGAGAAAGACGGACGCTCGTCCGGCCTCTGCAGAGAGAAAAGTAAAACTTCAGAAACGTCCTCTAGAAAAATAGAGCAGAATCTGGAACTCTTAAAGGGCCGGTATGCATTTTCCAGCCTCATGGAGCCATTTTATACAACAATAAAGTAACTGTGTGGTTCTGTGGAACAAATGCTAAATGGAGCAAGGCCCAAAACTTTCCCAAGTATCTTTTATCTAGATTATAGTGCAAATATCTCAGTACACTTGAAATTAAAGTTACCTGTTAACTTCCAGGCAACTTTTCAGAAAATGTAGATTATTTTAATGTGAAATATTTACAGTCCAGTTAACGTTGGTGGAAGTTTGAACAATAATTTCTTACATCACTAGTTTTACAAAACAGAAACAGGAATGTTGTAAAGGAAATAAACACATTTCTGTTCTGGCTAAAAAAAATCCTTTTATCTACAACAATAAAAAAAATCTCTAGTTTCCTTTTCAATTCAAAGTTAAGAATTGAAATAACAGAACAGTCCAACAGATGGCGCTACACATTCAATAATGAATAACCAGCTCTGTAAATGAAACCTTTTATTATTAAACACACAAAAATATTAGTGATAATTTTCATCTGCAGTCCATAAAAACATAAAAAATATGCAATTAATACCATTAGATTTCTACAGTTTTGACAAGAAAAGACTTTTTTTTTCTCCTTCCACTTACGTTGATCCAACAGAGCTGCATGATGTCATACAGGGCGGGCGGGGCCATTTTGGGCCGGAACAGCCGGTGGCCGTTGGTTACCAGGGCAACCACTTCGTGATTGAGTCTTTGGTCGAACGGCATTTGGCCCTGTGTGAACACCTCCCACATCAGCACACCTGGACACACAAACACAAGCATGTTAAAGTCTTCAAATACACCATGAAATGTTGTTTTAACTCAAAGAAGTTTAAACATCAGAAAACGAAGAGACAAAAAAAACAAAATCAGTTTTCAAATAACGATCAGAACCCACCCAACCCAAGACTCTTGTTGTGTTTTTCCAGGTTTTGTAACACCATCGCTAATATGCTAATAGCAGTGCTAAATTTTCATTTAGCACTTTTGCTAACTTTGAAAACTCTGAACGCATTTTAATTTCTTTAGATAATTATTTTGTAAACTTTCAGTTGGATGAAGTTCAACATCTGTGTTGACATTTTTGTTGTCAACTGTTAAAAATCCTTCAGGTAGGTCCAAGTTTATATTCATGCTCTTATTTTGAAATGGGGGATGCAGCAGGTCCGTTTCCTCTCATGTTCTTTTTTCCCCCCTATTTAAAACTACAAACATACAAGAACAAAATAAAACAGACAGCAGAGAAAAATATATAAATACAAATAAAATATCTAAGGGTAAGATAGAACATGTACATTATAATTTCGAATTTAAATTGGGGATAGACGGTGCATATAGTTTAAACTTAAGTTAGCGCTTTAGCTTTAGTCTCTGCTAGTCTAGCATTAGTTTATCCTCGCATTAGCATTAGCTTCCTCAAATTTTTATTTGTAGTATTAGAGTTAGCAAAATTAACGCTGACTTATTTAAGAGTGAGATTCTCGGCTCTGTTCGGGTGTTGATGTGTAAATGTGTTGCTATGCGGTTTTAACGTTCTCACCAAATGACCAGACGTCCGACTTGCTGCTGAACTTGCAGTAGTTAAAGACCTCAGGCGGAGACCACTTCACAGGAAACTTGGCACCTTTGGTGCTGGTGTACTGGTTGTCCAAGACGTACCTGCAAGAGGAGCGTTTAATGACCGCAGATTTGTGTCAGTGATATGAAAATAATCAGAATATAGAGTCTTACCTGGCCATGCCGAAGTCAGAAACCTTCACCACCATAGCGTCGTTCATCAGGCAGTTTCTGGCCGCCTTCACAAGACAAACGGCTCATAAATGAAACAGCAGTGGAGGTTGCAAAGCCCCAGTCAGAACCGGTGAAGAGACGTACCAGGTCTCTGTGGATGAAGCTGTTTTCCTCCAGGTACTCCATGCCCTCGCAGACGTCCAGGCACATATCGAGCAGCGACCCGGGGCTGAAGCTGCCGCGCCGCTGCCTCAGGTAGTTCACCAGGGAGCCCTGCTGCATGAACTCTGTGACGATGTAGATGGGCCTCTGCTGGCTGCAGACGCCGTACAGCTGCACCAGCTTGGGATGGGACAACTTCCTGGAGAGACGGTAAGAGCATGAGCGGACCGTCAATCCAGGCTTCTGGGTTCATTCACGTTAACCCGCTGTAGTCTGCGCTAATTGAACTCCCGTTCGTTTGCCAAGTGTACCACTTTTGGTCGTTTTCTGGTCCTTACATCATGAGTTTGGCCTCTTCGATGAAGTCCTCCTCGTACATGGCGCCCTCCTTGATGGCCTTAATGGCCACCTTGTGCTGAGACCTCCACATGCCGAGCCTCACCTGGCCGTACTGACCGCTGCCCAGCTCCTTCATGAAGGTCAACTCGCTCGGGTTGATCTCCCACATCTCTGCAGATACAACAGGTGCAGGGTTAAACGAAGAGCAGGTGAAGGTAAAAATACTGTAAAACACGTCAACTGAAGTCTGAAATAAAGATCTTCAGCGCTTTAGAAAGATTAAAGATAATCTGGTTCTGCTACTCACCGTAGCTGAAGCCTGCAGTCGATGGACCTGACTTGTCCTGCTTTCCTACCGGATATCTGAGCCTGGCTGCAAGACCTGAAGAAGAACAAATTCACACATAAATTATCTGCTATTCAAATATTTAGAGGCAATAATGAGTATTTTATAGTACACTCAACTATATTATCTTTAGTTCCTATAAAAATGCTACATGTATCAAATATAACTTAAATAAATGTGGCTGTGATTTAACATCTTTAATTGGGCCTCGGCTCAGCTCCGTTCTGGGCTTTTTGTTACCGGCTCCGTTGTGGCTGTGGTACTCGATGAGTTCAGGGATGGAGCTGAACATGTGTTTCTCAGCCAGGTAAAACATTTTGGGAGTGCCCTGCGTCTCTTTAATGTGATAATGTTTAATCATTGGACCTCCTTCCCTACAAAACACAACAAAACACAACAAAGCAGCAGATCAGAGGGAGAAATGGAAACAAATCCATGTTGAACTGAAGCCGGACCGTTTGGTCTGGAAGCAAAACTCACTGCATATCTATTACTATGTGTTACAACGGCCTAGTCCAAACCTCAGTCTGAGGTAGACATTGTTATTCACAGATGTTTTTTGTCCAATATAATTAAACTTTGGCTACGTTGTAAAGAAAAATGGTTGAAATCTTAAACTGGTCGAGACAAAACTTCAAAATTAATACTCAGGTTTGATACTGAGGTTTGGTTTAACAAGTTTAATTTTAATTAAAAAAATGGCCTAAATCCAGTCAAATCAGGGGTTTAAAAACAGCTAAATATTAATCATAGTAACCAGCAGAAGTTTTGTTAAGAGTCTAAAACAGACAAAACCAGCAGAAACCAAGTAGGATGAAGGCGAACAGGGATTATTACCCAGATCCTGCTTTGGTGTAAAGAGAGACTGTGTATGTCGACGGGAGGCTGGAGTCTCTCACAATGAAGGCTCCTTCTTTGTCCTGCAGGGGGCGACAAACACAAACAAACAAAAATATTGGTCATTTTTCGTTACCAGATAAACTGATGAGATTTAACTGATGAGATTTCAATCAAAGCGTCTGTGTTTGAATCAGTCAGATTATGAAGGTTTAGGTTTGATAAAATATTAAAAGTAAAGAAGCAGAAAATAAACAATAATAAACACTGACCTCCTTCCTCAGCAGCTCCTCTGCCATGTTCCTGTTTACTCCTTTACTGTACCACCTGAAACAAACATTATGACACTTTTATCACCTCAACACTTAATCTGAGAGATTACCTTATATTTTGTAATAAATGTCAACCTAAATGTGACTTTTATTTTTAGAAAAATGTATGAAAAATTCAAAATAAGTGATAAGTTCTTGTGAAACAAAAACAACTTTCTTCATGCAGGTGAGGAATGTTTAGGTTCATATTTGTAGTCAAATATTTATATTTATATTTACAGTAAAAGTAGCATATTAAAAGCACAATAATACTTTAACATTACTAGCAATATTAATAATACTACTTGCAAAGTTATTGCAAACCTTGTTTTTGTCAGTTATTTTTCTCTTCAAACCTAAAACTTTACATATTGGAGAAAGTTGCTTGTAGAAACGAAATATTGTTTTTATAGCATCTCTTTGTTTTAGTTAATGAAATAAATTCACAACAAAAATTTAAGAAACATGTTTAATGTTAATAAATAATGAATTTGAACAAAAACCAGATGTGCAAAAGCTACTGGCAGTCCTGCTGCTCCTTCCACACCAGCTGGAGATAAATGTTTCAGTTTAAGCAGCAACAGTCATTAAAGTGAACTTTTACATTCATTAAGTAAAGAAAATCTTTTGTCACAACATTTATGATCATGCGAGTTAAGAAAGTTAATGACTGATGAAAGCAGGTTTCAACTTTGAACCAGGAAACATTTGAGCCACTTACGAGAACTGCACCAGGTTCCCAGACGTTTTCTCCAACACGTAGTTACTGGGGATGTAGCCTTCCTCCCTGAGGAACAAACCCCAAAACATCTGCTTCAAAAAGCGGGAAAAATCTACTTTATTCTGCAGAAAATGTGATTTTTTAACTGGAAATTTGGTTAATTTAACCACAAAGAGCCTCCAGCTCTTTATATCGAGACAATACACTGTAAAAAATAAAACCTTGCCAAATATTTTTGCTCTAATTTTTAGTGCAAATATGAAATGAGACAAAACTAACTTATAAGTAACTTTTCAGCAAGATAAGGGAGTTTGTTTTAGATAAATAATTCCTTAGTATTGATGAAAAATATTTTATCATAAGTGAAATAATCTGCCAGTGAATCTACTTGCTTTTAATCAATATTAATGAATTATTGATTTAGAACAAGCTTTCTATATCTTGCTGAAAAGTTTCTTGTTAGTTTTGTCTTAATTGGAAAAATATGATGATTTTCGCTCTAAATGCCAAAATGTCGGACAGTTAAAACATTTTGCGTGACCTCTGTGTGACCTCTCACCCGTACTCGTTGCGCGCCCTGAACCAGTTGACGTCACATTTCTCCAGGATGACGTACTCTCTGCCGCAGACCAGCTTCAGGTCGTGCGGCTCCATCCCTGGGAAGTCGTAGAGAGCCACCACCACCTCCTCCTCCTCGTCATCCTCGTCTTCGTCCTGCGGGACGGGGGGCGGACGGGGCCGGCGCTGCGGACAGCAGGACGGAGCGTTTGCGTCAGCGTCTCTGCTGCTCCTGATTCATCGGCTGCTGCTGCTGCTGCTGCTCGTTTTGTTTACTCACCGTGTTTTTCTGTCCAGGAATCGGAGGCAAAGGTTTTCTGGAAACTAGAAGAAGAGGAACAGAAACCGTCAGAAAAGCAGAAAGTTTCAACGTTTCTGTTTCGTCTTTACTGGCCGGATCCCTGTGACCTTTGACCTCAAGCTGAATGGTTTCAAGAAGCTTTAAATGTCACACACGTTACACTTGTATATAAATAACATTTTCCTTCCACTCAACTTTCTATAACGTGCATATAGTTGCAGCATAGTTGACTAAATGAGTTGACTGATGGATGGCGCTGCGTCACACTGAACAGGAAGCCGTGCGGCGGGTCTTACTGTCTCCTTGCAGGTTGTACTCCTCGCAGCCCGGCGCCTGCTTGTCTGCCTGGCGGCAGCAGAGCCACTGACCCTCCAGCCAGAACTGGGGGTGAAACTTCAGCAGCACGACGGGGTTGTGTTGGATCTCTGGAAGCAGCAAACAGAACAAAAAGACCATGTGAAGGAGAAATTAAGAATAATGAGATTTTTCTGCAGTATTAATCATTTTTTTGCCTTTATGTGAACAAATTAAGTCGGTATAAATTTAGTTTTATGCTTCGTGTTCGATATCAAAACGTATGAAGTGACCGACTGCAGCAGATTTGTGTTTAAAAATCAAACCAGATCAGTCTGCAGTCAGAGAGTCCACTTCCTGCCAAGCGAGAGCTTTGAGCTAAAAAGAAAGAAAAACGCAGTGGAAACAGAGGGGGCTGCAGAGAAACCAGCCTCACAGTGCGGTTCCAAGTGCGAAAACGTTTCAGCGTAACATCAGAGATCCGCTCTCAATGCCACGATCATCAGAACGACATCAAACAAAAACATTATGGAGGTAAACAGAACCTCATCCGGTCCAGAAGCTGCAGAACATCCATTACTGCCCAACAGCAGGGAGGTTAAAGGTTAAACGTTATGCTTCCTAACGAACCAGAAGTCCTTGGCAAGATTTTGTACTTTTTTAAAAATATATGAATGCATAAATGTGATGTATTTTAAATATGACTAAATATAAATAAGTGAAATAAAATAATTAACTTACTGCTAAAAAACAACAAAAATCAGCTGGGTGATTTCTGTTGTTTTTAGAAGCAGAAGAGACCAAAGTGGAAGCACAAAAAGGGAACAAAAATCTGAATTTCGCATAAAAATTCCCCTTTAAACCCATTTCTGATTCCAACAGCAGCCTGGCAGATGACTTAATTGATCAAATATTTTATATAAAATCTACAGGAAAAAATCCATGAAAACTTTCATTTTTAATCAATGACTCATCTGCTGAACTTTCAGTTTGACTTGTTCTTGTTTTTATTTGACCCACCATTTTTGAGCATCAGGACCCACTGACTTCTGCTCTTCTGAGTGGGAGCGAAGACATACAGCGTGTTGGTATCGTACACAACCTGGACACAAACACAGAAACATTCAGGAAGAGTTGATAAGATGTGGTAAATATAAATAAGATTTTCCAAACGTTTGGTCCAAATCTTCAAGGTTCGAACAAAAAAGGCCTGAAAATATTCTTGTTTCTCCTCAGCAATAAACTAAACATGCAATACTTTAAACAAACAAAGTGGTTGATATTGAAAAGAGATGTTTGAATTATTATATTGTAGCCAATTTAAAATAAATACTTCTAAAACCAGTTTAGACTTCAAGTCTCTCTTTCTTTCATGGAATGGAGGAACTGAGGAAAGAAAGCAGATTAATGTGATTCAGTAATGAGATAAAAATCCTGGGAAAATAAAAAGTGAAATAATAAATCCAGTTAACAGAGTTTGGCCTGTTTACGGTCAGCTGGTCTGACCAGGAAGCTGTGAAGGTGGAAAAAGGACGTTTGTAGGTGAGAAACATGTGGGAGTGACTGCAGCTTCACTGAGCCGAAACGCTGATCTGCAGGTTAAGGCAGCTGCAGAAAAAGCTGGGCTCTGCCAGCAGCAGGCTTTCTCTGATTGTTATCTTGGCGCAGACGCAAGACGCCGTTTCATCTCCAAACGTGACGAGATCGCGAGTTTTCATGGTGTTTTAGCAGAACGCAGCCGTGCTGCGTGTTTGAGTTTTACCTGGAACGGGTATTTGTTCTGGCAGGGGATGATCCCACCGCCATTCTTCACGATTTCCACACATCTGATGCGGCTCAGCTCCACCGAGCCCCTCTTGAACTTCTTCTGTTGACGGAAAAAATGTGTCAGAAATGCTTTTTCTGTTTCTTCACACTAACATGGAACCGTCAGCCGACAGACACGTTGGTTTCTGAGCTGAGTTTATCAGATGAGTAATAAGCCAACGCTCGTTTCATTTTTCTCTTTTTTTTAACTTGATGATGATGATACCTAAAAAAACCTAAAACTGTCATTTCCTCTAGAACAGTTTTTGATTTGGTTATCTGCCTCACTGTAGAGACTCGTGGGCGTAAAACTGGATTTCTTTCAAACCGAACTGTCACTGATGTACAGTGAAATAAAATGTTTAGATCTACATGAATGATTTCTGCATCGATTTAAGCTTAAAATAATATCAAACTTGAAGCTGAACCTTCAGAATCACATAAAGACGATTACAAAATCAGTCTTCTATCGGCTTCCAGACCTCTCAGGTTCTGGTTCTGCTCTGCATCCCCAGAACCAGAACCAAATATGGAGAATCAGCTTCACTAATCTGTGTAAACAAACCACAAATGTGGAACAAACTTCCAGAAAACTGCAAAACAGCTGAAACCCTGAGTGTCTTTCAATCAAGACTAAAAACCCAGCAATAAATTAAACATTTTGAAGTGTATTTGCTTCATGAGAAACACTGTAGATACACTGAAAACAACAAAAAAACTTATCAAGTAAATGCATCTGATTTCTACTTCAATATTTTCTTACACTTAAAAGACAAACTAACTTAAAAGTAACTTTTCAACAAGAAATCGTACTTTTCTATCAATATGAAGGAATTATTTTACTTCAAAAGGTCCCATTTCCTTATGAAATAATACTTTTAAGTTAGTTTTGTCGTCTTTTAAGTGTAGGAAAATATTTGCACTAAAATCTAGACCAGAAATTCTTGGTAAGACTTTGTGTTTTTTTAGTGTACAGGAACATGTAGGCCTGGCATCATAATGCATTTTACAGGACGATAAATTGTCCCAGAAGTTACTGCGAAAAAATAATAATATTGTTGTTTTGACACCATCGTCAAGTAATACAATGGTGATGGAAAGAGAGAAACAATAGATCAAACAAATGAAATTATTGATTCCGTTTTAATTTCTCATGCGATTAATTTATGTCTTACTGTGACAGTAAGACATAACAGCGACATGTTCCCCAGATTTCAAACTGAAATCCTGTGTTTGTGTATAAAGCTGAGCTGCCACCATGTTGTTGTTTTTAATAAAAACAGCGACCTCTGGTTTCCCTTCGTAGTACGTCAGCCTGGTCTTGGTGAGGACAAACACTCGTTCCTTGTAGTTCAGCGGCGACGTCCTTTTCTTCTGCTGCGAACGCTTGATCAGCGTCTCCTGCAGTAGCGGATCGGCACTCATTCTGGCTCCACCTGCAGCATCTGTCCGTCAGTCCGAGGCGCTACGCCGCGAAGGGACGGAGCTGGGCTGAGAGGAAATACAACATATCGGTTTTATGATTTTATTATTAAAAAATCAATTAACTTTATATTCTAACAAACATTTAACACTGCAACTAGAAGACATTTTAAATATCCAAAATAACAAATAATGGAGACAGAAGTCTGTAAACTAATTTATCCTTCAAAAAATGAGGCCAAACCATATGAACTAAAATTGCTCTAAATGCACCAGAATTGGACAATTAGGCATTTTTCAGTCTGTTGTTCCCTTAAAATCTGGTCAGTTTTTCATCTTCAACTTCCTCCATTTTGGTTTCAAAGCTACAAAACGTCCCTGAGAAAATAATGTCACCAATGTGGTCACTGATTCTCATGAGTCTCCATCAGCTGGTGACATATTTTCTCCTTAGAGATGTGAAAATGTTCAACCTCATCCTCGGGGGTCAAAGGTCATGAGTGCCAGCAGAGGAGGAGGCGTTCACAGACCCAACAAGAGGAAAGGTTCCCAGTTTAAACTCACTTTTCACACATTTACTCAGATCTAACGGCACCAGTTAAACTCCAACAGAACCAGTTAAACTCCAACAGAACCAGTTTCCCTCACAGAATTTCCACTGGCTATAAAATTATGCAAACTGAAATTAGTCATGGTAGCAAATTGTACTAGACGATAAATCGTCCCAGAAATTATCGCGATAAACGATAATATTGTTGTTTTTAGACCATTTTCAACTGATTCCACAGTAATAATGGCATAATAATCATTTCAAAACGCGTTCTTAAAGATCAATAAACTTTAAAATCTGATGAATATTAAACTCTGGAAATGGAAGACATCTGAAATATTCAGAATAAACAACCAACCAAAACTAATAAGTAACTGAATTATAAAGTATCTGAAAATAAAACTGTCCTTCAAAAAAAGACGTTTTTAGTAAAAACACCAGACTGAAGACTTTTATCATCCAGTTCTTGGGAGACAGTGAAAAACAATAAATTGTGCAAATGGAAATTATTGATTTTGTTTCAATTCATCTTGTGATAAATTGATTGATTGCGTCAGGCCTAGTGACATTGTAATCTGTGTATCATCTGCATAGTTTTGACAGATGATCTTATTTCCTGTAATAACCTGAGTGAGTCTGAGCATAAAGATACACTGCAAAAATATAAAACTTTACCTAGTAATTTGGCTCTAGCTTAAATATCTGATTACACTTGAAATAAGACTAAACTAACCTATAAGTGACTTTTACCAAGACATAGGAGCTTATTTTAAGTAAAAAATAAACCTTAATATTGATGAAAAACTGTTCATTCCATTGGAAGACAAATTCACTTAGAAAGACAAAAAATGTTTTGTTACAACTGAAATCTTTCTTTCCCTGGATTCTTTCCCAATTTGAGGGAATTATTGACTTAAAATAAACTTTATATCTTTCTGAAATTTATTTGTAAGTTAGTTTAGTCTTGTTTTAAGCATAATCAAATATTACACCAAAATACTTGGTAAGATGTGGTTTTGCAGTGTACTGAATAGAAGGTCCTGGTATTGAGCCCTGCGGGACTCCGTATGTAATGAGACTTTACCTACTGAAACAAATAAGTCCCTGTTCTTCATGCTAAGGAATTATTAACTTAAAACAATTTCTTACATCTTGGTGAGAAGTTACTAGAAACTTAGTGCACTTCACAAAAAAAGACGTAACTAGAAACTAAATGAATATGGGAAAGAATGGAACATGATAAACATGTATAATCTGACAAAATATCTGTAAAACTAAATAATTATAATAACACATACTGCATGTAAAACTTTGCATTTGCACATTGTGGATTACATTGTTTGCAGATGATATTACGATAAATTAGAGTGTTGAGAGAAGAAACTCCCACCATAACCACACGTCTGTGATCTAAATCTGAATTATCTTAACATGGTGAAGCTGCATATTTTATCCCAACAGAGGAAAGAATGTGATGAATCGACCTCTTGGCCTCCAACTCAAAGCGATTCCAACGTCCATCAGCGCCGTTGATAAGACAGAAACTCGATTATTACTTCCTACCTCAGAGAAAAATGTCATTTCCAGGTTTGTAAACACGACTATCAGTTTTTCATTCAGCGGGATAAAAAAAGAAACTCACTTCCTCAACAATGAGGATAGATAAGCAGCAACCGCTGCAGCCGCCAATCATATTTAAGACTTAATTTAACTAAGCAGAAGTTGTTTATTTTACAGGATTGATGTTTGCTGAGAGGAAGTGAATGAGAACGGGGCTAAAGAGATGGCTGCATGACCACAACAGCAACAAATCAGGATGAACAAGCCGCTCAGAACCGCCACTCGGGTCGGCAGAGACCCGGTAGCAGCTCAGAAAGGCTGGAGGAAAAGGAAATGCAGTTTTAAAATCCAGCTTAAAAGCAGCCTCCAACAGGAAGAGCCAGTTTTACACTGACAACAACATTCAACTCCAGAAACATTTAAACATTTAATTCGCCAGGATACTCGTCTCTTTTTAAAAAGAAAAACAAACAGGAAAGTTTCTGAACTGTTTTGACCAAACTGTGAATGTTTTTGGGTCGATGCCAAGTTATGAAACGGAAATTACTGTTGCATAACAAACTTTACTCATGACTAACTGGAGTTAGTTTCAACAATATCTGCAGAACTTATGACTGAAACGTTTGCTTCAACGTCTCAAACAGACTTTTACTCCCATTTCTGAAGGAAGTTTGATCTTTTTGATGCAATTTGGCTGAAATGTGCAAAACTTCTGCAGAAAAGAGCTGAAATCTTAACATTTGCATATAATTATTATTCATAGTAAATAACAAGGTCACACAGTCTTTAAATCATTCATTCATGAAGGAAATGAAAACTGTCCAACCAAACGTCGCTCGACATGAAAACTTCATTACCCTCTGAACTGGAAAACCAGTTGTGCAACAATCGGCAGCAACGGTTGCCCTCAAGTTATTTCAGGAACTCAAGAGTTCAAAGTTGTTTAAATTGTTTCCAAATTCAATTTAAAAAAGACTTTATTGATCCTAAAAGGTAATTAAAGCTGTTATAACTCATATAATCTGAGTTTCTTCAGACAGTTGTTGTGGATGGTTGGAAGGATCTCCAGCAGCAGTCAGTATCACAGCGATGTTGAAGAAGCCTCTGACTGAAGACAGTCTAATGAGTAACAGCTCAGAGTTCATGCAGTAGACATGATATTGCAAATAAAACAGAAAAATCCAGGATGACAAAGATTCTTCTGCGGCCCTCTTGACTCTCAAAGCAGATTTTATCTTTATAATGGCAAATTTAAAAATGTGAAGATGTATTAAATATTAAAAGGTACTTACTGCAGCGATTTATCACAGTTTTAACAGATTTTTAATGGGTTTTATTAAAATATTCTGGTACAAAGTGTGTTTGACATCCCTAATTTCATAGATTAAATATTTATGGGAGCAAAGATCAGGTGAAATATATCAAATCAGAAACTTCAGAGTAACTGAAGCTTCACCAAAACCCAGCAGATCCGCTCAAACATCACGTCCTCCTGTGACGTCATCAGCAAACGCACCTTTCATTGTTGCTTTTGTTACAAAATCATATTTCTGTTATTTACTGTGGAGGAAACCCAGACTTCCTCACACAGCTGCGTTTAGGGTTCAGTATTTTGTAGAGATTAAAGTCATAATTGCTCCAATCTGAGTCATTTCAGATTAAAAACATTTAAATCAAGTGTCTGTGCGAGTCACGGCGCGCAGGTCTCCCCATCTGATTGACTGAAACTGTTTCCGACGGCATTTGAACGCAGCAGCAGCGTGTTCGCACCTGTCCGCAGGTGTTAATCGTTTACATCCGATTAGGAGCAGAAACAGAAAAACAACAAAGTGAAGCTGATTCTCCACAGCCTGGATCGATCTCTGATTGATCAGCTCATTGATCAGACTGACGGATTTGTAAAGTTCTGACTTGTCTGGGTTTCCCACGCCGCCAGAGAACGTTCAGAACCGAACCGGCGCGGTTCTGTCGGACTGTGAAGCGGTAAAATGTTCCGTCTTACCTGGACGCGTCACGCTCCGGGTCGCAGCCGAACCTCTGGACTCGCGACGCGACGTGAAGCAGCAGGATGGAGGAAATGAAGAGGGAGGGGAGGGGCGGACACGCAACGCCACGCCACGCCACGCAATGCAACGCCACGCACTGAATAAAACAAACAGATAAACTTCCTGCTGCGCCGCCGCAAAGTCACATAAAGGCGAAAGGAAAGAGGTCACGGTGTGAACCTGGAGCACAGATGAAGATTCACTGTGAGGAAAAATGTTGGTTATAAATTAACCAGGAAGTCAAAGTTTGATGGAGGATTTAAATTCATTATTTAATTATTTTATTATTAATTTCTCCTGAGGATTTACGTGGTTTTCTGAATGGATTTAACAAATAAAACTCTAAAGTCATATTATAACATTCTTGTATTAGTTTTACTTTATTCTCGACTTGCTTCATAATATTGCAAATAATATTTAATATCATACTCAAAATTTATTATTATCATTATTATTATTATTTATTGCCTCAAAATTATGACTTTATTCCATTAGTTTGACTTTATTCTTATTGTTTATACTTTATTATCGAGATATTTAGGCTTTATTCACAAAATATTCTGACTTTATGTTCATATTATTTGCACCTGATTTTCACAATTTTATTCTTGTAATGTTTTATATTTATTCTTAAACTATTATGACTTTTTTCTTGTGTTATTTCAAGTTTTTTCTCAAAAATTTAGACTGTTCTTGTAATATTCTAGCATTATTCTCATAAAATTATGATTCTATTTTGTGAATGTTAGTATTTGTTTCTTTTTTTGGATAAAACTTCTTGTATAATATTTAAGGAACTGAGAGTTTTACTAACCACCTTGTTGAGTTGATAGAAAACCGACTATGTTTAAACATCAACAGATTAGTGGTAATAAGTAGCCTAAATGTTGCTCAACCCCAACATCTGTCCTTGCAGACCAACAGGAAACCTTTACTCTCTCACCAGCCTGCAGTCGGTTTCACTTCCATCCCTGGAGGTTCAGCGAACAGCAACTTCCTGTCTGACCTCACAGGGTCATCAGATTCAAGATTTGTGAGAAATCTTGAATTTCCAAAAGCTACCACGAATATTCGCTGTTATTTTAAAAAGACAGACCAGTTTTTGTTTATTTTATTTGTTTTTAAGTGCGGCATTCAGTCTCCTATCTGAAGAAAGAGGAACCTAGCATGATTAGCATGATTAGCATAATTACGTGTTTGAGAACCGGGAGAATCAAGCTAACAGCAAACAGAGTCCAATTAACAGCTACTGACAGTCAAGAGATCAACTATTCAAGCTTTCAATTCTCCAAGTCAAGTTAACAGCTAATTAGTCAAGCTAACAGCTAGTTAAAGTCAAGCTAATATATAACATAAAATTAAATCAATTACTAATAAACATCTAAACACAGGCAAGCTAACAGCTAATATGTTCAAGCTAGCAGTTTTTTTAGAGTAATGCTAATAGCTAACAGTGTCTAATAAACTGCTACTCTGCAACAAGCTAAGCGCTACTAGAGTTAGCGACATAGATTGAAGCCTTGCGCTAACAGTCTGACATAAAACAAGCTAACAAAAGTACAAAGTGGTGAAAGTCAAGATGCTAACAGTCAGTTTGATACTAAATCAAATTATTTCTAATTTGATTTAGTATCAGTTTCATTAATCAAATCTTTTTGATTAATCCACTCAGACTTTAATTTCTGTTCTTGTTACTTTGATTAGACCAAACTATCGGTCGTGGCGTCGTTCTTTTTCAGGGCTTTGAAGCAGAAAACATTTTAGAGTGTCATTAACAGAAAGAGTCAGACTGAAGAGCTGCATGACGATTACTGTATGTGTGCTCTTCTTCTTCCTGGATTTATTCTCAGACGGATGCTTGCGGTTTCGTTCACGTCATTGTTTCACTTCCTCTGCACTGCTCTCTTCATCTTTCTAATTCTCTATAAACTCTGGCGAATTAAGCACAGTTTAAAGAAAACTGTTTACTCTTTCAGCAGCAATCCAAACATCAACGCCAGCGATTAAAAATTCTCTTTCTGAACTTATTTTTGGTTCTTTCTGCTGCTTTTCTTCACCTACATCACTTCCTCCACCCACCTGCCTCTCTTCTTGCCTCTGACTCCACGCCTCGGCCGTTTCCTACCTGCAGCATCACAGCAGCTGCGTCCGTGTTGAGAAACTGAAGCCGACTTCGAGCTCCAGAACCAGAAGTGGAGCAAAACCAGGCGGAGGAAGAGGAGGACAGAAGAGAGTGAAGACCAAACACCAACATGATCCACTCCAGTAAGTAGACTCTCCAGAATCTAAACATTTACGCTTTAAACTTCAACAGAACAAGAGAGCAAATGCAGGGAGTTGGAAGAAGCAGATGATTGGTGTTTATGTTCAGGAGATGCTGTCATGGATTCATAAAACACTCAAATGTTTACAATATTCTGCTTCTAAAACTGCACAATCAGCCAAACCTGAAGAATGACGGTTAGCCTTCGTTTCTCCATGACTAATCAAAACAAAGCTTTAGAGCCGAGCTTCACCTGTGCAGATGGAAACGCAGAGAAGCTCCTCAGTTAGCAGCTCTGGCCTGCAGATGGGTTTCAGTTCTCACTGCCTGGCGGCTTGTAGAGAAGCAGTTTCACATCTGATCAGGGATTTAATTAGAAATTAAGAAGAAAACCAAAGTGAACAACAGGCAAAGGCGACTGCACTTATCTAGAAATAACAAGTTAACCAGCTGATTAATCACCAGAACTGGCAGGAAATCTGAAATTACTCACGTTTACATTTTTATACCAATGTTTCAAAGTGGAACTCTCTATTCCTTGTTTCTGATACGAACAAAAATCTGATGCTCGTCACAACGTCCAATAACAACAAGCAGAGATGATCAGCCAATAGCAAACATTTTGCTCACAAACTTTTCTTTGTGTTGAGCTGCTGCACCTTTAAATGTCCTGACACTATTTACGTTTCATCGTTCTGCCTTTTTCTGCTTGGAGGTTTTCCAATTGGCTGCATAGTTTTTCATTAAAATGATTAATTACCGACTATAAGACGTTTTATTGAGTCCCTCCACCAACAGAAACCAGAAAAAGTCAATATTTTCCTCCACAGCAGCCAGACTGTTGCTCTCAAGATGTTCTAAGGTTTTTCCTTTGGCATTAGCTGCTTTTTCACCCATATTATTTTGAAAAAATCAGTTAAACCTGATAAATTCAGAGTTTTGAATGGGTGGTAACGTTTGCACCTGCTGCATTTGCATCTGAGCCTCTCGCTGCCCCAGTTTGTCTTTAAAGACATTCTGCACACAATTGGTTAAAAGACGAGGAGAAAATGAGAGAAATGGCAACAAAACTTCAGAGGGAAACTCAGAAACCCAGAAGAACCTCTGATTAGAAAAGAAGAAAAGAAATAAGCTTTACTGTCCCAAAATGGAGAAATCCAGGTGGAGCAGCAGCAAAGTGACAGGAAGTCAAGACATTCAGGTTCAGTTAAAGAAAAAATACAAAAATAAAGAAAAAACAAAATTAACAATAACATTCTGTACAGTAAGTGTAAAATTGCAATGTAAATACTTTGCTGTTATTAAAAATAACACACTGAACCAAGGAGCGCACAACGGATCAGGATAATTAAAGAAAAATCCAAAATATTGATGTTTGTTTCTACAAGTGAAAAATCAACAGATGTGCAAAAACCAGCAGGGATGTAAACGTTTGTTATGTTTGTTTAAAAACATGATGGTTGCAGACAAGTAAGAGTAAAAAAAATAAACTGAAGTCCTGACTAACTGATCAAATTATCAGTCATTTACTGTTTAAAAATTACATCATCAGATGGACCGAAACATAAAGTTACGTGGAAAATCCAGAAATTTTACTCAAGTAAGAGTAGAGATACTTCAGATAAAATTACTCATGTAAAAGTAAAACATAAAATACTCATAAAAGGACATTGTTTCTCCAAATAGTTACCAAAGTAAATGTATATTGTTACTATCTATCCTCTGCTGGGAGGAAGGATCTCTGTTAAAGCTCCTTTGTGCACCACAGATGCAGCTTCATGTCTGAGGAAGGATAAATTATCCAGCAGTGGTTTTACTTTAACCTTCTGTCCATAAGAAGGAAAATTAGGGGCTTTGTAAGAGATTTTCTACTAATTTACATTTTAAAAGCGTCTCTAACCAAAACAACGTTCACTTATAAATAAAAGTATAAATTTATACATTTATAAATGAATGTTGATTTATTTATAAAGGACTTTAAAAATGGGTAGTGATAATTAATAACTAATAACTGCACCAAAGTGCAGTTTTCTTAAAACCACCGATAAAAACACACAAGAACAAAGAAAGAAGATTCTAAATTTCTGAAAAATGAAAAAAGGGGCAGGACGTAAAATATAAACAAAATAGGGCCTAATATTGAACCTTGAGGGACTCCATAACTTAGGAGTGCTGCCGCAAAAGAGCAGTGATGGAGAGGAGCAGAAAAACTTCTGTCATACTAACACGATCAGAACCAAACTACCAAGATGGTGGGGAGCCAGGGAACCAGAGGAAAACAAAAACAGGGAACCAGAGGAAAACAAAAACAGGGAACCAGAGGAAAACAAAAACAGGGAACCAGAGGAAAACAAAAACAGGGAACCAGAGGAAAACAAAAACAGGAATCCAGTAACAACAGGATTAGGGAGGAGGAATAAAAATGAGTTGGTGGTTAATTACTGAACAAGGAACAGATGGACGAGTAGAAACGAGAGAGAGAGTAAGAAATACGTCTATAGAACATCCATCATCCATCCATCCATCCATCAATCCATCCATCAAAAAATAAACAAAATAAAACAGAACTAAATGATCCAAAACACCAAAAGATCCAAACAGAAATTCATCCAGGTCACCATTAAGTTTCGTTTTTTTCAGTAAGTGGGTTTATCACCACGGCTGGTTTGAAGGGCGCCAGGTCAAATCCAGTCCAAAGACATACGACCCAATGCAAAATGAAATCTTTAAATAAGTGAGCAGGGAGACAGAAGTTTAAAACAAACGGGTCGAGGGAACCGGTTCAAACTGTTCAGATGCAGTTCAAACCGGTTCAAACTGTTCAGATGCAGTTCAAACCGGTTCAAACTGTTCAGATGCAGTTTAAACCGGTTCAAACTGTTCAGATGCAGCTTCATTGGGTGATGATTCCTGGAGATCCAACAGAACCGCAGAGTCAGTGAAAAATGATTTGTTACCAAGACCAACAGAAACTTTGACAACGTGGTCATTCAGAGTTAATAACTTTCCAGTGACCGTTTGGTGAACCAGTAGAAACTGACGCTCATTGAGGGAATGTCCCTGTTTGGATGTAATTAGTTAGAAAACTGGTTGTTTCTGTACAAAGTGTCCCTTTTGTCACGTTATGATCACAAACCAGACGCTGTGGTTCTCATGCATCTGGTAAACCTCAGATTCAGAGAGCAGGAATTGTTAAAACCATTTCTAAAACAAACTTTAGTGAGACGGTAGACGCTGTTCCCATGCTGAGCTGAGCGCTGACGCTTCATTTATAGAGGCAGAGAAACGATTCCAGTTATGAACGTCTGAAACGTTATCGGTATTATTATTCCAAGCAAATAAGGTGCTTTTATTCATCTGGTTATGGCGGTTTGTTCTCATTTACAGTTAAATTAATTCTGTAAAGGTTTTAAAATCTGAACAAAATCTGTTTTGTAAGTTTTAGTCGATGCTTTGTGGAATATTTTTTACAGTCATATTTTGAGTCTCAGTACCATTTGTAGATAAAAACTTGAACATATTTTCATTAAAATCACATTTCTGCTTTTAAAAATAGTTTTTAAAAATTGATCTAGTTTAATAATCAAATTTTAAATGTTTATTTTCAGTAGCTGTAAGTGAAAAATAGTCATAATTAACAGAAATAAAGGCTTTCAAACATCCATCTGAGTCTAATTAATCAAAATTTTAATTAATGTCCATCCATCCATCCATCCATCCATCCATCCATCCATCCATCCATCCATCTATCCATCCATCCATCCATCCATCCATCATCAAAAACAAACATGGAGTGATGCCTTGATTCTTTCATGCATGTTTGAGAAATCCTTTAATCTCCATGGCAACCATTCAAATATGCTAAACACCTAGTAGGACCTAGCCCTGCCTTCGAGTCACAGCTCCTCCCCCACTCAGCTCCTCAAGACTAGCCAGCAGCAATTAGCAAACACCTGGTAGAACTGCTGAGCTCATTATAGGAGCTACTTCTCTGGTGAAAACGTTGCTAACTGGATAATAGAGGAGCCATGTTATATATTCTTAAAGAGACAGAGGCCCAATTTCAAGATGTTAAATTATGAAGTCAAGATATATACTGCATTTTAATAACAACTGCAGGTAACATAGCTACTTGATTTTGCTATAAAATACACAATATACTGCCCCCTATGTGATTTCTGCAGGCGGTTCGTTGCACATTGTTTCACATTAAACTTTCCTGGATCCCAAACTGTTGAAGCCTTGTTTCCTTTTCCTGGTTTGTCACAGATCATCCCCAGAAAATACACAGAATTTTGTTTCTGTAATGAGACAAAATGTGAAAAAGTTTACATGACTCATCCCTTCTGGGTTGCAAATCTTAAATAATTGAATAAGAAATCTTTACTTTTGGGTAAATAAAGCAAATTTCTTTGTAAAAGAAGATAGAGCATTTAACTTGATTGTTTTGCAATATATTAGAGGAACTATTCATTGTGTTCTGTCATGTCTAGTAACACAAATGGCAGATTAGACGTCTTAATGAGAAAAAGAGTTCATCGCTCGCTGGCATGATGTTTATTTTATCACCTTTTTTTCCCCTGAAGCTCTGCTTTCATTTTGTGCCTTCAGAATTGCATGAGACTTGTTGCTCTGCATGAGTGTTTTTTTTTTTTTTTTTAATTCACACAGGAAGTAATGTAGCCACCTCTTCTTGCAGTATCAGACAAACAATGACCCGGCCGCACGCACCACCTTTTACACTCGCCCACAGAAACACACAAACGGACTCGCTCAAAGCAAAGAGAGTTAATTCTGCAGAAAGGAAACAATGCTTCCTGACAAAGACCTCCCACCTGAAACCACAGACACACAAAGACAGAAAAAAATTACTAAAACAGCTGGTGGGACAATTTGCAAATATGTGTTTCCTTGTTAGATTTCATCTTTTGACTGGTTAAAATTTCACTCTTAAAGGGAAAATGTTAACTTTAGTGGTTTAAACTTGGCCAACGTCAAACAGAAAGCAAATGTAACGTATGTTAAAAGCTGCGTCAGCAACAGTTTTCTCTCTAAAATAGTCAAATAAGGATTAATATATAATAATACATTCAATGTGTAAATGTTATGCAACTCAGAGATATCAACCCTGGGGCTTCTCTGGTTTGAAAAATGACACTTTATAAATGTTAGACAGTAATAATTATTTGTTTAGATCTAAGTGTGTAGTTAATTAAAGGGGGAAATTGTGTATTTTCCAGGCTAATTGTGCTACTTATAGCACAATCAATTAACTAAGTTACCTTCGGCTGTTATGAAAAGTATCAAACCTAATTTAAGAGAAATTTGACTGTAATTGAATGTCTTGAAATTGGGCGCTTGTCTCTTTAAGAAGCTCCTGCTCTTTCTGAAACTCTGCCTCCAGTAAGTCATAACAACTTGGCTCCTCTATTAACACTTTAACAAAATTTTCACCAACAAGAAGCTCCTATAAAGGGAACAGCGGTTCCACCCGGTGTTTGCTAATTGCTGCTGCCGCTAGTCTGCAAGGAAGAGTTTTGATGAAAATTTTGGCTGGAGCTTTGGGTAAAACGACAGCACTTTGTTTGAACAGGCCCTGAATGATGTGTAGAGATTTTAGCATTTCTTAAATATGCAATCCAATCAACTCTCTGGGTTAATTTTTGATGAGAGAATCACACATAAAGCTAGGAAAGTTGATTTTGCATAGGGCCTGAATTGGTTTGGTTTAAACTTTAACAAACATAAATTTCAAACAACTTCGCTTCTCCTTTTGTATCCACAGCTGTTCCTCAGGAATATGTTTAAGTCCCTGTTTTATATATTTTCGTATATCACTTATAGTGAGATATAGAAGAAGGAAAGGAATTAATTTCAGCTTAAATACGTCTGTATGCTGATGATATTGTCATTTATGTCACTTTTTTCATATAATCATTAAGATATTAAAAGAAACTTTTCACATTTGCCTTTATGTCACTAGAAAATGTACATTTATATGAATCAGTCTCTCCAGGATGTTTAGATTGTTTTTGTGCTGTGGATGGGAGTTAACATCGAGCTAAAACTCAACGCTTTTGACCATTTTGTGGAAAATTTACAATAAACTTGAGAAAAAAATCTGTTGATTTTGAGTGAATTTCCATGATGGCGGAATTAAAATAAGAACTGGAGGAACTGTTTATTTGCAGCCGTATTTATAGATTATCTAGACGTAACCCAATCTACCGTAAAAATTCTATATTTTAGCTTCTATCACATGGAAATGTTAAAAGATTCGCCATAACTTTTCCTCTTTCTGTCTCTTTCAGATCAATCCACCCACTCTATATTCTGCTGCTGCTGTGCTGTTCAAAGCAGGTAAAGATAAGAATTATGTTTCGTAACGTTGAGGTAGAAAAGTCTGCAGTTACGTTTGCAGTGGTGATTTTTAAGGCTTGTCACTGAGTCAACCCTGCGCTCTGTCTTTTAAAAATATTATAAATACAGCAGAGGATCCACACAAAAGGTCTGAAAAAGACCAGAAATAGTCGCTACTTTGGCCTAGTCAAAGTCCAGCCCTCAACTTGATTGAAAAGCTTTGGTTGGACCAAAGAGTTGAGCTGAAACATTCGGTTGTACAACGTTATAAGCAAGAGAGGGTCAAGTTCCACCATAACAACGTAAAGATAAAAAATAAACTACTGGGAGGAATTGGCAGTGAAATGAGGATATTTCTAACTTCCCAGTTTGTGTTGTTTTGTATATTTCTAAAGATGGAGAGGAAAGGTCCGTCCTGCAGAAGCTCACAGATCGAGGCCATGTTTTAGAGTTTTTAGCTTGTGGTTAGCCTCGGAGCCATGTGGTGAGCGAACTCTGTCCAACTCATGAACAGCTTGCAAAGATGCATGCACCAAAATAACATTAAAGAAAAGCGGTTGAATCATGAAACTCTCTGGTCTATAAACTTAACAGGAAAATGTTCTTTCATTGCATATAATTTTTCAATTGATCTTATTTGTAAGTTTCCTCTAAAGATAAAAAATTGTAAAAGTAAAGGTTAACAAAATGTTTATTTCAGAAGTTTGACTTAATTTCATAATAATGAAGCAAATCTTTTCTTAAAATGAATGTGAGCAGAGTTCAATATTTCATCCCGCTCCTTACTAGCCTTGGTTGTGCCACTTACTTGCAGAAGATGATTAATATGTGCTAACCTATATATACAATACATAATGCATAACACAATTTCTGTCAGCAGGTGAAAGCTTCGAGGCAGTCCCCAAAATGGGCGGAGTCAAAGACATTACTCCGCCCATTTTTGGAAATATTGCCCCAAATATTCACAAAAGTGCTGCTCCAAATATGGGCAGCAGCAAATATGGTCTGAGTTTAACAATTGGCTCCGCCCATTTCTTAAGGCTGGCCCAAAATGTAATACTTAAATCGGTTACACTTATTTGTTCATAATTTTTTATTTGTCCTAATTTTACCTTAAAAATAAGTATATGCACCCAAATAAATCAAATTTGTTGACTTGTCAATACCAAAAGAAGTGAAAGTAACTGATCTCAGGGGTGGAAAGATTAATTTTGACATTTTCACATTGAATAGAAAAAAAGCCAAATGTAAAGATGATTTGACTGATTTTAGGGAGATCAGCACACGCATGGAGCTGGAAGGCAGAACGTCTCTTTGCTTCCCAAGCAGACGATACCCTGGAAACGCCCGGCGGGTAAGAAACATTTCTCTGCATCCGTGTGTTATTGTGTTGCAGGTTTTGATGTTTGCTACGTTTTGGTCAGGTGGACCGTTCCAGGAAAAAGCTCCCTCTGCCGCCTCCTGAGAACGGAGAAGGTGAAGGTTTGGTGAGGGTTGTTGCCATGTACGACTTCACAGCCAAGGAAGACTCGGACCTCACTATTAAACAGGTCACTTTCTGTTACACAGTATTCCCATTCATTTTGGTGCTTTGCTCCATTTAAATTCATAAACATTATTAAATTATGGCCTCTGGTCAAACCAAAATAACAATGATTTTAGAGATTAAACGAGGAAAGATCAGATATTTACTCGTCATTGAATGAGAGTTAATTACTACACGCTGCTGTCAACAAAAAGCAAATAAATAAATGTGTGAAATGCTAATGCTTTGTGTCTCCAGGGGGAGGAATATGTCATCCTCCATAAGCAGGACCAGCTGTGGTGGCGAGCGGAGGACAGACATGGGTACGGCAGACCGAGTCCAGAACCACCAGACATTTATTCCATTTAATCTCACAAATTTATCTCAATCACCAGTTTGTCAAAGTTTACAGATTCAGCTAAAAACATGTTGAAAAATTAAATTATTGAGGCAGTCGGTTATAAATCCTCTAAAAGCCTAACAACTCGGTTCTGATGTGTTTTTGCTCAGGAATAAAGGCTTCATCCCGAGTAACTACGTAACAGAGAAAAACAGAATCGAAGCAAACTCGTAAGTTTGAACTTTCTCAATTCACTTGGCCGTAGAGCACAGTTACAAAACATTTAATGTTTATTTAAAATGTCCTTCATGAAGGTGGTACTGCAAAAACATCACCAGAACAGAAGCAGAACAGCTGCTGAAACAGCAGGTATTTATTTCCGATCATTTAATTTCACTTTAGGTTCAATAAAGTATTTTTGAACTTGAATTTAATTTTGAAGTGATTTATTCATCCCGCTGTCTAAATATAAGCATATTTACACATGAAAGTTGCAAGAAATGAACTCCTGATTTATCTTAAATGTGAATTTTCACCACAATCCTAATAATTAATTGCTATTTTCCAGGATAAAGAAGGTGGTTTTGTTGTGCGGGAGTCCAGTAAACAAGGAACTTACACCGTTTCTGTTTATACAAAAACATTAAGGTGAGTCACAAGTTTTAAATCCCAGACATTTGAATAAAACTTACATGTAAAGAAAATATTTAACCGATATTTCTTCTGCTCAGTTCGAATGGGGACATTAGGCATTACCAGATAAAAATAACCAACACTGGACAGTTCTACCTGGCTGAAAAACACGTCTTCAGCTCCATACCAGACGTTATACACTACCATGAACACAATGCAGCAGGTAGGAGACAAATCGCTGTCTCTGCAGAAGAAGTGGGCATTTCTCAACAGCAACACCTGATTGGACGAAACAAATGAACTGCAACACAATTGGATGAGCATTGAGAACTGTAGGGTTTCTGAAAGACTGGACCAAATGATGCACGGTCATCATAATATAACATATTATATTACTTCAATATGTTAGAGAAACTAGATAGAAAGAAAATTAGATAAGAAGCAAAAACTAGCTAAAAAAAAACTAATGATAGCATCTCGGCTAGCATTAGCATGTAGCATACTCCATTCATTATACAAAACCCAGTGTAAAAGCTAGATTTAACTAAAAAGCTAAAGCTAGCTAAAAGTTATTATTGAGAAGAGGGACAAAATGGATCCTCTGAATAAAGCACTAAATTTTTAAAAATATACACAAAATATAATTTTTTAAAATATCTGACTAAACTATCCTGGGCCATGAGAGAAATAAATAGATTCATTTCTGCTGGCCAATCAGTGTTTGCGCTTTAGAAACGCCCAGTTTGAGTCTGCCTCACACTTTCACATCCTGGTCACCTGTAGTTTTTCCAATGCCGCTGTCAAACCTTATGGTTTTGTCGTGCTCATGTTTGGGTTTGTAGGTCTCGTGACCCGGTTACGGTACGCTGTGGGACCGATGGGAAGGTGTGTTCCAGCCACAGCAGGATTCAGCTCAGGTAAACACATTGTGTATCAAACATTGTTTGAATGTGCTGGAAGTAGCTTTTATAGAATATGATTGTTTTATATTTGTTCGGTAAACTGTTACCATGTTGTGACAGTTTGCTTTGACACAATCTGTGAAAAGACCCACTCTCTGAGCTTCTATTACTGTCTGATGAAATGCACTGTTTTCCACCAAAATCAACCAATCAGAGCAAAGAGGCGGTCCTTACCACTTTCAATAATCCACATGTACTCGCTGCTAAATGTGCTAGTGGCAGGAAACAACTTATAGTTAGAGAAAAATTGTTTATTCGCAGCTGTCGGTGGCTATGCTAACTAGCATTCAACAGGCCTGTGCTAGCTGCAGCGTAGCAGAGAGGATTGACAATGCTAACACTCACTTCTTGACTTTCATTGGTTGTTTCTAGTTAGCACTGGGAGAAAGCAGATAAAACTTAGATACTGCATTTTTAACCAAAAACAAACAAGAGAATACATGAATCACACAAAAGATTGTGTATTACTGTGATTATTTTCTTAATTCTCTGATCTTCTAATATTAGGACACAGCTAATAAGATTCAAGCAGTTTAACCTGATATTTTATTTAAATTGCCCCTGATTTTCTCTCTTTCAGAGAAGTGGGAGATCAACCCCAGTGAGCTGACCTTCATGAAGGAACTGGGCAGCGGCCAGTTTGGAGTGGTGAAGCTCGGCAAGTGGAGAGACCAGCAGAAAGTGGCCATCAAATCCATCAGAGAGGGAGCCATGTACGAGGAGGATTTCATTGAAGAGGCCAAAGTCATGATGTACGGGAGGAGAAACGGGACGAAAACCACCAACGAGACGCTGAGAACGAGTTTCGATAACGGTTCTGTGTGTTCTGCTCCAGGAAGCTGTGCCATCCCAAACTGGTCCAGCTGTACGGCGTCTGCCTGAAGCTCCGCCCCCTGCTGATCGTGGCTGAGTTCATGGATAATGGCTGCCTGCTCAACTACCTGCGGCAGAGGGGCGGAGCTCTGAAGGAGGCGTGGCTTATGTCCATGTGTCAGGATGTCTGTGAGGGGATGGAGTACCTGGAAGCTCACAGCTTCATCCACAGAGACCTGGTGAGTCTCCAGCAGACTGACAGGGATGCTAAAGCTAGTCGCTAGCTTAAGAAAAGGAATGCTAATGGTAGTCGCTATCCCTAGCACAGAAACACAAAAGTTAGTCGCTAGCTTAAGCACAAGGAAAATAATGCTAGTTGCCGGCTTAAGAATAGGGACACTAAAGCTAGTCACTAGCTTAAGCATAGGAATGCTAAAGCTAGTTGCTAGCTTAAGCATAGCAGCGCTCAAGCCAATCCCCACTGTATGATTTATTGTGTTAGGCTCTAGGGGGCAGTGTAGAGTCCCCTGGAGCAAATGTAACGTTTAGAAGTTTAAAAAACACAGAGGGAAATTTGCCGATTGTCCTGTGGAGGAGGCGGCTGGCTGGAAAAACCTACTTTGCCCTCATGTCCATGAGGTCATCAGTGTTTCCAATGAAAAATCAGTCAAACCACTGATTACTAATTTAGTTGCTTTACTGATTACTTTATTTCAAAAGTAACTAGGTTAAATTGCATGTTAGATTATTAGTTACATCCAGCAACATAAACTTGAAAATGCCAATACTCACTTTATTGGAAGCAGTTTATGAATAGTAGCTTCAGAAATATTTCAAAAAGTCCTTAATATCCATTTAATTTATGTAATTTATGTTCTTTCTGTTCTTTATGTGTTTGTTCTGTTTTATTCAGGCAGCCAGAAACTGTCTGATTAACGAGAACAACGTGGTGAAGGTCAGCGACTTTGGGATGACCAGGTACGACACTTTACTTCCACCCTTATAAAGAATTAAAAAAATTATTAGTAATGATAAAAATTTAATTTAAAAATAATTAATTTCATCCATCCATCCATCTTCTGCCGCTTATCTGCTGCTTAAGAAAATAATTAATTTATACAATTTAAATAAGTTGCTGGGTTTTATGTGTTCTTTTATTTTTTCTTGGTATGGCTCTTATACTCTGTCATCGGATCATATAAACGTTTAGATTAGATCAGTTACAATTATTTATTTCCTCTCTGTTTTATCACCTGGACTTTGAGCGTTTCTTTTAAACCGACTGCAGGTACGTTCTGGACAACCAGTACACCAGTTCCAGTGGCGCCAAGTTCCCAGTGAAGTGGTCGCCTCCCGAGGTTCTGCACTACAGCAAATACAGCAGCAAGTCAGACGTGTGGTCCTTCGGTAGGAGACCTCAACCAACCAGCAGCTGAACGCTGTGTTACTCTAACGCCAGGGGTCAGAGGTCACTGATGTGTTTGTGTTCAGGCGTGGTGATGTGGGAGATCTTCTCCGAGGGTCGAACGCCGTTTGAGAACCGCTCCAACTTGGAGGTGGTGAACGACATCACCAAAGGGATCCGGCTGTACCGGCCGCACCGCGCCTCCCAGCCGCTGTACGCCATCATGTACCGCTGCTGGCACGAGGTATCGACCCGCTTCCTCTGCACCAGAACACAGGAAACGCTGGCTTCTGGTGTTTAGCTTTGAATAGCTTTGCTGACAGACTAACTGCTTTTAGCACAATGTAAAAATAACAACAGTCAGTTTTAGTGTCCTGGTGAGTCTCCACCAGGACATTTAAAAAAAAGATTTTTTTTTTTTAAAGTAAAAATTAACCTCCAGTGGACCAAGTGAAGCAGCTCTGTCATCCTTTGTTGTTTTGTTTTTACTTTTTCTAAAAATATTTAAACAAATGGCAAAAACCCTGCTGCTACTGTTGGGAAAATACAAGCCAACTTGTTAATTTGTTAACTGTGAATTTAGTATTTATCAACTATTAATTTCAAATAGTTAAAATAATATGATGCACTTAAATTCTACTCTGCATTTCAAAAAGCAAATAATTTTTTTGTAGTTAGCTACTCCTGTAAGGTTAAAATTAACAGCCATCACAACACTAACATGATGAAAACTGATTATTAATTAATTAATATGCACAAAACATAGCTTAGAAATGCTACAGCATCTGTTGTTGACATGTTGGTATGGGGACTGCTTAGGCCCCCAAAAAGGCTTTGGCCGGCCCTGTCCACAACAACCAAACATCCAGGGATGTTATTTAGACAAATACATGTAAACATTTAGATTTGGAAATTGGCCTTTTTGTTGATAGAGTCTGTTATTGATTTAATGTATTAGTCCCGCATCCTTAACAAATCGAATAAAGTCACTGAATTGGAAAGTACAGTGACCTGTTTAATTTCTGTATATTTTTCTGCTGGTCAGACATTTTTCCTAACATCTTTTCTCCTCATTTTTCTTGGACTGATAGAAACCTCAGGGACGGCCGGTGTTCTCTGAACTCTTGGAGGAAATCAGAAAACTGGCAGAAAATCCAGACTAACACAAAGATGCTATTCTTTTACCTCTGAATATCAAGCTGTTTTCAAACTCATATGTACAAATAAAACATGTTTTATTGTTGTATATAAATGTGTAAATTAAACTTACCTATTCTGGTGCTTTAAATAATTTATTTATTTTTTGAAATATGCAATGAAACCAACAAGAGATTTTACATTTTAAGCTGATTCTTATATATGTGAAGTTGGTTTTATACATATGAAGCTTCTGTTTATATTAATGTACAGACTGTAAAGTACAAACTAACAACAAAACTGTGTATGAAGCATGAATGAGTGAATAAATGTCACTTTAAATATATATGCTGTGTCTTTTTCCATTTTTTATTTTTTTAGTTTTTGCAAAGTGAATTAAAGTGTGTATTTCATAGTGGGTGCAACAACAATGCCCAATTTCTGGCCTTGCTTTGAATTCTTGAGGATTGTAAACAAATATTAACACCGAATTTTGAAGAAGTCAATAAGATAAAGTAAAGGTTTCTAGTTTTATTTAATTCTATTTAAATCAATCACATGTTTGATGTTCTCAGCCAGCAGGGTTGCATGACAGAACTCAAATTGGGATTGTTTCTGCCCAGCATCGCCCTCTGCTGGACATTTAGGAGAAAAACTTTTTAACTCGCAGATGAAGGAATAGGGGGACAGATGTATTCATTTGACATTTTCGGGACTAAAAACATCCTCCAAGAGCTATAAAATGCTATTTTCCAACTTGGAACACTAACTGAACCTTTTTTATATAATTAAAAATGTTCTTCAGTATGAAACCGGTTATTTTTTAGCCCGTGAAAGGACTAGCTAAAAGGCTACAGTAGCCTGACCGTTACCGTTTCAAAACCGCTAAATTGGACCAGAATTCGGTGCTTCTTCCGTTTTCATGCTATTAGTTGTGATGAATAACTCAAATATAGTTGCTACAAATGTTAAATGGAAGGAAAGTTGCTTGATCAATCGGTTTATTTCACATTTCAACGTCTCCAATGGCAGCGCGCGCCTCCAGGAGGAACAGCCGTTTTTTTTTCTTCCTTCCCCCGAACTACGTCACCACTGCAGGGCGGGAGGGGAGTGTTGCCGTGGCAACGCGTCGGTTGAAACCCTCGCCTCTACCTGCGTGGCCGTGTTCTCAGGTGACTGACACGTTCCCACACGCACCGGAGACACCGATACTCAGGTGTTTACGTTGATGGAACAGATTAAAGCGACAAACTGGGATCAACTGCTGCGGTCGGTGACGTGGTGAGTTTGTTTTTGTTGGTTTTTCCTGTTTTAGTCCATAGAACCTTCATTATGTGGCTTTAGGACACTTTGTCACTTATTTTGCCTTATTTTATTGCTCTGTTGTATAAAAATCAGTTTTTAACGGTTATAAATGAAAAGAAAAAATATATAAAAGAGTCATTTCTTTGTTTTGTTCATTTGATACAAGATGTTCAAAAGTAAAGTCTTTACTTTGTCTTTTTTTTATTGTTGTAATTTTAGTGTAATTTTTTTCTAGAATTAGTTCATAAATCAAATGTAATAATGATGTTCATGATGAGAAATCTGCATTAATGTTCACTGTAATTTCCAATTAAAAGTTCTGTATTTTCTTAATTACTTAAATTTTCATTATTAACCTGGTCCATGTTAGTTTTTCTTATATTTTATTGAAATGGAAATGAAAAAACATTGAATATGAATTAGCTGTGATTAAGAAAGGGCTGAAAGATTCAAATTGACATTTGGTTTTTTATTGCTACTTCTAATCTAAAGCTCTAGAGTCTTTAGTTTAGAAGACGTTATGGTTCAATAATTCATAGGTCAGTATTAAGTAGCAAATAAAAACACTAATCGGAATGCAGTTATATTAATAAAGCAATTATATTAATAAGTAAATACGAGAGAAAAGCAGCTGACGTACAAAAATAAAATCTTTGGATGATTCTCAAAGTCTTCAGTTTGTGATCAAGACTAAATTAAACCATAAAAAGAAAGTCCTTAAGAGGGGGATTTTAAGGAGGATATACTAAAATAAAGAGTAAAGCAAGGTACTAACATTCAATATGTGTAATAAGTTTGCTTTTTTTATTTAATTTGATACAAATAACTTGAAAGCTTTGTTCTGTCCTTTCAGAATAAAACTTTGATGGAGCGTTACGAGACTCTGGGTCCGGTCGGGGAGGGCAGTTACGGCACCGTGCTCAAGTGCCGTCATCGACACTCCGGTCGCTTTGTCGCCATCAAGAAATTCCTGGACTTAGATGATGATGAGACAGTGAAGAAGATCGCACTCAGGGAAATCAAGCTGCTCAGGGTACCTGCCAATCATCCCATCTACCATTCAGTCAATCAGTTGATTAATAACTGAGCCTGAAACCTGAGTGCTGCTGAAACACTGAGATAATCAGCCAACCACAAGACAAACAAGCTCAAATTCTCACAAACGAACCCGTTGTTAGTGTTAATTACAGTAAAACACAAAACTACATGCATCTACATTCGCTGCTCTCTTTTGAACCTTACAGCAACTGCGTCACGACAATTTGGTGAACCTCCTGGAGGTGTGGAAACGCCGTCGTCGCTGGTATCTGGTGTTTGAGTTTGTGGACCGGACGCTTCTGGATGAACTGCAGCAGTCCTCAAGCGGGTTGGACCTTAACACCAGTCGGCAGTACTTATTCCAAATCCTTAGAGCCGTCAACTTTTGTCATCAGCAGGATGTAAGGAATACTTTCAAAGCTTCTTTTTAAATGAGCAAAAATGGCATCAAGGATCATTAAAGTTGCTCCACAGGTTCAGAGGTCCAGGCTAGACTTTCTCATCAAGACTCACAGCTTTAAAGTCACAAATTAAATTATTTTTCCAATAAATATGTCATGGAAATATGTGTGACCCTGTGTTTGGAATAACTCTCCTCATTAGGTCATCCATCGTGACATCAAACCCGAGAACATCCTCATCTCTCAAGAGGGTGTAGTCAAACTGTGTGATTTTGGCTTTGCCCGAACCATTGCATCGCCCTCTGAGGGTGGTGTCTATACCGACTACGTAGCCACTCGCTGGTACAGAGCTCCCGAACTGCTTGTAGGGGACATCAAGTATGGAAAGTAGGTATTTTTGCTCTGCTTCCTGTTGGATGTTATGAATACCAAACAATAACTGGTAGGTGCGTTTGTATGTGTAGACCGGTAGATGTTTGGGCGCTGGGTTGTCTGTTAATAGAGATGCTGACCGCACAACCTCTGTTTCCCGGAGACTCCGACCTTGACCAGATATACCACATTGTCAGATGTTTTGGTAAGCTCTTACAGTAACCTCATCAGGATATTGACTCATATCCATTTAGTAATATATTTCCCTTGGCTTCAGGTAACTTGACGGCTCATCACCAGGAGTTATTTTACGGAAATCCTGTCTTTTCTGGAGTGAAACTACCTGAATGTTCAAAAATTGTCCCACTGCAGCAACGCTTCCCCAAAGTTCCACCAACTGCCCTTGATCTGGCACAGGTATTGCACAGTCTGGTTATCAGTCAATGCCAAAGACAATCCAACAGTTCAAATCAATGAAGTATTAAGTGAAAGTTGCTTTTAGGTATTGTTTAAGTGACCAAATCATTAACAGAATTTATACCTTCATTTGTTGCTCAGAAATGTCTAGCGATGGACCCAAAAACACGAGCTCACTGTTCAGACCTGTTAGAGCATCTGCTATTTACTCAAGACTCTTTCAACATCAGGTATACTTTACCTTTACTTTGTGAAATAAGTCTCAAATGCTAGAATTTATCTTCTGTATAGTCAAAAACTTCTGCATCTTTCTTTGTGTCTGCACAGATTTTTAGATGAGCTGAACACTAAAATTCAAAAAGACCACAGAGAAAACTCCACACTTCCCAAAATACCCAAAACGACACTGACAGAAAAAGATAAAGGCGATGATAAAAACTGCAAAATCAAAGACAAGAAACAATCAGAAGAAACTGGAGATAAAGTAAACAAGGATAAGACAGAGAAAACAAAGGGAAAACAACCGTCCAAGCTGTCTAAATCTATTCATACCACCAATGAATCTTTTGTGACCAAACAACCAAAAACATTTGGCAACAAGGACATCTGTCACACAGAGCAGTTTTCAATGAAACCAGAAAAAATACCTGGTTCAGAGTTAAAGGAGTTTGAGATTTTAAAGTCAACTAAAATCTGTCTCTCTGACTCATCAGATATCACCAAGAAAACTGTAAGCTTAAAGAAGAAAACCTCAGTAGCAACAAAACCTAAAAATAAACCTGATGTGTCTCTAGACTCAGGAAAAGACTACCTTCAGAAGGCCAAAGACATAGACTATAGTGACCTGAAGCTCCTTGGGGAAACATCTCAATCTGAGACAGACGAAGAGTTTGTGAGGAACTCAAGCAGCCTTAGCTTAAAAGTTAGTAAATTATCTAAAATTCCCATCACTGATGGTGGAAGTTTAAATTTAACCCCAAAAACCATTTTGGAATCGGACACAAGCGTAGCACCTACATATCCTCTCCCATCCTTCAATGACTTTCCTACCCCAACAATAGTCGATGTCACAAAGTCAGGAAAGACAAGTTTGGCATCAAAGTTTCAGATTGTGGTATTGGAAACTAATGCAAAGCACGACTCTTCTGAATGTCCAAAAGCTAAACCCAAAAGCTTCAGGAAATCCCAAACTATCTCAACTAGTGACCAACACACTCAAAACACCTCATTCAGTCCTTCAAGGGATGTTGCAGATCTTTCCAAACAGCCGTTTACACCTGTTACCGAAACCAGTGCTGCCCACAACCTGTCCGCCTTACCTCGAGGAATCTCACTTTCAAAAGCAAAGACTCCAAAAGACAAGGAACCTTCTGATGACCAGGGTGTTAGGAAATATCACAGATTCTTGAAGCTGAATCCAATGACAGAAACTCCAACTAAACCTATTTGGTTGGCCCATGATTCAGATGGAGAACCTGATTCATCAGAGCATTATTTTTCTAGTTTGCAAAGCAACAGGATTGCAGCAGAAGAAAAAGTTACCTCAACCCTTAGGCCAAATGAAAACTTACCAGTGGAAAAAGCTCTTACATTATCAGTGCAAGAGAACCAAAAGGATTCAGCCATTAGTTCAACAGCTAATGTCTTAAGGAATAAAACCTTAATGCTTCCTGAAAGGTCACCTATTGACAAGACTAACAATAGCAGTCAGGAGTTCAAATTTGATGCAAAGTCTTTGAACATTTTTCACCATAATCAGAACCCAACAATGTCTCAATTGTTTGTTGATCACACGAGGTTCCCAGTGAACCCCAAGAATCAAAAAACTGCATTTACTCCAGATGGAAGGAAGAAAAGCAACAAGCTAGAAGGAAACAACACAAATTTGTCCTCTGATTTGACTTCAGTCATGTCTGTGGATCACAAAGCTTTGACGAGAAGTCTTATCCTTCATGAAAGGGACTCTACAGACTCTGATGAATTTAATCACAGTGTAGCCCGATCATGCACACATTCTCCTCCTGCACCTGCTACCAGTCTCCTTCACCTCCCTCCATCTTCCAAAACCCTTACCCCTTCCATCTTTGTCTCCAGTGCCAACAGGTCTGCTGCCAGTGATACCCTCCAGAGAGGAAGTTTTTATACCGGGACCAACAGCCTTTGGTAGTTTTCAATGTACTTGCCTTTGAAATTTTCACCCAGCTAAGAATAATTCACAGATATAACCTAGATTTTTTTGACCCTCCAACCCTTCAACGGTCTTAAGAAAAACCTTTTGTGTTGTCCGAAAAGCTGGTGTGCAGTCTAGTGGGGTGTATAGGACCTTGAGGGGTTTTTGTGTATAGTTTCAGGAACTGACGGTCTAACGGAACATCCTCCTCCCGTTTCCCCACTGTCTGATCATGACATCTGTCACGCAGTGGCCGGACGAGCCATTGTATAAGTGGGAGGGTTGAATATGCAGTTACTGTCGCAAGAACTTCTGAAATGTTTGTCCAGTAGTTGAAAACATTAATCTGACTTGGACAAAATCAAAGTTAGATGTCCTTTTTAAATATCTCCTCGCTAGACGGCTGGGTCAGTCCGACTGTTTTTGTTAGACTGTATTTATACATTGATTATTTTGTGTTTTTGTAACTTGATTTTGTTTGGTTTTATCAATGTAAAGTCAACATTTCTAGCCAAACTTACCCCAAAGCTAGCATTAGCAAAGTTGAGAGAACGTTTTTTCAGATTCATAAATATCGCACAATCCAATGAGAGTCTTGTTGAACAATTGCATAAATGTTGTACATGACTAACAGCTTGCTGTTCCTCCTGTCTGTTGTAGGAATTTAGTTAAACCAATATGTTATGGTCATGATCGACAGGACCAACAGTTTGGACTGAACCAGGCCGCAAGGTCCTTCACCTCGCAGGTTGTAGGTTGAACTGGTGTCTTTCCTGCCTTCAGCCATGTAGGATATTTCTAATAACTGTTAATAATAATAATAATCAATAATCAACTGTTTCTGTCTGTCTAGGCACGAGAAAAGAGTTTTGTAAGTGAAAGGTCTAAAAACATCGTCCATTTCCCAGATGTAAGAACCTCAGTGTTGCAGGAGCTCAGTGGAAAAGAAGGTATGGACACAAACTCTTTCTGTCTGACACTAAATCTGACCATCTTTCTTTTCTATTTTAGGTTAGGTGTTATTACAGATTTTTGAAGTTACTTTCTTTAAGGACAAGTTTACAAACACCTACGTTACTAGGTCTTGTAAGCTTCTGACACATTGACACACAAAACATTTGTTATGTGGATGTATTTCCTTGTGCCTGGATGTGACACGTCCATCTGTTCGAACTATTAAATGGAAGTAGAAACATGGGGATGTTCAGCAATCACTCTGTTCACGTAGGAGAGGCGTTGTGAATACCAAAGATAGTGAAACTTGCAGATCAAAAGCATAAAACTGGAAACAGACAAAATAATTTAACGAATTGGAAATGAAGCATTACAGGAAAACTATCACAAACCACATATAATTTAAGTTCAATAAAATAAAACTTTTATTATTGTTTTATAAAGTGCCTAACTCACATCTCCAGCTGTAAATCAACCTTTGCCAGAAGTGAAATAAAATGTTTAATGTCTTCTCAGCTAAACAGCGCAAATGTGCTGCCAAGGATCAGAGGACAGAAAAGACTCCAGTCCCACTCAGTCCAGCAGCAGAGGGACAATATGGACAAAACACAAATACACCAAAACAAATGGAGTAAAACGAGTTCCCCGCCACCAAATCATTTTATTTTTTATTATTATTATTTAATCATGGTGATGCTTCAAATACTGACTTTAAATTCCTAAAATGTTAAACTTTGAGTGTGAGAACACGCTTATAGTTATCACTTCCTTTAACAACATTCAATTATTGAAAACTATTAATGAATTGTTTATTTTGGTATTTTCGTGGTAAAACACAACACAAGAAACTGTAAAACAACTAATGTAACTTTTTTCCCAAAGAAATCAACAGTAAATAAGCTGTAAAAAACGTGTGGGTGTGTTTTATTGGTCACCGGCATAAAAACCTGAAGCTTCTGTAAACTTTAAGAAATCCAACCCATAAAACAAACTAATTACAACAGATGAGTGCGCTGGCGACTTTCCACTGGTTTCTACATTTAGCATCAGTCTTAAGTTATTTAAGAAATAAACACGGTTTAATCCTACGACTCATCACTTGAGTCTTCTGATGTAAAGGCCCGAAGTTTCCAGGCCGGCGCCGACTCCTCGCTGCTCGACATCACAGTCAGGCTCCTCATTGGCTGAGAGCCAGCCCAACGCCCTCTGTTATTGGCCAGCAGCTGGTAGAGCAGCCTGAGAGCCTGGTTGTTGTTGTGGTTTCTGATTGGTCCTCTAGCAACTGGTTGTTTCCTGATTGGTACCTTGGTCACCGGCTTCCTTGCTGACGATTGGACCGCGGGCATTTGGGTTGTGATGACCTGCTGGGAAGTTTTACAAAAACAAAACATTTACTCCTCTAACAAAGTCTCTCATTATCTGAATTCAGATTTAGAAACTGAACAAGTATTTTGCAGGTTTAGCTCATACAGATACAGAATAATGCATCTTTCTTTGTTTTGGCTGCCATATTGGATAATCATTGATTACTATGTGGAGAATCACAGCCAATCAAGACAAACGAGACGTGTTGGACGTCCGTGTGGACGGTTTCACCAGGCTCAGCAGCGTCTGGTTTCTGCTGTCTCCTCACCCTGGCAGTGGCAGGCCTGGTTGCTGCTGTGGTTGTTGTTGGACTGACGCTGGATCCCATGTCAAAAATCCTGCAGGCCTCATCAACAGGTGAACCGTCAATCTCTGGAAGCTCAAATCCCAACAAAGACGGATAAGACTCGACTGTCGAAGAGAAAAGAGAGGAATATTGGTTTCATAGCACATAGCTGATTTTTTTTAACCAAAGACAAAAGAGAAAATCACAATTTCGCCAACACTCTGAAATTGTTTAAACTTGTTTACTGCCAAATATTTGAAAAAATGCCTGGATCTATAACTTCTCTGCTCTGTTTGTATGAAGGTGTCTTTGCTGCAATCTGATCCGTCTGTCTGCTGCATTATTTAGAACAACAGCTCTGAGGTGTTTTTCTTTGCTCTCCATCTTTTGTTGCCACCTGAGCTGCTATAAACACATCAAAAGATTAAATTACAGCCTGATTCTCAACATGCTGAATCATCCTGCCTGTTTCTTTCAGCTAAAAACAAAACATTTTCTGAGAGAAAAGGTATTAAAACAATGATGAGTGAATCTGTGCTCACCTGGGATCCAGTTGTTGCTGTGAACTTTGAGAAAAAACAGGAGGAAAATGATGGATAAAGCAGAGAAACAGGGAGACATGATGACTGCAGAGGGAGGTGATGAAGAGTGAAGGAGGCAGAGAGGGAGTGGAAGCAGGACAGCGTCTAGACTTTAAAGTTACTCAGAGCAAGTTTGTGGCTCAGAGTTACAACAGAATAAAATCCTTCCTGCTTTTCCCAGGGAATCTCTGAGCAACTTAATCCCAGGACTGTTTCACAATCGCCGGAGCTTTTACTTGTTTTATGAGAGTCGGTTGGATTTTTAGTAAAAGGCATACATTTAAGCATATTTTATCAGATGGAGGTTTGTTAAATTAAAATAGGACAAACATATAAACATTTATTGAGGAAACAAAATGAGTCTGGAAACAAGTTTCCTCCTGTTATTATGATCTGGGATGGAGACAATTGGAATTCCCCAAAAGTTTCCTCCAGTAAAGTTTCAACCGTCTTGCCAAACCTCAGCAGCAGCAGCAGCAACAGCTGCAGCAACAGCAGCTGCAGCAGCAGTAACAGCTGCAGCTGCAGCAGCATCAGGGTTGTGTAATTATATTCCAGCCCAGATTAGCTGCACATTAAGCCCAAAAGCTTTGTTTGATCTCCAGAGACGAGGTTTCCAAAACACTTCACATCTGAAAGTCAGAGGATTTATATGACGGCGCGTCAGGACCACAGAACAAAAAGGAGCACCAAAAATAAGTAAAAAACTCAGAAATCTACCTCGAACATTTGAGATATTTCTGAGTTTCCAAAAGTTGAACATTTGTTAGAACAAAAATCTGAAATTTGGAGATTAGTCTCACAAATTTTCTAGAAAAATTGAAAACATTGGAATATTGAAACTCAAAAAATGTCCAAAAATCATAAATTTTCTACTTTTGAAAAAGAAGAGATTTATCTCAAAATTTCAGATTTTTTTTGCTTACAAACCTGACTTTTCAAACTTTTCCCATAACTCTCCTACAGTTAATGAGGTCAGTGTCAAAGTTCACAAGGCTTTTCTAGAAAATGTTTAACTTTCCAAACTCTGAAATGGCTGAGGTTTTTCTAGCAAAGTTTTGAATTTAAATTAAATTCAAAAATAGGATTTTTCGATTAAAAAAAAATCAAATTTTTTGATAGAAGTTTGATTTTTTTCTATTAATGTTTTGTCTTTCCAATGTCCATTGTTTATTGCTGTGGCCTGAGTGAGTACATTGTTCATAAACCTGAGAAAAATCTTTACGCCACGAATAAAAATGGTTGCATGAACCCGCCACAGTCGCCGCCACTCAGATCAGAGCTGAGCCTCGTTATTTGGGGTAATTTGTGGGGATGAGTCATTTTCAGGTTTTGATTTGTTTGACAACACATTTAGGGAACAGTTACTCATCCAGATCACACTGAGGTTTTCCCTCCCACACATTTACAGAAGCAGCTCTCCCTTTATTAAACTGGATTTCCCCAAAGAAATGTCTGTTTACATCAGGATTCAGCCAATATGCCTTTTCTTTTGGCTTCTTTTAAACCAAAATATAAAGTAAATTATTCAATTAAATTATTTTTTCTATTACTATTAAGTAAAGAATTTACTTTTGTTTGAATTAAAGCTTAAAAGGGTCAAAGAAACCAACTGATGTTAGAATTTGTTGTTCCATCCATCCATCCATTTTCCGTCACCCTTCTCCCTAACGGGGTCGGGAGTTGCTGGTTCCTCTCCAGCTGCGTTGCGGGCGAGAGGCGGGGTCACCCTGGACAGGTCACCAGTCTGTCGCAGGAGAATTTGTTGTTTTTGGTGTTAAATGTCACCATGTTCACTGGGAACAACCTGATCCGAGTTATTTAAAGAAAAAACTTGGAATATAATCATATTTACTTTAAAACAAACTCTTTCCGTGTTTGTTTGCTTTAAAGGAACTGCTTTATTTCTGTAGAAAAAAAAATTACAAATATAAAATGATAAATTTACATGACTTTGAGCATTAAAGTGCAAAAATCAAAATAAAGCTACACTAAAACAGCACAATGCAGCGATAATATGGAGTGAGTACAAGATTTGCCTTAAAATTAAACATTTTACAACAAACAGGTTATCTGGCTGGTTAAACAACCGTAAATATAATAATGAACCAAATGGATGGAAAACAACAAATTGCATCTGAACTGTTGTTTCCAGAAGGCTTTATGTGAACTTCTTGATGAAGCGCAGTTTGAGGTAAGCGATGATGAGGAAGCAGATGGTCAGGATGCTCAGAGCCAGGTGGTTCTGCCAGAGACCCCAGGTGGAGTAATCCACTCCCTGCTCCTCCAGGTAATTCTCACCTGTCCTGCTCAACACACAGCAGCCATTACAATCATGAGACTCGGCTTTTCAGCATGAAACATTCCAGGTTGATTCAACAGTAAAAGGTAAATATATTCAGATTCATTGTTACTGTAGTATGGTGGTGGCTCTATAATGCTGTGGGCATTTTTAGAAAGGCCCCCAGAACATCATTAAAGTGCAAAAGATACAAGGACACGTTATATAAAACTAATAATGATAAAATATGAGCAACATATTAAAGATCGTCTGGTTAAGATCAAAGTGTCAAAATGTTGACAAACGAGTAAAGAAGAAACAATTAACTGTAATTAATCAAATTAGTCGTGATTAGTCAGTTTGGAAAGTAATCGCCAATTAATTTGGTAATTGATTAATCAGTAATTGGAGCATAGAGACACATTTTCTGGAAAGATTATTTAGTCAGACTAAAATTAGTATTATTATATTATATTATTATAAGAATATAAATATATCACATTTAAGATAAAAATAAACTTTGTCCTCAAGTGTCATTGTTTTAGTCTCACATGGTTCAAATTCGGTTTAAAAAATCTCTTTTACTCTCCAATTATTAATTAATTAGTTGATTATTTAATAAAAAACATGTTGGAAGTATTTTTTAGTTGCAGATGATCAAATAATTGATGTCATCGCATTTTACGTACTAAGAGTTATGTATTATTTGTGTCTTTTATTATTATTTCTAACATGATATAAAAAGGAAAAATATGCAGAATATAACCTTTTTTTTCATCTGATGAATCAATTGTCAGAATAATCAATGGAATAAATCAATACCTAAATTAATTTTTAGTTGCAGCCCTAGAAAAACAGTGAACATGGCTGCAGAGATGTTCATGTCGCTCTGAAAGTCAGTTTTTGTTTTTCTCTGTCTTACATGGAAATGTTTCCTTTCCAGGTGAACTGCAGGCCGGGGAACTCGTTTGCTTGCAGAGCCTGAAAACCAAAAATGAATAATAGAAATAAACCAAAAATACTGCATACATGTTAAAAATGTTCAATTCACAATTAAAACTTGAGATATGTGGTTTGTGTTCGTACACTGAGCGCATATCTGGGAATGCTGAGGTACTTCAGCCAGGCGAGCCAGCTGACGATGGACGTCACATTCACCAACAGACCTGCAAAGATCTGCACAAACAATCACATTTTAAATGTTTTTCACCTGTATTATTGATGATGCTTTACAAATATTACAATACAGCCAGTAGAATGATAAAAGAGATCAAATACTGAGGCTTTATAAATGTAAAGTAATGTGAAACTTCAAAAACTCTATTAACAAAAGCTAGTAAATAAAAACATGCTGACAGAATCACATCACAGTGGGCCAAAGCTACTAGAAAGTAGAAAAATAAACAAATATTAATGAAAATAGAGAAAATTATACATCAGATCTTTAAAATACAAGTAGAAAATGTGTTTTTTAGCAGATGATTAATTACAGATTGAAACACCCAAACTAACATTAAACCGTGTTAACTGACAGTTTTACACTTTAATTTCATAATTTAAAAAGTGGATTTTTTGCACAGACGCTGCATAATTAAAATACAGATGAACCTTCTCTTTGTTTTGTTCAAAGAAATAATAAATGTGAGAAGAGTCGAGTTTCCTTCAAATATTTTAATACATTATTAGCGACAATATGGAGCAACTGTTTTAAATCTTCCCTCTGCAAGAATATTTAGAGCATTTTGAGCGTTTTTGTTTATTTACCATCATGAAGACGCAGGTGATGGTCATGAAGATGTTGGCGATGGCCACCACCGTCTGGTCGGCCGAGATGGCCAGGGCCATGGAGGTGGCGGTGTACGACACCAGAGCCACGCTGAACATGAAGGTGAAGAAAGCCCCAACCGTCGGCTGCAGGCCTGAAACACACCGACCAGAACAGAACCTCAGGCAGGACTAAAGCATCAGCGACATGTCTGCACAAATATCTGGCAAAAAATGGAGAAATATTTAACCTGAGAACTAAATATATAAATTTGATATAACTACGTATTTAGATAGTTAAACACAGCTAACTATATTTAGTTAGTAGCCTGGATATCTAGTTAGCATATTTAAAGTTAAATATAGTTAATTAGATTTAGCGACCAAAAAAATAAACATACTTGTTAAATATTTAGTTAAAAGCTAAAGCTAACTAAATTAGTTACGTACATATCTTGCTTGCGAACTAAATATTTATTAGCAAAAATTTTTAAAACTAAATATTTCCCAAACTAAAATTTTGCAATTAATATTTAGGGGAAACAAAATTTAGTTAGCAATTTAAATAGAGTTAGCAAACTAAGTATAAGATTCACTAACCAAACTGTAAAATTTATAAATGAATTGAAAAATATGAGATTAACTCCCCATTTCTCTGCTATTTATATATAAATGTGCAACTGCAAAGCAGCAAAGTTTTACTTCTAACATTTTAAATGTTATCAGTTCCAGTTTTTCATTTCCCATGAAGACGCCACAAGGTTTAACTTAATCCTTTACATTTGACATGCTACGACTTCATAATTACAATAAAATAATTTCTCTCACAATCACAGTGTTTTACCTACCAACCATGAAGTAGGCGACGCAGGTGAAGACGATGGCGGGGATGGTCCTCAGAGTGATGATGTCAGACAGGATCTTAGACAGGAAGTAGACAGAGAGTCTGTAGTAACCGCTGATGTATTCATGGCTGCAGAGAGAGAAATATGATAGCTTTCATCAGCAAGCCTCCTCCGTAAAGATGAATTATCTTTGCTACTCAGTTCTCAATCTAAATGTCATTTAGGGTCACAATATGTGATTTTGTGAGTCAGACCCACATGAAGAGTTTCCTCTCTGTGATGAAGAGTTCAGCGGCCGACAGCGAGCTGAAACACTGATTCACCACGATGAAGAAGAGAGCGCCGGTCCTGGAAACACAACAACACAGAGACGAGACGAAGTCAAGAAGCAGAATAACATGAAACCCACAAACCCGGCTCTGGATTATAACGGAGTAACATACCTGTTCTGGATCCCGCTGTCATCCAGCTGGACATCGAAGAAAAGCGCTCCGACAACCAGAGCGAGGAAGAGCGTCACTGCGACCTGAAACACACAAAACAAACTCTGAACAAATTCAGAACAACTGTGTGACTCAGAGCTGCATTAAAACTGGCTTCTGAAACTCAGAGACTTCATGTGTTTGAAAGTGCAGTTCCCTTCTTGTCCAGCAGATGCTGCTGCAGAATTTTACAGAAGTTGCTCAGCCCACCAGAAGCCTGTTTAGTTGAGCGAAGAGGTTTATTACCTGGGCGATGGAGGTCTGCGGGTTCAGCGCCAGGTTGCGGAACGTTCTCTTCAGAACCCATCTGAACTGGGTCAGGAAGCTGGTGTTGTAGGTGATGGTCCTGAACCGAGAACTCTTGGTTGTTGGCTTTCCCTGAGAAATCTTTTCTAGAAGATACAAGGTAAGAAAATGACGTGAAAACTAACATCTCTCAAGACAAAGTGGCCTCTGTCAATAAAGACCATCATTAGTTAATCAATAGTCTGGCTTTGTAGGGTCTTTGTCTCTCCAAAGGGTTTTGGGGTAAATCTCATTTCTCTTGAACTTACCCAGCTCGTCTTTAGTCTGTTTGTAGTATTGGCAGTTTCTGTACTCCTCCACCAGTTTGTCCTCGATTCCTTTTCTGGACTTGGACATTGATTCTGCATCCTGTTGAGAGTCTGCAAGAAGAAAAACAACTTTCAGTCAAATTTACTCAGACTGAGATCAACAGCAAGGCACCATTTTCCTGCACTGAGAAGCAAGAACCTGGGATGAGATGCTCTGCATTGCCTGTTTACAACAACCCTGTTCACTTTTACCTGATGCAGAGCGAAGCATCCCAGATCTGTTGTCTTGTTTCCATTGAGTGGTAAGACACGGGTCGGGTTAGCGTGCTACTTTATGGTCCTCTGGGTCCAGAGGACTAGTTCAACCACCAGTTGGGCAGATTAGACCCAAATGTCTAGCATGGCGTCATATTAGTGCAACAACAGATGTGACGACTAAAACGTCTTGTTTTTGTCTCAAGCTGTAATATTTTTCTGCCCTCAGCACCAGTAGCTCCACTCTAACCAGACCGAACCGAACTGAACCAAACCAAACCGAACCAAACCGAACCGAACTGAACCAAACTGAACCATCGACCTATGTCCTATTCATCAAGTGGCACATGTCCATCTCCTGAGACCAGAAAGAGGTTCTGATAATCCCAATCACCCACCACGGTGTTTGTTTAGATGTCTAAGACCATGACGAATCAACCCTCATTAATGTCCTCTAACTATATTTGGCACCATAAATTAGTGGGTTAATAATTTTTTCAATAAAAGCAGTGAACAATCACAGGTATTTCCTGGATTAGAGCCAAAGCTCCTACCGTCTCCTTCCAGGCTGCTGAGGGTGACCGCGGTCGAGTCTCCGTTGATGACGTCCAGGAAGAAATCAGCAGGGTTGTTATGAGCCTCACAGTGATATCCTGGAAGAAAAAACCCAAACTGAGCTGGAAAACATCCCTGCTGAATCAAAACAAGTTGAATATTTGATCCACTTTCTTACCAATTTCAGAGAAATACTCCAGCGCTTCCTGTGCTGGGCCGTGGTAAACCTGGACGTTTCAATTTCACCATAAAACAAAGTTATTATTATTATTGTTATTCACATTCAGGCCTCCTGTTTGGTCAGTAGATGTTGATGTTTCGGTGATGTTGACCTGTTTTCCGTTGACGAGCAACGTGAGGCTGTCGAACAGGCGGTAGATGCTGTACCGCGGCTGATGGATGGACAGGATGATGGTGCGACCGTGTTTTGCCATCCTACGAAAACAACATTTTGGAAATAAATTAAAGGCTCAGTTTAATTTAAGGTTGTTCCTTTGGGGTTTCTGGATGTCTCTTCTGGTTCAGAAACTCCTTCAAGTCCTCTAGAAAGTGGTTTATTGTTGGGTATCTCAGACTGAAAAACAAATCCTGACATAACAGATTCATATCCATCAACATTTGTAAATGTTGATTAGATTTTTGTTTTAAATATCTGAAGCACGGCCAAACTGGTGGCGTGACTTTTGCCGTTTCACCCACAGTTTTCACTTCACACTGTTGTTTTTTTTATTTTTAAATTTAGTTCGTTTTATCTTTTTAAATGAGCCACAGCGGGAAACCTGAAACAGTAGTTCTACTGCAGCTGAATGGGATCATTATAAGCAAATAACTTATTATGTGGTCTAACTGGGAGGAAGCCAGTTAGACCACTGGTGCTGCTCACCTCTTCAGCAGCAGCAGCACAGAGTTGGCGGTGCTGGCGTCGAGCCCGGTGGTGGGTTCATCCAGAAAGAGGACGGGCGGGTCGATGATCAGCTCCATGCCGATGTTCGTCCTCTTCCTCTCCCCGCCTGAGATCCCACGAATCAGCTGAGTTCCCACCTGAAACGCAGAGGGGAAGTATGGGCGAAGTTCACCACAACCAACCCATAAAACATCACATGTTCTGTTCTTTGTGGGGGAAATGTGAAACGTATCAAGATGTTTATTCATTTTTCATGGCGTCATATTATGTTAGAACATTTTTCAGCTCACCTTGGAGTTAGCGACTCGTCCCAGTCCCAGCTCCTGGATCAGTTTCTCCACCTTCTGCTCCTTCTCCTTCTGGCTGATGGAGGACGGCAGACGCAGCGCGGCAGAGAAGGCGAAGTTCTGTCTGACCGTCAGGGTTCCCATCACTACGTCATCCTGCAGACAGGAAGCTGCTGCTGAGAAACACTCAAACATCAGCTGCAGCTGGATGCACCTTTATTTCTATCCTTGAATCAAACTTCCTCTGCTGCGACTTTGAGTTTCAAAACAGTTTATTTAATGAGATTTGGCCGAAGAAGCCGGTCGTGTTGTTGCAGGCGGTCTCTTCCTTCCCTTCCAGGGAACATTCCAGAGCAGAAAAACATTTCAAGCTGGTTTCTGTGGGTCTGGCTTCCTGACTGCTTTCACCTACCTGCACCACATATCCAGACAGACATTTGAAGTTGGGAGGCTGCGGAGCGCCGTCGATCAGGACTTCTCCTGAAAGACCTGCAGGGTCTTTTCTGGCTGCCAAAACATCCAGGAACCTGGAGAAAAACCAGCAGCAGCAAATAAGGCTGGGTTTGATTCTAAAGGTCCATTCAGACCTGCACTGTTTAGTCCACTTTAATTAAACTCTCGTTCATTAGGGGAGGAGTGAATGTTCAATCGAGCTCTGATGTCACCTATAAACCTGTCAGTGTGTGGTTGAAGTGAACTCTGGTGCAGATCGAATGCATATAACACCTAGTGAATCAGAGACTGTTCCACAAGGCAGGAGCAGCATAGGGCCCACAAGCACAGGGCATTCTGGGTAAATACATCCAAAACAAACATGTTAGCCTAGCGCTAGCAGGAGCAACGGTTTGTGACATAAGAGAAGTTCTACAACCACTGAAATCTGATGCTGCTCCATTTTTGTTTACATTTCGTGAAGAAGGAAATAACCTTTTGGGTTTTCTTCAGAGGTTTTTGTGTTTTTGCCTTTAGTGGTTCTTGCTGCAGCGCCCCCACAGGAGAGAAGGAGAACACACTGCATTGGTTTGGCAATGCAGTGTGAAAGAGAACCACAGCAGCTGAAAAAGTTTGGTTCTTAATCACACATTTGTTTGATTTCCAGCTGCTGCTTTCACACGGCATTGTGTCAAATGAACCAAACGTTTGAAGAATCTGTGCCCCTCCTCGCCTGTGGGGGCGCTGCAGAAGGAAACGACACAAAAACCTCTGAAGAAGAACCTGAGAGCGCCAGACTTTTAGACAAACGGCCTGGAGTTGGATTATTTATTATTATTATTATTATTATTATTATTATTATTATTATTATTATTATTATTATTATTATTATTATTATTATTATTAGGGCTGGTGTGAAATCAGTCCAGGAATGTGCAAGAATACAAAACATGTGAACCGATTTATGGATGAGATGTTTTTATTTCAGGAAGGAACACATGGAAAATTTGGGAGCCATTTTGTTTCTCATGCAGTTAATGAGCACTAAAATTAAAAATGGGTCCAGAAAATGGTTTTGGTTTCACCAACATGACATTTTTATCAACAATAAACACAAAAAAACTGATTAATTATAGAAATAATTCTGGATTTGACCTCATCCTTATCCTGATCTAAAAAGACGACTGAGGGAAGAAAATGAGCTCATTTTTGTCTCAGTTTAAGTAAAAAATAAGAGTTTTATAACAAACAGATGCTGTTGACTTACGATGACTTCCCGCTTCCTGTTGCTCCCATGATGGCGTTCAGGCCCGGCTTCATGAGCCCGCTGAGGAGAACCAAACATGAAAGGAACCGGTCATAAAACAGAACCCAGCTGCTGATTACAGAGCCTCCAGCGACACACTTCACCGTCGCTTTAATTAGACCACCATTCAAACAATTAACATGTTTTAAAAGGAGGATCAAAAACCTGTAAAGATGGAGCCTTGAAAGACTCGACCTCCACTTCCTGTTCCTTACAGCCATTTGTGACGCCAACATCACAAATAAATTACAAATTTATTCACTTCAAAATAAAATTTCTTTCCATTTTGGGGACATTTTAAAAAGCATTACAACTAAAAGCAATTTCATTATTTTTTTATGGTGAATTTATGTGAAAGTACAAATAAATGCTCCTGTGTTTCTGAACGACATGCTAAAACTATCATCATGGAAGTTAAATACATAAAGAAGAAGGTTTTATTGTTGCTTCAGTGCAACTCTGCAGAAAACGGTCGGCTCACGTTACCTCATAATTCAATAAAAACTCTCTGCCCTTTGACCACAGAAACATTTTGTAACATCCATACAGCTGAGATTAAACATAAAATGAATTTACAGTTTAAAACGAGAATAATGAGGATGATTAAATCATAAAACCAAAAATCTCAAGGTGGAAAATCTGCCTTATTCAGTCAAATTAGACAATTTGTACCACCAGACAGCAGTAAACTGATAAAAACACGGGTTTGCATGAGAGCTCAGCTTCACGTGCAGCACAGACTGACCCAGCCTTTAACTCCGTCAATAATTAGACAAAATAAACAATAAAACAGCAGCTGAACGACTCCGAACCGTCAGAACCCACCATGACAACAAAACGCTCTTTGCCCAAAGTTTTCATAACCAGAGCGTTATCAGACAGAAAAATCTTTGACCTTTTGGAGAATTGTTCTGATCTCAATAAAGATAAACACTTAATCCTGGAAGATTATCAGATTATCCATCGTACTGAAGGTGAGAGGTGAACAGTCAGGTGTTTTCAAGGTATCTGGATGTGATTTAATTTAATGGATTAAGTTAAAAAAGGAGGATTTTCTGTAGGATTACAGCACAAAACAGACTAGATTTAAAACTGCTGCAGGGCCGGCCAAAAGAGTTATGGGGCCTTTAGCAGAATGTGATTTAGGGGCCCCTCTTCCAGTTAAAATCACCATCAGTAACATCATTTCAATACAGATTATCATTGATAATTAATATTTGATGAGATTTATTTGTAAACAAACCAAGCTCAAACACAAAGATTAAACACATGGCATCAGATTGTTGCTATGGTGACACAACAATATAAAGATTATTTGCAGTTTTACAAAGTGAATTTGCAAATCTGACATTTCAAACAATTTAACATATTTTAATTTATCTACGCTGAAACTGTTGAAATCAAATTTAATAAAATTCTCATTCTTAATAAATAAATGTTAAAACTATAGATCTATGGTCGGTGTTAAAATATAAACATTTATGGGGGCCCCCACCAAGCTGCTTCTTCAGATTAATGAGAAACTGACTCATTAACCTTTTGGAGAATTCATGCTGAATGTATATTTAAGATGCCTAAAATAAATTAAAATATCTAAGATAATACATAGTGGAAGAAATAACATAATTTAAACAGATCCGATTTGGATAAAATTTATAGAAAAATTAGTAAGCAAAAAAATAAGACAGATGAATGACTAATTTTTTTCTCTAAATTTGCCAGCTATGTGGTTTTTTCAGGACATTTTAAAATGTTTTGACAACAGTGAAGCTCCAGTTTCAGTTCTGCATCCCGAGGGGTGTAACCTGTGTGACTGCATGCAACAAGGAACTAAAACTACTTCAGTTTTTCTATCAGCAAAACTACGGAGTGCCATGTCAGTAATGCTGACTCTGCATTTTATGTCAACGTGAAAAATGTTAAGTCATTCATTCATCGATACCATGATGCTGCAAGTTGTCTTGCTGGTTTTGGATACAGTCACCAGTTAAAACAATTTTCATTTTAGCTTATGCTTTCAGCAAAAATATGGGATTTTGTTGCTGATTCAATAGATCTTAATGTCCATTTGGTAGAAAAAAAACATAATTTTCTAGAAAAATCCATCTCTTGGCTTGGGCGAAAATCTAACAGTCGCTGTTACAACTTTGAGAACCAGAGCCACCAGTAAACTCTTCATATGAACAGCAGTGAGGTGAAAGTTAGCGGAGTGAAATCTGCTGTATGTACGCTTCAAACTCATGTGAGTTTAAATAAAGTTTCAACCCTCCTTCAACTCTGTTGATGATTAAACCAACAGGAATATAACAATACCAGGCATTGTATACAGTATCCTTCATGCATAGAAACACACACTCTGAACTTTGACCCAATATACTTTCCATAACATCCACACAAATAAGTATTATTTCTAAGAACAGCATCAGATGCATCAGAGACCAAATAACTCAGGATCCATCCCTCTACTTCATATTCCTGTTTGGGGTTTATTGTGGAAGAGCAGTGATTGGTTAACTATGACATCGGTAGTCATCAATTATATGATATTAATGATGCCGGTTCGATCCACAGCTTGGTACATCTTCAAATTAAGTAAAAAACAACATTTTTGTGTCTGTTGGGCTAAATTTACAGTCAGAATAACTGAAGCTGAAGGAATCTTAATTAAATATATTCATATTTTGTGCCCAACTATAACATCTGTGGGAATCAATGATATGATATTAAAATGCCAGAAAGATTCAGAGTTTAGAACCTTCATAGTGATTAAAAAGTCTCAGCTCAGATTGTGTCTGTTACAGAGTATCTAAAGGAAAGAAGTGGTTTTGAGTTGTACTTTAATGTTTTTGTCCTTTGTTGTGGAGCATGAAATTAATAATATCTGCATGACCAAGTTTGATTGAGTTAACCGAGTTTTTCTACAGTGGCAGCGCGCCGATGCAGCATGTGTAGAAGAATAGTCTTTTTGCCCTCCAGTCAAAACTTATGTAAACAATAACATTCAAAGAGTCTATATCTGCTAATATGATTATGATTCAGTCAGTGTGTCACCAGCTTTACACCTCACTGCTAATTTTCTTTATAATTGCCTTTGTTACTCAACAGTGAAATCCTTTAAACCAACTTGATTCTGTGACTTTAACACCCTGAACTTTCTCATTGTGTCAGGCTATTTAAAAAGATCAGCATCCTGCTACTGTGTCTGTTTGTTGGTTTAAGCTCAAAGGTATTGTGCTATAACAGCCTGCAGAACGGACTACGTGTGTGTTACAGAGGCAAAGCTGAAACCGGAGTCGCTTCACAAAGCAAAGCTTCCTTCCTTTGCCTCTCAACATGTGGTATTTGATCTGGAACCAAAGAACAGGTCTGATCATGTCACGTTTGCCTCCCAGCCAATGGCACCAACAAGTTCAGGGTGTTTTGTTTCTTAGACAGTTTGCATACTTCTCCTGGTGGCTGTAATGTTGCTGTGTTCAGGAGTTTGCATAGTGAGTGTAGATAGAGCCCAAATCTCATAAAACAACTTGAAATTAGAAAAATCTCAGAAACATAACCTTTTATTTCAGCTTTCCTACTTTTAAATCTAAGGATAAGTCTCTATTTAAGATAAAATGATGTCTTTTGGACACACGCCTGTACTCACTTCAAGTCAATGAGGATGTCTTTGGTTGTGGCCTTCTTCATGCAGAAACATCCTCCTCCCTGCTTCACTTTATAGTGAATATTGTGGAAGCTAACGATGGAACCTTGTTTGTTTGCACCTGCAGACTGAAAAAAATATTACTTAACCAAAAACGAGTCTCTTCTAAGTTAAAAGAAAAATTGCTAGCATGACGACCGGCGGTTACCTGGTGCTTGGAGGCTCCGTTTCGCCCAAGCTCCATGGTGTCACGCTCATTCGACGTGCTACACCTCCTGTATTCAGAATCCTGAAAAGTACATTTGGAATAACGAGTAAATATTTTCACATCAATATGAATCAACAAAAGAACAAAACTCTGTAAAACCCATCAACTCCATAGAATCACTGAATCCAGTGAATTTCAGAAACCAACTAAAAATTCAAAATTTGGAGAAATTAACATTAGAACATGTAATGTTGGTGAAAGCATCAGTTGCAAAACTTTATAATTTATAATGTTGAAAATCATGTCACTTGCTAACTGCTGTTAGCCACAGCTTCACTAGCTAATAGCAACTTCACTTTATGAGATGCATTCGCCACAACTGTAGCTAAATGTAACAGCATATTCTTTCTGACACACAATGTTAGCCAAAACATAGTAAAATAACAAAAACAGTCAGGCACAGTGTTAGCCCAAACTTTAAAAACTAATGGAAACAGCCAAGTCAACATGTTAGCTGGAGTAAGCTAATGGCTTAGCATTAGCCAGAACTTTACAAGCTATTAAAACTAAGAACTTTGTTTTTTTTTAATATACTAGCTATGAAAGCTAATGCTAACAGTTTGATTCAGTCACATGCCAGAACTTTAGAAGCTAACAGAGTCATTGCTTTATCACAACGTTATCTTATCATCTTATAGCCATAAATATTGACAGTTACAGCTTTGTTGTGTGAGATGCATTACATAACAGTTATTTACAAGCTAACCATAACAGTTTTGTTGCGTTCCATTAGATAAAATGTTAGAACTTTACACTCTTTGTTTTAACACACTACACTTTTCCAAAATGTTAATTTGAACACAGCTTTGCTCTGGTAGATTTGTTAGCTATAACTTTACAAGGTAAAGCTAACAGCTTTGTCTTGCTACATACGATGCTATTTAAATCTTACCTGATTGTAAAAGTTTTGTTATGTCAGAAATAATGTTAGCCAAAACTTTAATGGGTTTAAGAAAGTGCCATTGGTTTACCGTGTTTGTTTTCACCTCCAAAAACATTTTGTTCATGTCAGTGTTCTGATCCACTGCTACATTTACCAAACCTAAAATAATATGGTACTTTAACTTGGCAGTTTACAGAAGCACAAGATAAATCATATTACAGATGTTTGCATTTATCTATCAACATATCTTAGTTATTTACTACGGCACAGTATTTTCAGCAGGATCATGCTGGTGTGAAAAAAGTCTTTAAATTCTATTTCTGATGTTTTTGGTAATTATTTTAGGTTGAAAAACCAAACCGAAATGGTTAGACTTATTCTCAACAACTGTAGAAAATAAAAGAAAAATTGTTGCAAACACAACAACGGCCTTCTGCCTAAACGTGAAACTCATTTTACCATTTACAACAGAATATAGTTAAAATGTGGACATTAGTTAATCTGTAATGCAGAGGCGAGCAAAGTACCCAAAAATTGTATTCAAGTGAGAGTAACACTACTTCAACTGATTTTACTCAGTAAAATCTAAAAGCTAGAAATTACTCAAGTAAGGGTAAAAAAGTATTTAGTTAAAAAGTCTCCTAAAGTACTGAATAAGTGATCAAATGATCAATAATTTAATATTTAAAAGTCATCAGATGGACCAAAATATAATGTTAAATGGAAAGGTTTGGATTTTAAGGACCAAAACAAAAAACTAATTGTATAAATAAGAGTTACAAAAACTTTCAATCAGGTAAAAAAAAAAAAAAAAAAAAAAATCCAAATCAGTTTCTTTTAATATAAAACTTATGAAACTTTAACAAAAACTGTTAATGAATTTTGATCAAAACCTGGTTGTTCTTCATTCAGTGGGAAGAAAATCCAGAAATATTCCTCAGGTAAGAGTAAAAATACGTCATAATTCTTTGCAAAAGGAAACGAGGAAACGAGTTGCTAACTCTGTTGTAATGACAGATCAGTATTTCTACCTTTGCCAGTTTTTTTAATTCTCTGTTTCTATTTATTTACTTTGCATAAAATCTACTTTCCAGAAACTCAGTTATGAAACTTTTAAGCACTGACAGACAAACATAGCTTAACTTTAGTGAAAAAACTTATCATTTGCAGTCATTGGGTTATTTGCATCACCAGAGCCCAGTTTGCAGTTTCTCTGACAAATTTTCTGAGATTCTGCTGATTTGGTCCAAAGAAACCCAAATCTGTCAAACTCAGAAGCAGCTAATTTTGTTCATTCCTCTTTCCAGCAGCGCAAATCTTCCTTTTTAACGCAACAAATGAGCCAAACTGAATTAAACGTGACGCTGACTTGTATAAAAATGATCAGCATTTAGGAGTGAGAGAAGAGAGCACAGATATTTTTACCTGCTGGAAGTCGCAGAGCAAACAGACGCTGACCAGCAGGGAGCCGACTGATCGATGTGTGTTCCACACAGAAGAGGCCACTTGTTTGAGTTCAGGCTGCGCATGCGAGGAAGTTTCCTAAGTCTAGTTTTATGACTGAGGCGTGATAAGTAGGGAAAAGGGAAAAACTGAGGATGACTCCTACCTACAGTTATAAAATACAGAAAAAGTGCAATAAAGAGACATGAAGGTTTTGACCTTCATGTCAAAGTTTAGTTTTAAATTTTACATCAGGTTTGTTACTTTACACCCAGGAACATTTTTAAAGAAATAAATCA